>JAEPBF010000112.1:0-429023 GCA_019739055.1 Passiflora organensis | reverse complement strand
TCCTGCGTATCTCGGATGATGACAAGGTTTCCATTGCTACATTCTTACTTGAGGGAGAAGCCCTCGTATGGTGGACATCTGTTAGCTAACAATTTCTGGGAAAACCCTACGATTAGGATTCAAGGAAACGGAGATGCGGAGATGCCAGTTACGAAGGAGCAAAGACAGAGAGCGGAGGCCAACCGATTAGCAGCTTTAGAGAAGAGAAAAGCATATGCGGAGTCCCTTATCAACCAGCAGCAGCATGAACAGCAAAATGAAAATTCATGGAGGCTTTCCAAATGCAGAAAGCTCTCCTCAAACCACGCCCACTGTTCAAAATCTCCTCCTCTTCCCTCTGTCTACACTGATCAGAACAACTTTTCGGCCCAAAAGTTCCTGGCTCGCCTCGAAATATGTTCGCCCGATTCCTTCTCTATTACTCCGCAAGCAATCAAGAGTTTTACGTATCCGGGGAAGATGAATGCCTGAAGATTTTAGGTGAATGTTTGTCTGAGGTAGTGTCGTCACACTACACACAAATTCATGGAGTTGGAACGGCCTGTGTGTACAAGCTTAGAGATTATGATGCATTTTTGATGTGTTTAAAGAATTACAAATGCATTGAAATTCAAAAAAAAAAAAATACCTTTGACCTCACTTAATGTTATCCAAAAATTTTCACATATTGGTCGATGGGAGCCTTTGAGACCAGAGCATTTGGCTGAAGAGAAGGTTGAGGAGCTGATTTGAAAGCTTCCGAAAACACTGGTAGAAGCACTCTTACCTTTCCAATTAGAAGGCTTAAGATTTGGTTTGCAAAGGGGTGGCCGGTGTTTTATTGCAGACGAAATGGGCCTTGGGAAAACTCTCCAGGCAATTGCTATTGTTGGCTGTTTCATAGATGAAGGTCCAATTCTTGTCGTTTGCCCAGCTATCTCACGATTTTCTTGGGCAGAAGAGTTAGAGTGATGGCTGCCCTTCTGTTTACCCTCTGAGATTCATCTTGTTTTTGGTCATCAAACTAATCCTGCAAACCTTAACAAGATGCCCAAGAGTTGTGGTTACCTCTTATACAATGCTTCAGTATTTGAGAACGAGCATGCTTGAACAAGAATGGTCTCTTTTGATTGTCGATGAATCTCACCATGTGCGCTGTTCAAAGAAAAGTCTGAGCCAAAGGAGATAAAAGTTGTTCTCGACATTTCCGCAAGGGTCAAGCATATAGTTCTTTTCTCTGGAACGCCTTCATTGTTCAGGTGATCATAGGCCGTATGATATTTTTCATTAGATAAATATGCTATGGCCTGGCTTACTGGGACAGAACAAATATGAGTTTGCAAAACCTTACTGTGCTGTCAGACATGTACATACTTCGGAAGGGAAAAGTTTCCAGGATTTTTCCAGAGGTGTTCGCTTGGAGGAATTGAATGTGTTACTAAGGCAGACTGTCATGATAAGACAATTGAAGGAGCATGTGCAGGAGCAGTTACTGTGAGACCTCTGGTGATGTGGCAATTTTTTGCCACGTCACCCACATAATAAAAAGAATTCTGCCGACAGTTTCTTTCCCCCTCCCCCTGCTGCCGATACCCTGTCATTTTCATTTTTCCTCTCATTCAACATCTTCAAAAACCTTCAGTATCAAAACCAACCGTCCGATCGTCGAACCGATTGCCCCATTGCGTTTCTCTCATCGTCACGATCAAACTGTCGTTGGTTTCACTGTTCATCGTTGACCGGATATACTGTTCATCGTTGACCGGATATACTGTTCATCGTTCACCGGCTGACCGTTGACTAACGTTGACTGTTAAAGTTGACTGTTGACCAAAAGTGAAAACTTCCCTGTTAGGTAATTTCGACGTTCTGATCGCAATGGCCCGATCCGTTTTTCCGTTTGATATGTCGTTATTAAGTTATAGTCTTTTGAAAGGTTAATATCCGTATGTTGAGTCTAACCTTCATGTTGTGTTCTTAGGAAGGGCGAGTGTTGAGGAGAAAGGCAAGTGTATCGCTTCCTCTTCTCCAGCCCCTAAGGTAGAGTCTTTACCGTATGTGTTCCATCAAAAGTATTTCTTGATTTTTAAATCCGCACCTTGGTTTTAAATTGAATCATTGTGTAATCCATCGGAGCCCATCCGATGGATCCGTTGTCCAAGTAACATTAACCTTTTCCGTATGTTCCTGTAAAGTATCATAATGTATATCCAAAATTTCATGTGATCAATCAAAGTCCATTTGATTGATTTGTTGTGTAAATTGGACTGATTCCGTATCATTTCTCGTAAAATAAGAAAAAGATTATAATCAAAGGTTTCTATAACGGTATATGATAATATATCATACTATTGAGTTTTAATTGTAAAGTATGGTATTTCAGTGTTATTGAAAGTTAAATCAGTTTTTGTTTTGTAAAGTATGTAAGTTTTTATGTTACTTGTACTTGTGTTCCGTTTGGCCAAACGTGGTGAGTGCTCGGTCTCTGAGAGTAAGCAAAGAGACACTCATCTGTTGGGAGGTGTATGGTTGGTGTATGGTTACTGTATGTTCCCTGCTACGCAGGATGATCTGAGAGGACTAGTTGATCTTTTACGTATAAAGTTTTATTAATCAATCTAGTCTCGGATAACACTGGTAGAAGGGGCTATGAATGTCAATGTTTTTAAAGTGTATATGTAAAACCTACCAGTGGGCTTCCGGTTTCCCTTTAGCGGGGGTTACTCGGGAAGTGATTTGCTGTCCGCCCATGTTTTCGTATTGACCCTTGTTGAGTTCTATGTTGTTTCCGGGTCCAGTAAGTAAACGTTTTATAAACTAAACAGTAAATTTAAAGTTTTGAGAATTCATAGGTTTAGCATTGAATTAATCAATTCCTTGTTGCTCCTCTCTTTTGATAAGTCCACCTTGTTGTCCCCTACTGAGATTCTCGAAAATCTCACCCCTTTCGTCATTGTTTTTCCCTCCTAGGACTAGATCATGATCAGTAGCTATTTTCAGTGTGAGCGTCGGGACTACTCGCTGGGCCTATTGCATCTGCACATGTATGGTTTTATTGGCACACTATTGAATACTTATTGTTTGGACTTTTGGTTTCGTTTTCAGATACTTGGGGCTTGTGTGTTATGGTTTCACTTGTTTGTCTTGTGTTATTATAAAAGACTTCCACTGTGTTTGAATGTTACTCTGTTATTTATTGTGCTATGTATTTAGTGCTTATCTGTCATGCTGTAATTTGTAAATATTTTAAATTTTATTTTTGGGGATTTACGTTTGAAAAGTCAAAATAGCCTTGTGGAGTTTGGATTGGTCCACGTGCATAGTTCAGCGTTGTATCGTATTAATTGTCCCCTTTTAGTCTTTAGACTAATTAGGATGTCCTTGTTTGTTTGATGTGTACAGTATGGTTAGGACACGTACTACGGCAGCACGAGACCGCCAGGATGTTAGTGGCGAGTCAGTTCATAGGCCAGGACAGGATCAGGGTGATCAGGTTCCACCGGCCGCGCTTGTTGTTCTAGCAGTGCCTGTTGCTCCAGCTGCACCGACTTCAGACCCAGCTTTAGCAGCGATTTTGGCTACCTTACAGCAGTTAGTAGCCCAGTCCCAGCCTGTTCCGGCACCAGCCCCACCTCAGGCAGCTATTGCTCCAGTTCAGCAACCGGTGGCCCTGATTCCGCAGAGAGATGCCAGGGAGAGCAGCTTCACGAAGTTGCTGAAGGATGCTCGAGAGTTGGGATGTACCAACTTCACTAGTACGAAGGGTCCAGTTGAGGCTCGTGAGTGGCTAGTTGAGCTCGATCAAGCAGCGATGGCTATACGATTGTCCGAGGAGTATAAGGTTGGGATAGCCACCTATCTGCTCAAGGGAGAAGCTTTAACGTGGTGGATGTCTGTCAGTTTGAGGTTCTGAGGTCAGTTACCGTCATGAACCGAGTTTCTTGAGTTGTTCCATGACAGGTTCTACACAGAGTTTCACCAGAATGCCAAGAGGGCAGAGTTTTACTGTATTGAGCAGGGTACTCGGACTGTTTTAGAGTTCGAGAAGGAGCTGAGAGAGTTGTCCTGTTTCGCACCTGTTGAGGATTGTACAGAGGTTCAGTTAGCCCGTCGCTTCCAGGACAGTTTACGACATGACATCAGGACGATCGTGGGTACGACTCTAGTGGACAACCTCAAGGCGTTAGTTTTTGCTGCTGCAAATGCTGAGAAGATGGTTTTGGGTCAGAGTTCAGGTCAGAGGATGATGACTAGTCAGCCCCGTAGTGACTCCGCACCTAGCAGAGGCCCAGTCAGGCACGGTGCGAGATCTGATCGTCGACCGACTCATTCAGTTGGACTGTATCCCCCAAGGCCGTCTCATTTACGAGGCGATAGTTACACACCTGTCCAGTCACAGTCGATAGCTTCCAGTCAGAGCACAGGAAGAGTTTTTCCATGGTGTGACAGATGTCAGAGACGCCACATTCCGTCGTGTCCACAGAACAGACAGTGTTGTAACTGCTCTGAGTTTGGTCATATGGCGAGGGACTGCCCGAAGCCGAGATCACAGTCCTTTAGTGCTTTGAGACTCAGTGGCAGTCGCACACCTTCCCAGGGTTCTACCAGGCCACCGTCTAGAGCACCAGGCATACCTTCTGGTAGTCAGACACAGGGTCAGCAGTCCAGTCAACCAGCACAGACGAGACAGACCTGCCTCTTTACTTTGACTGATGCTGAGGCCTGTGCTAGCCCCGATGTGGTGACAGGTACTATTACTGTATTTTCTGTTCTTGCTCGAGTTCTGTTAGATCCAGGAGCAAATAGATCTTTTGTCGGTCCTAGAATTTCAGCTAATGCAGATCGTCCGTTGTCTCCGTTGGCTCCACCTATTGAGGTTATGACCCCGTTAGGTGAGCTTTTGACATGCAGTCAGGTGTATATGGGTTGTGTTCTGAAGTTGAGTACAGCTGTCTTGGAGGCAGATTTGATTCCGCTTGACATCCGGGAGTTTGATGTTATATTGGGTATGGATTGCTTAGCCCGGTATTGTGCCCGAATGGAGTGTTTCACCAAGCGAGTTTGGTTTACTCTACCCGATAGTTCGGAGTACTGCTTCGAGGGAGATAGGCGTATTGTGCCTACTTGTATGATCACATGCAAGGGCGAACCGTTTGTGTGGTCCGAGAAGTGTCAGCATAGTTTTGAGGAGTTGAAGTCCAGATTGGTTTCCGCTCCTATCCTTACCTTACCGGTCAGTGGTAAGGAGTATGTGGTATTCAGTGATGCGTCAAAGCATGGTTTGGGTTGTGTGCTTATGCAAGATGGGAAGGTAGTCGCCTATGCCTCTCGACAGTTGAGGCCACACGAATGTAACTACCCGACCCATGATTTGGAGTTAGCAGCTGTGGTGTTTGCATTGAAGATTTGGCGTCATTATCTGTATGGTGAGACTTGCAGAGTCTTCACAAATCATAAGAGTCTCAAGTACCTCTTGACTCAGAAAGAGCTTAACTTGAAACAGAGGAGATGGCTTGAATTGATAAAGGATTACGACCTTGTGATCGATTATCATCCCGGTAAAGCCAACGTAGTTGCCGATGCCCTGAGTAGGAAGACTACTTCTTTCTTGGCGTATATCTGTTCAGAGTACCTTCCGATGCTTATGTGCTTAAGAGCATCTCGAGTCCAGCTTGACAGTGATGGTTCTGGAGTGTTGTTGGCTCAGGTTGTTGCCAGACCCACTTTACTTGAGGAAATCAGAGTCAAGCAGTTAGAGGATCCAGTGTTGGTTCAGTTGAGACAGCAGCTGGATAGTGGTACTAGTGGTGATACAGTCAGTGAGTATAGGGTTCGAGATGATGGTATTCTGACATTCCGAGGTAGAATTTGTGTTCCTCGAGATGAGGAGTTGCGTCAGTTGATTTTGACTGAGGCGCACAGTTCTATGTTCTCTATCCATCCCGGCAGCACCAAGATGTATCGGGACTTGCGAGAGCAGTATTGGTGGTCAGGGATGAAGAGACACATCGCTGAGTTTGTCGCTCGTTGCTTAGTTTGCCAACAGGTCAAGGCCGAGCATCAGAAACCCGTCGGTCTGCTCCAATCGCTTCCGATTCCTGAATGGAAGTGGGAGCATGTCACGATGGACTTTGTTGTAGGTTTACCGAGGACTCAGCGAGGTTTTGACGCAGTGTGGGTGATCGTAGACAGGTTGACCAAGTTAGCCCACTTCTTGCCAATACGAGTTAGTGATACGCCAGAGAAGTTAGCTCACCGGTATATTGATGACATCGTCAGACTTCATGGAGTTCCAGTCTCTATTGTTTCAGATCGAGACCCGAGATTTACTTCTCGTTTCTGGGGAAAGTTTCAGGGTGCTTTGGGTACCCGTCTGAATTTCAGTATGGCATTTCACCCGCAGACGGATGGACAGTCAGAGAGGACAATCCAGACGTTGGAGGATATGCTCCGAGCTTGTGCACTCGATAGACAGACAACATGGGATAGATGTCTCCCGTTAGCAGAGTTTGCTTACAACAATAGCTTCCAAGTCAGCATCGGGATGGCACCGTATGAGGCTTTGTATGGTAGATGTTGTCGTACGCCCCTGTGTTGGGATGAGGTAGGTGAGAGACGTCTGGACAATCCCGAGTTGATAGATCAGGCGACAGAGCAGTTGGCTTTGATCAGACAGCGTTTGCAGACAGCTCAGGACAGACAGCGGAGTTATGCAAACAACCGACGTCGTGACCTTGAGTTTCAGGTTGGTGACAAAGTATTTCTGAAGGTTGCACCGTGGAAATGAGTACTTCGGTTCCAACAGCGAGGCAAGTTAGCGCCGCGTTTTATTGAACCGTATGAGATCACCGAGCGGATTGGGCCAGTGGCATACCGTCTTGCTTTGCCACCGTCCTTGGAGAGGATCCATAGTGTATTCCATGTTTCTATGCTACGGAAGTATGTTCGGGATCCGTCACACGTGTTGGATGCACCGCCGGTAGAGGTTGCCAGTGACTTGTCGTTTCCTGCTCAGCTAGTGGCTATTGTTGACGAGTCGATCAGGCAGCTTCGCAGTCGTTTAGTCCCTATGGTTCGAGTTTCTTGGCATAGTGGTAGTTCCGAGGAGCTCTCGTGGGAGACCGAGGAGTCTATGCGGGAGCGTTACCCTTATCTCTTCCAGTAGTACGGTACGTAAATTTCGGGGACGAAATTTTTGTAAAAGGGGTAGGTTGTGAGACCTCTGGTGACGTGGAAAATTTTTTCCACGTCACCCACATTATAAAAAGAATTCTGCCGACAGTTTCTTTCCCCCCTGCTGCCGATACCCTGCCATTTTCATTTTTCCTCTCATTCAACATCTTCAAATACCTTCAGTATCAAAACCAACCGTCCGATCGTTGAACCGATTGCACCATTACGTTCCTCTCATCGTCACGATCAAATTGCCGTTGGTTTCACTTTCATCAGACCACAGACGCGGGCAAATCGGAGCCCAGAAGTTCCGAATTTCTCACCGGAAAATCGTTGATTTCGGCCAATCGGAGGTGAGTTTTAAAGTTTGGTTTTCGGATTCATAATCCTGATGTTTGTAGCTTTGTTTTGATGTAAACATTTTTGGTTTTGGATGAAGTTGGATTTTTCCGGCCACCGCCGGCGATCGTTGACCGGCAACACTGTTCATCGTTGACCGGCTGACCGTTGACCAAAAGTGAAAACCTCCCTATTAGGTAATTTCGACGTTCTGATCGCAATGGCATGATCTGTTTTTCCGTTTGATGTGTCGTTATTAAGTTATAGTCTTTTGAAAGGTTAATATCTGTATGTTAAGTCTAACCTTCATGTTGTGTTCTTAGGAAGGGCGAGTGTTGAGGACAAAAGCAAGTGTATCGCTTCCTCTTCTCCAGCCCCTAAGGTAGGGTCTTTACCGTATGTGTTCCATCATAAGTATTTCTTGATTTTTAAATCTGTACCTTGGTTTTAAATTGAATCATTGTGTAATCCATCGGAGCCCATCCGATGGATCCGTTGTCCAAGTAACATTAACATTTTCCGTATGTTCCTGTAAAGTATCATAATGTATATCCAAAATTTCATGTGATAAATCAAAGTCCATTTGATTGATTTGTTGTGTAAATTGGGCTGATTCCGTATCATTGCTCGTAAAGTTAGAAAAAGTTTATAATCAAAGGTTTCTGTAACGGTATATGATAATATATCATACTGTTGAGTTTTAATTGTAAAGTTTTAACTGTCCCCTTCCACCTGTGTTGTCCAAGGCTTACTGCACAAAGGGTAAAAGGTTAGCACACAAGCTAATCAGTAAGCCTATTCATCCTGTTACACAAGGACAAGACATCCCAAGCCACATAAGGACAGGGTATCCCAAACCACACAAGGATAAGGGCATCCTGCCACACAAGGACTAGACATCCAGCGCGCGCATGCTGGGGTTTGCCACCCATACAACTCTCATACCAGTAAGAGCCTCTCCTCTCCCAAGGAGCATCAGCGCTTACCCCGGATGGCCATCAGAACAGGATCCTGACACACAAACATGTACAGGCACACACAGACAAGTGCAAGCACAATACTATAACAGGGTATCCTCAATCATGCCAGAACACAATTAGCTTATTCAATTCACATATCATATGCAATTCGGGCACTCAAAACCTAACTCAAGGGTTCGGTATAGCCTATAGGATTCATATCTCAATCCAATTCTTGCACATATCCTATAATCAATTCGCATGCAATAATAACAAGGGCATGCATCGAAAACAACAAATAAACAACAAGAATCTCTGGAGAAACCGATGAGGCATAGATCCTACCTCTCTTGTCTCTGAACAAGAAACTATTTCTTTGCCTTTATTTAATAATTCCGAACCACCTATAGTATCACAAGGCAAAGACAAAACCAAACTAAGCATGCATACTCAATAACCAATTGAATACCCTATTTCTTAACCAATTCCACTCACCAAATCTATCAGAAACCAGTGTTCAGATATCGTATATTTGACCTGAATTACCACCCAATTTAACTATGTATATTTCGGCACTAAGCATAGGACACAAGATAGTTTGTGATTTCATGTTAGCAAGGTGTAAGGGTGCGATTTCATGCTAACAAAGAGGGATTAAGTGTTTATAACTTATACAATAAAAAAAAACAAGATCGGAATCCAATAGGTTCATTAATTGATCAAGATAGGCAACAGTAGGGCAAGGGTAGTGCATATTGATTTCATGTATAGAAAAGATTCAAAAGATGAATTCATGATTTTATAACATGAATAGATGCCAAACAATCATACGAACAAGATGAACAACAACAGAAATCAATTGAAGACAGAATCACACAATCTTGAACCCTAATCCCGTCAAAATTCGATTTAACTTTTAACAAAGAAAAAATAACCTTTAAATTATAAAAAACATAGATGGTTGGAAAGAATATGAAGAGAGCTTTACAACAAGCTATTATTCGCAGGAATCTGATAATTGATGAGAGAGTTATGTTTGTTTGAAGTTCCAACGGATTTCAACAGAAATTGGGAGGTGTAGGGTTTTTAGACCTTACAAATTTTGTGTGTTTTCTGTATAAAATTTTTGTATGGCTGACTTCCTATTTATATAAGATGTTTATGGGATTAAAATCCCTATCTTAAAGGTTTAATTAAAGTAAGATAATTATCATAATTAAATTCTGTAATTATCCCCCTTAAACTTAGGGTTTTTATTTCCTAAGGTAGTTATCAACTAATAAAGAATCAATTTAAAGAGAATTAATACCAGAAATAATTATTAGACATCTCTTACCAATTTCGGTCATCACACATTATTTTCTTCAGGGGCAAAACGGTCTTTTTCACCTGCACTGGCTTCTGGATTTCTATGACTCAAAATTCAGGGTCTCACAACAATCATATCCAAATTCTTCATTAAACCAAACTAGAGAGTCATAATTACATAAAACAACACTTGAAACCCTCTACCTAATGAGTTACGGTCCTCAAATTTGGGATCAATTTGGAATTTTTTTTATTTTTCTCTATTTTTCCGAAACTTGTATTATTTATTTGACCTATCAAATCAAATCAAAATCCTGCAAAAATTTGGTATCACTAGACTCTAAATTAAATATAGTATTTTTTATACTTTTTTAGTATTTTTTTTCATTTATTTACTATTTTCTCCAATTTTATAAAATTTCTATCCATTTTTATCAATTTCTATAATTAATCTGGACCAATCAGATTGCACCACATGATAGCACCAGCCACTACCACACCTACACCCGAACCTGCCCGCTCCTGTGCGTGCCACACCTTGTCCAAGCCTCAGTCAGACCAGGACTATCTTCACCAACGAGTGACACGTCGCTTGCCCATACCGGCAACATCTAGTCCAACAACCAAACGATCTATTGTTTACAGGGATATCGGATGACATGTTGTCCGGGATAATCTTTTGCCTCTAGATGATGACCTCTAACACCTGCAAAACCTTTGTTTTCCAGAAACGATCTACCACAAACATGCAATAGAACTTCATCAAAATAATACCGAAAGAAATATCATCGAATTTTGACCATAACCCTATAAAAATCCTTAAGTTTCATGCTCTAAATCAACTACATAAGGAGGAAGATCATCCGATATTTTTCAGATAGAAACTCTCCAGATTTCGGCTATAAATGACAAAGATCGACACAAAATTCCTTGGAAGGAACTCGCAAACACAAGACAGGTATTTTGGGAAGGAAACAAGTGCTTGATATCTACCGAATCAACAGGTAGAAACTGGGAGAAAGTGACGCGGCAACCGGTCTTCTTGCTTAAATGACATCGTTTTTGGTGCTTAAAACAACCCACACTCACTTGTTGCTACAAAGAGAAGAGAAGGTCTCTTGTCAATTTGATTGCCAATTGAATGTGAATATGATATAGGACTTTTTACATTGTAGAACACTAGTTTTGAGATAAAAAAATTATAGTATTTCACAAAAATAGAAATATGATGTGGTATTAAGGTTTAATTATTTTTATAAAAAAACTATGTTAATTTCTCACGTGAAAACTGGTAACTAGGCCATAGAACATTAATGCAACAGTAAGTAAGATTAGAGATTCCTTCTAGCAGGCGGATCTAATTCTAAGCAATAATGTTAAAATGGTAGCATCCCTTGCCAAACCAAACTATTAGCTAACCGATACACGGAAAGGATGCTGCTGTTGTACTAGACACGTTTACGGAATATTCTTAAAACCTAATAAAAAAATAAAATTAAAAGAACCTTAATTAATAATCTATACAAATAAATGCAAAACCACCAAACACCAACGCTGTCCCACTCTCCTCCGTTCGTCACTTGCACTATCTTCTCCCCCGTTCCATTCCATTCCAGCTGCGTATGCCGAGCACATACCGAATTCTCCAAGAACTCCAAGTGAAGTAATTCCTGTTTATGTTGAGGACGATAGGCCTGCTTTGACTTTCGGATAAACATATTCTTTTCAATAAATTATGCTTCGCGGGGGTGCTTTTGTTTTGAATTTTAGAAACTACCAATCTTCTTCACTTCAAACCTATGAATCGTCCTTTCGGATGGGCCATTCCTTAAAATTTCAGTCTGCAAATCCTCGTAAAGCAAGTCCCAGGAGTGTCGCCCGCCCCTTGAAGGTCCTTCATTTAGTTTTTTTTCCATTTTCTCCAAATACTTCTTCATGAGCATAGTAAACGGTTGATTAATTCAGGTAGTTTGCGTGGACTATCCTAGACCTGACCTTGATAACACTGCCAATTTCTTGGAAGCTGCACTCTTATCGTCTTCCTTTCGCTCTTGTTCACGTCCCTCTAAACCACTGAAAGTCGTTATTGCTGGCGCAGGTGAGAAAAAACGTTATCCCTCTTTCTCATGTTAGCATAAATTATTGACTGACTTTGCGGAGCTACGCTTGATTCGACCTGCATTTCTCTACCTCTTTCTTCTTTTTTTTAATTCTTCTCTTGTTTGATAGTATTTCCATTGGAATGGGCACTTTATCTTTTGTAATGGACAAAATATCTCGGCTTCGTTTTTATAAGTTTCATATGCTTCTACTAGCTTTCTCTCTTCTTGAGTAGAGTCGCAGGGATCTGTTTATTGTGAACGCCTGAATTTGAAGATTCCGTTCCATATCTAATGCTACTTTATAAAATTGCTTATGTTATCTGTTGACTCTTGATTACCTTCTACAATATTTTCTTAACGGTTGATATATGTCTTCTTTCATTTTTAGTAGCGGGCTGTGAAATTGAAATTCCCAGCGAGCGTGGGTGTCTATTTTTATATCTATATATAGATATAGATATAGATACAGACAATAAATATTATATTTAACTCAGTGGAAAAATGTTTGAATCTTATTTGATTTTCTCAAGTTTTGGGGCTTAACAGAGATCTAACCATCTAAGGATTTCTAAGTTTTGTTACATTATTCGAATCATGGTTTAAAAATTTTAGACATTGGGTTTATGTTGGTCTTTCTTTTACATCTACTGAACCTTTAACTCTTCACACAGTTTCCTTTTAGCATTATTTTGGAATTGATATTTTCCATAAACTTAGTTCAGAGTGCTCTTATAGATCATGTGCTAATGGTAAAGAGTGTTTTAACTTTTCTGATTTTGTGATATGAGACTTGAAATGCATCAAAACTGCAGGTTTGGCTGGGCTGTCAACTGCTAAGTACTTGGCCGATGCAGGTCATAAGCCTGTATTACTTGAAGCAAGAGACGTTCTAGGCGGAAAGGTTTTTGCGCTGCACATGTTTTCTATCTTTTCAACAGTTTGTATAAATCTATTGCTCCTGAACCTGTTATTGCTATTGTCGCTCTTGGTCCTTTAGCTATTACTTTATCTCAATAGTTTGTATCATTAGTATATGGTGGTTAAATTTACAACACTCATTTGATCAAAACCTTTTGAAAATTTTCTTCACAGTACCTGCCTTTTTGGCTGACAAAAAATTTGGTTGATTTTTTCACTAAATCCTGGTTATTGGTTTTTGCTTCCTTCTAACTACCCCTTAGAATGCATGTTAATTGGATTGCATTAGGGCTCGTTATATTTTCCTCTGAAAAGAATGAAGATATATTTTTTACTGTAGCAACCTCAAAATGAAAGTGGAGATAGCTACTGGTAAAGTGGATGAAGTTGGAACTGCAACTAAGATGCTCTTGCAAGCAAAGAAAGAGCTATTGGAAGGAAAACAAAAAAAGAGAGTAAAAGATAAAGATAAAGAAAAGAGTGATCTCTTCTACTTTCTTAGGTGTAAATTGGAATAATAGATGGAGATGTAGTCAAAATATGATAAGTTAACATAGGAGTATAGTCACCAAGTATATCAAGTTTGGGGGTTCCTGTTACTTTATTTACTAATTCTGCATTATTGGTCGATCCCAATGAGCTCTGGGATGAGGTTTTCTTACTCAACAAGTTATTTAGAGAAGTCAAAAAATCAATTTTGTGCAAAGTGATTTTACTAGTCAATCAAGCCTTTTAATCGTCTTATGTGTTCACTAATTCTCATCATTTGTAAGAGTAGATATGTCTGCAGGAAAGCTTATGCTCTAATTGATAACTTAATTATTGACAACATTTTTTATGCTGTGATGCTGCTATTATGAGAAACTGGAAACTTAATTATCTTTACCGTTAGAAGTTTAGATCTTAGTCACTAAATCGATTCTTTTCACATATGCATATCTAATATGAATTCTATGTCTCGAAGATTGAAGATTGTAACCGGAGTTATAGGTCACTAATCACAAACACTTTATTGATAGATTCATTGATAGAAATTCTGGAAGGTCCTCATATTTATTTATTTATTTATTTTAAAATTAAAGGGGTATCCACCGTCGGTAACAATGATTAATCTCCTCTGTTGTATCGTAAGCACCAATTATGGGTGAGTTCAGGTAGTCCAAAATTTTTAAAGTACTCCATACATAAAGCTAAGAATCTAATCATCAACCTTTGGTTAAAGATGGGTGAATTTTACCACTCAATCACACCTCTTAGATTGAAACCTTCATATTGATATAAATATGCAATAGGAGTTCTGTTAACAATGGAGATATGCCATGAGCACTAGCTATAGGAGATGCATAGTAGGGCACATAACGATATAAATATGCAATAGGAGTTCTGTTAACAATGGAGATATGCCAAGAGCACTAGCTATAGGAGATGCATAGGAGGGCACATAACGACACTTATTCGTTTACACTTGTAGAAAGAAGGCTTGTATAGTTTGATTAGTTAAGCAGTTAATAGTAGTTAGTTTGTTACAAAGTAGCAGTGGTATAAATAGAACAATAAACTACTTAGGAAGGTATCTTTTGCTTTACATGAAAATTTGCGGCTGTTAGCTTGGGAGAGGAACCTGTGTTCTTCTGGAATTCATTCAATGAAGGAGCTTTTTCTTCATAATTGATTCCTAACTCTATTAAGTTCTTATAGTATTAATAGTTGTCAATGCAGTATCTGCCAGGTCTATCAGCATAGAGTTATACGTCTTACTCTCTGTTTATGAAAGAAATCATGAAATGGAGATAGAAATATTGGACATTTAGGATATTCTTACTCATGTTCCTACCTAACTTTAGTTCTGTTAGGCTGGTATATGTTGCAAAATGTTGTGCTTTACTTCCTCAGAGTGTGATAGCTTCTTCCCTTCTTCTATTTGATTAGATCAGAACTGATTCTACAAGCTGAGCCAATCATGCTGTCTACTTAGTTAATCATTATTCTTTCTTGTGCATCTCTAATTTATTTCCTCTCTCTCTCTCACTCTCTTTTCAGATTGTAATGTTACTTCAGTAGCAGCATGTTTTTCAAAGTTGGTCCCAATTGGGGTTTGGAAAGAGGTTATGGATTTCTCGACCTAATTGACAGTTGTAGCATGGGCTTATATATGTGTTTTGATAGGACCCGTTGTTAGTAAATGGCTCAGAAGAAAGTATCAGTATGCTAGAGTTTTATATAAATTTCAGGTTCTCATTCTTACCGTTCTAATATATTCATTAAAGGACGGCTGCACTCTTAACTGCTAGTAAAATGCAAAGGTCTATCCGCCTTTGTCATTTTACCTTCTTGATCTAAAAGTTTAAGCTTTTAGGTGAAGGTCCAATAATGATTATATACTCTTAACCCGCCACTTTTGCTTGTTTAATTCAACAAGCTGTGAGTTGTAGAGACATATACACCTAACTGTATGATCATAAAGGGATATGTTTTCCTGTCAAAAGACCATCCCAACTAAAAACTTGAAGCTATTAGGTGAAGTTTTATGAATAATAATTAGGCAAGTTTTGATGGTCTTTGGATACTCATATTGCCAACATCTAGTTTGTATGCGATAGCAAGACTACCATTTGTATTTTATCCTTCGATGCTTAACTGTGTTATCAAGGCAAGCCATTATTTTTAAAAAAAAAAACAAAAAACAAAAAAAGGAAAATAAAAGAAAAAAAGGCAAGCCATTATTGATTCTCCCATGCCCCTTGTGCTAAAAGCCAAAAAGTTTCATTGTTGTGTACGCAATGCCATGTGTTTCTTTTGGGCTCAAGCATGAGGATGCTATCAAAGAGACCTCTGTTTTGTATTGAGCTTGCCATAACCTTTTGTACCCTTCTCACTTATATTTCTTAGGTTTCTGGTTGGATACAAAATCAAACTAGAAATATTACTGAACATCAAGCATTAAGTAGCTCAAGGTGTCCACTTGTTATTTCTCAACTTTAAAGATGCGAAGGTTGTAGTCTCATTTCATATGAGTTTGACATTTTACTATGGAATGAATCAAATTTTGGCTCCTTTTGCCACAGGTGGCTGCATGGAAAGATGATGATGGGGACTGGTATGAGACAGGGTTGCATATATTCTGTAAGTCTTGCAATTTAGTTTTCTAAAGTCTTTGTTTCATTCATTACAGTAGCTCTTCACGAGCCCAACATTTTTTTTTTGTTCTATAAGTTTTACGTCTGGCAGGACTGACGTTTAGACAAAAATATTGAAATCTTATAGTATGCTTATTCATTTTCACAGTTCTGATGCTATGACCCATAGTTCCCTGATAATGTAATGTGTTTGTAGCTGTTACTTTCCTTTATGTTTATCGGAGATGAACCTCATTGTATTTGTGCAATTAGTAATATATCTTTATTTTTGCTTATTTGAAGTCGGGGCATACCCAAATATCCAGAACCTATTTGGAGAACTTGGTATTGATGATAGGCTGCAGTGGAAGGAGCACTCTATGATCTTTGCAATGCCAAACAAGCCGGGAGAGTTCAGCCGTTTTGATTTCCCTGAAAATCTACCTGCACCATTAAATGGTAAGAAGCTTATACGCTTTGTTCAACTATGCATTGAACCAGGGAACCATGGGATTGCTAAATCAGCCCCTGGAAAAGGGCCAAAGCTTTGGGTATTTGGCATATATGATTTATGTGAAACTTACTTAAGGAAAGTCACTTACAGTTGTTATTGCAGGGATTAATCTGTGAACAATGCTTAGGAACATATTTTTTATGGGCCAAACCTTTCAGTTTCATGTTCTGCCATTCAATGCTATTTTTTATTGCAAAACTTATTTTAGGCACCACCATTGACTGAAGGAAAAGCACAACTACCTTGTTTCTCATATCAGTGCCTCCATACTGGCTGATATATACATATAATGCATCAATCGTAATGGTTTGCATATTTCCTCGAGCCAAAACACATTGGCTGTCCAAAACTCCTGGCCCATGACACTATCGTCCAAAATCATATTTTCAACAATATTCTTCCAAAAAAGAAGGGCAAGTGAGTATGCTGCCTTCAAGAGGTTTTCTTCTTCATGTTTGTTACCCACAATCTTTGATCTTGATGATTAGTTAATTCTCTTGCTCGTGATTAAGCCACAATGCTGTCAAAATACTCCATTTCTGCTGAACATCTTTCCTTTTATTTCTAACCTGAGAAATCATGTTGCTATTGAACTAGAAACTTGTTTTTCCGTTTCTACAAGTGAAAAGATAAGTGTTTGATTCACTTTTTGTGTCAGGTTTACGACATATTTGCTCCAAATGTGATTGACAGGAATATTGGCGATTTTAAAGAACAATGAAATGTTGACCTGGCAAGAAAAAATAAAGTTCGCAATTGGACTCCTTCCAGCAATGGTTGGTGGACAACCTTATGTTGAGGCTCAAGATGGTCTGTCTGTTCAAGAATGGATGAGAAAGCAGGTATTGTATAGTACAATACCTAAACATGGATTGCTGGTATGCTGGCATATGTAACTAATACAAATGGTAAATGGCTGAATAGTTTATATCTCAAGGTGCTTAAACTATTTATCAAAATTTTCAAAAATGGTGTGAATAAGAGGCTAGGGATGATCTTCTATGCATGCAATAAACAACTTTTTGTCAGTAAATCTTTAACCCTTGATGCTTCCAGAATATCGTTGTGAAGAAAGATGAAAAGATTTGGAAATCTGATACTTATGTGTAGGATAAATTTTTCTGGTTTGCTTTGCAAGGATGAAAAATCCACATGAAAAATAACAAGGATCATTATTCTTGTACAATGCACCAGAGTGTAAGTTTTTTACTTACGAAAAATTGAGACGTCCTAATCTTTTATGCCACATACTAAAATCAGAATAAGCTAGATTAGATGTTGTAATTAAGGGAGATGCTGAGATAGAATAACACTGTGGTTCTGAAGCATCTATTTTGTTGGTAAATGGATGAGATCTCAAAATCGTCAATCATCATTCCTGCAGATGGAACCTGAAAAGTACATTACTGACTCCCAAAGGTTACTGTACAGTTCTGACTCTTAGTTGTTTTACTTGCAGAAAGGAAATTATATTTTATACTAGGAACATGAAGTGCATTCTTTAACCATATTCCATTACAAAAGATATCTCCAATATCAGTGACTTCGGATGTTCCTCTGTCAGTTGTAGAAAATCTAATTTTCTCTACATATTGTTTATAAAATGAGAATAAAGCAAATGAACCAGATGTCTGACGCTGAAACACTAGTATCATTAATGCATCCTATTAAGTCAGCTTTCTGCAACAATACAGAATAAGATTGTTTGTTGTTGTGTTGTTGCTGCCTTATGTGTTAAAGATTACTGGACAGAGAGAAGCTTATGCCATGTAGTTTTCCTGTTTGTCTTATGCTGTGGTTCAGGCAATGCCGTAGAGGACTTCCATGCCAGGGGTCCAAAAGAAGCTAAATTGTAATACTATGTAGATTGCAGCCCCTACAGTACCCAAGATGCAATCTTATTTTTGTCTTCAGATATTGGATGCCAGAATTGCTTATATTGTGTTGGCTCCGCAGAGTCAACACTTACATAATTTTGAAGGAAAAATATTAACCTGATTAATTATTATCATTTAAGAACTTTGACTGTAGTTAATGGTGTATATTCTTTTTGTTGATTTATTATTGCATTCTGAGAGTTATCTAGTACTATTAAAGTTTATCCATTCCAGGACAGAATATCATTTATTTATTTTTTTCTTAGGGTGTACCTGATCGAGTGACTACTGAGGTGTTCATTGCCATGTCTAAGGCACTGAATTTTATCAATCCAGATGAACTTTCAATGCAGTGCATATTAATAGCTTTGAACCGATTTCTTCAGGTATGTAAACATTTCTTAATTTCTGTCAACTGGATGAAAGTGTAATATGTCATCTTGCTGGTAAAAGGATCTGTAAAGTTTTATGTAACATTTAGTGAAATTTTTTCCCATTTTAAGGCTTGCTGAAGCTCTTGGTAGCTTAAATTACAAATATTTGGACTCTAACAGATGTAAATATCTAAACTTGGAAGCCTCATGCTTTACGTGATGGAGTAATTCACCAACTACAGAAATTTCTTATGCCATTATTGAGGGTCATTTTCTCTTCTATTTATGTTGTTGGACATTACAGTTCCCACCTTTTGGTGTGTGTCAACTACTGTTAATTAATATCATTATATTTTTGTTTAGTCATATGCTTTTAATATTTTACCCATCTTGTTGGTCACAATTATAGGTCAACTGTGATACATGTATTTGGCTTTACAAGAAAAATTAGTATTCCTGCTTGGTCATAGGATTATAATGCATTTAAAGTCTGTTTCCAGATTATCTATTTATAGGAAAATGAGTAAACATATTATGCTTGTTTCGTGTTTTTCCCCACTTCCTTCCAAGAGTCAACGTATCACAAAAGGAGAAACTTGTGTGCCATAATAATAAATGACTTTTACCTGAAAGGACTGTTAAATATGTGTGGTGTAACTTATCATATGAACTTTCTCTTTTTACTTGCAATTCTTCTTTAAGTCATCTGTAGATATTACGCTTTTTGTTTTGAATTGCTATACCCTTATAAAATTTGATTTTCGCAAGTAAGAATACCTAAAACTGGTTGAACGAGTATATGTATGCACTGGTTGGATGTTATGACATGAAACAAATTTGTTTGGATAAAAATAACGAACAGGAGAAAAATGGTTCCAAGATGGCTTTCTTGGATGGTAACCCCCCAGAAAGACTCTGCATGCCAATTGCTGAACATATTCAGTCACTGGGTGGTGAAGTCAGACTTAATTCTCGAATAAAAAAAATCGACCTAAATGATGATGGAGTGGTGAAGAGCTTTGTTTTAAACAGCGGGGATGTGATTCAAGGGGATGCTTATGTGTTTGCCACTCCAGGTACCATGAATGATATTATATGGCATGTAATATGTTTTTTTTTCTTTAATCTAAGTTCTTTTTATGTTGGACCTTTAAACCTATCAGTTGATATCCTGAAGATTCTTTTGCCTGACAATTGGAAAGAAATGCCATACTTCAATAAGTTGGAGAAACTAGCTGGAGTTCCTGTTATTAATGTTCATATATGGTTAGTGATGATCCTTTTTTAATTTGTGCTTCTGTTTTTAGTGACAACTGTGCTATATTCACGGATTCTCTTAGTTCAGTTTCATGGACAGGATTTCTCAGAGATGAAAAGAAATAATGGAGTAGATGGGTAAACTTGTAAAGATATGTTCACTGACATGAACATTTCTCTGTTGCAGGTTTGACAAAAAATTGAAGAATACATATGATCATCTACTGTTTAGCAGGTCCTGATTGTCTTTTGTGAAAGTTGTGTGCCCTATAAGGAAATTTATTTTTTCTATCTTTATGATTTTGTCGTTTTCCTTTTTCACTAGAAACATAATAAACTATGCATTCTCCTGTAAAGTCTTGCTGAACCAGTAATTTGGGATTCCCAAACAATGTTAATGGGGTTTGAATTGAGCTATAATCTGATAGGCCTCCTTTTTGGTTTGATTATGAGAGGAGGGCCCATAGAGGCAAGGTTAAGGAACTCTAGGCCTTTGCTGCCATTCCTGTCATTTAGCTGCTATGTCTGTTTTTGAAGTTTGTCCCTTGTTCAGCTAGGAGAATATGGTCATACACAGGATAATTTATATAGACTGGTAGGCAGGAGAATAGAGGCAGGAAATTTGTCAGAACATTTTGGGTTGTCCCTTGCTTAGGGATTAGGAGAGTGGTACTCTCTTATTCACTACCGGGAAAACCTTTCTAGTGTTCTTCCTTTTGTTCCTCTCTCTTTTCCATCAATAAGATCCTCTTTTATCTTGATTCGTTGCTTTCTTTGTGCGAATTGGTTTTGAAACAGAGTTAATTCTATCATAATCTATATTGTTAGGGCTACAATTCAGAGTTAGTTCTATCACCACTTGGGGTCTCTGTCATGAATGATTTTGATGACAGAACTTGAAGATCTGTTTCTATTTTTGGAATCATATGGGCCATTTTTAGGAGGTTCACTCGAATATGCATGATAAGCTTTAAGATTGCATGCATAGTATTTTCATTGGTGATTTTATTTTTCTAACCATGTTGGATTTCACACTTTGACTGCCTTTTCTTCTCCTTCTTATCATGGAGAAGACTTATTCACACTTATTTAGCTTTTTTTTACTTTTCAAATTTTCGGTTTACAGATTTATTCTCTATGTATTTCCCTTTTTCTTACTAGTTTATGATGCTGTTGCTTATTATTGTTTTTTTTTCCTCTTTGGGTATGCAGAAGTCCCCTTCTAAGTGTGTATGCAGATATGTCTTTAACATGCAAGGTAAACTGCTGCGCAATGGTTCCTGTACATATACCCATGCTAGTGAGTGTAGATCAACATATTATATTTGTCAAACAGGTTGTAAATTTATTTCCGCGATGGTCTCACTTGCTTCAAGTTTTACTTATCAAGATACTTATGAATATCTTGTTATTAAATTTCTATGTTGTACTGAGGACAAAGGAATGCTAATCTTTCTCTTGAACGTGAATGAAAGGTAACACAAAATATAGTTTTATTTGAATTGGGTATCGGTCAGCATGTTCTGACCATTTTGCATGAGGCTGATGTTGTGTGTCATTGCACAGGTAGATACATATCATTATTTTACATTATTTTTTATGCGCTTAAAGTTAATCTTACTTCGCTGAAAGACTATCCACCATGCCCGGAGCTATCAACTTTTTTTGTTTCCTCATCTACATCAACTGGTCTCTAAAACGCAGGAATATTACAACCCAAATCAATCTATGCTGGAATTAGTTTTTGCTCCAGCAGAAGAGTGGATCTCTCGCAGCGACTCGGATATTATTGAGGCCACCATGAAAGAACTTGCAAAACTCTTCCCTGATGAAATAGCTGCAGATCAGAGCAAAGCAAAAATTGTTAAATACCATGTTGTCAAAACACCAAGGTTTGACTACTTAGCTTATACATAGAAATTCTATATTATATTGAACAAATAGATGGGACTAGTTTGTGAGATTCCATTCCAGCATTTGTTTTCATTTTCTTGCAAATGATTTATCACTGATTATATGTTGTATCATTTTCATCATTTTAAGTTGCACAGAAAAACTCGCATCATAATGGTGCTTGAATCGTCATTCTCATATTGTCTGACTGATAATCATCCCAGGTCTGTATACAAGACGGTACCCAATTGTGAACCTTGTCGTCCCTTACAAAGATCTCCTGTAGAGGGCTTCTATTTAGCCGGTGACTACACTAAGCAAAAATATCTGGCTTCGATGGAAGGGGCTGTTCTATCAGGAAAGCTGTGTGCCCAGGCGATTGTGGAGGTATGACTGACCTCTAAAGATTCCATTATGCTTAATCATGTCAAAAACTTGACCACGTGAGCAAAATGTTCAAAAAAAAAAAAAAGAAAAGAAAAAGAACAGTATAAAATGATTTTAGAAAGTTGACGAAGAATAGTGGAAAACGTATTATTTACTTGAATGCAGGACTACCAGTTACTTGCTGCTCGTTTACAAGGAAAGTTGGCTGAGGCAAGCGTGAGTTATAAAAAAAGATAAGAGGACCAACCTTTGCTCCCGTTAAAAGGATTTTATTGTTTACTTGCTGATATGTGCTACCTATATGCCTTCTTAGACAGAAAAAAAGAGGTTTATTTGATTATAAAGTTGGGAGCTTGGTGTTCTTTCTGTAAAATATAATTAAAAGCAAGGGCTTTGAGCCAACTCTTTTAACACAGACAAGTTGCCCACTCACTTTCTTACCTTGCAGTTCTCTTAAGAAAACAAAATCAACCACTGTACTATTTGCTATTTATATTACCCTTTCATGTTACATTTACAAGGTCTTTACTAATATTACTCGTACTTGTCCAATGGTGCATTTGATAAACAGAAATATCAGGATTGAGATTGAGATTGAGATTTGAAACTTCATTGATTATAATATGGTAGGATTTGGTGTTAATTTTGGATTACTGCTTCTGAAACTTCATTGATTATAATGGTAGGATTTGGTGTTAATTTTGGATTACTACTTCTGAAACTTCGTTGATTATATATTTCTTACCTATCATTTGAGATATTAATCATGAGATATTCGTTTGTATCATATGACTAACAGTGATGAGAGAGAAATCCACTAATTTAAATAGACACAGTATTATTCCTGCCAGCCTGAGCTTGTTAGCCCCTTAATATACTTTTGATCATCGTTTGGGACCTACTTTCAAGTTATGTCTTTGTCCACTTCAGTCAATGGACGCATGTTTGTTTGCATTATATTATTTACTATTTGGTATACATTATAGTCATGTTTGTTGTATTATGCCGGAGATCCAGTTCCACATAAAACAAGACTTGTTTAAATACTTCCAAAATTCTCAAGAGATTGAGTTTAGGAATATCTTGTCCATAGGTTTTGTGAAAAAAGGAATTGGTTTCGGATTACTTATTTAATGTTTGGTTGTAATTGATATAGCATTTTACCAAAATACCTGTTAAGAACTCTCACAAACAAATCACATAATCTTTCATTACCTCAAATTCAAGCCTTTTGTTATCTTCCTCTTTTTTCTTTTTTTTTTTAAAATATTTTCTCAAATAAAGAATAATAAAAAGTCAAATCTCTTGCCAATGCCAAATACAAACACAATAATTTATAATCTCAATTTATGTGATGACATATTTTGGTTTGTTAAATATTATGTATGATTTCAATATTTAATTTCAACATGATAATTTAGATTTTGGTATAAATACCTTGCAATGGCCTATGGAGTCCCTAAAACCAACATATTTGGGACTAGTTAGTTGGCATTTACAATACAATTGAGAAGTATAGTCGATGATGATTATCCTTTTAATTTTTTTTTTTTAAAAAACCCAAAAGAGTAGTTTTGTTTTGTTGTTTCTTTTATATTATCTTGAGTATAAATCGTGTGTTTTGGTCGGCATAGAAAAAATGTTCAATTTGTATTCATTTTTTTAAGGAAATAATCAAATTTTGTTAATTTCAACTGTGTGCATATATATGTATTTCTTAATGAGTAGTTTCTTTGAGTGACCGAGAGTCTTTGGGTTTGATCTATTGGTTTTGGTCTGTTTTTATTTTTATGGATTATAAAAAATAATATTTTAAAACTTAAAATGTCAGCCTGATCTATGGTATATTTTAAAATTTTATTTTCAGATATTTGAGTGTTTTTAGTCTCAAAGTATAAATAATAAATTTGGATACTATTAGGTATCGGGGTTTTATTAGTTTTGTTAGTGTTGATTTAATTAAATCATTAAAATTTCTGTTTGGTAGTCACTGATTTTGATTTAACAAAATTATTAGTTATCCAAATCATTTAAGAAATAGAAAACTCAAATACACCTTTGGATTTATCAAAACCAATCAATCATTTAACTGTTATACTCTTATAATATTTTGTAACTTCATCATCTTTTTACTAGGTTAATATTTTTTTGACTTCATCATCTTTTTTTCTAAAATAATATTTTTTAATCGATACTTTTTAGAAAAAAATTCTTTTTTTTCTTTAAGAATGTGGGTTTGATTTATGATAACAAAATAATTTAAGCGAGGGTATTATAAGTAATTTATAAGATATTAAAACCAACACTAATTAATTTTATATCTACTAAACACATGTAAATCAAATCTAACAAAATCAAAACTATTAATTTTAAAATTACAACACCAATAATTCTACTTATTAGATGGGGTTAAGGAGTTAGAAAATTTTTTAAGTCCACAAGCATTCCTCTCCCATTTTCTCATACCATATACACTCTAAAAAAACCCCTCCCTTCGATTTTGATTTTCTATCAAAAACATATTGATTGAGATTTGTTCTAAAACACAATTCTGACCATTCTTGATGGATTTCCATAAGTGTTTTTCACATTTTTAGGCTGTAATCAATTATTTTTCTGGTTTTAGAACAAAATTATATTTTTAGGTAATTATTTATTTATTTATTTATTTTTATCGATTTTTTGGTTTCTTTGAATTACTAAGATGGTTGCTAAGGTGTTTTAATGGATTAGATCGATAGAATCATCATTTGAGTCATATGTGAGGTTTTGACCATTCAATGGTATTTTCATAATTTTTAGATTTTTTTATGCTTGAAATGCATTCCTTTAAGGTTGTTGATTATGTTAGAGGGTTCAAAATCCATTGATGTTGTTCGGTTTGTCATTAATTCATTGAGTGGTTTCAATGTGAAAGGTATATGGTGAATTCCCTATGGTTTATTTGTGTGGAGGTTCCTAGAGTGAATTTGAGTCCTTTGAGTAATAGGAAGTGCATTGGAAGGGGTCTTAGAGTTTCTTTTCCATTTTTTAATCATTTTTCCTTTTTTTTATTTTAAATCTAAGTGCGCTTGTGTGCCTTGTGTTTATAGACAATGAAGTGGCGAGAGGTAAAGACAAAAGCATTATAGACATCGAGTATGCACGATAAGAGTTCAGAGTTTATGTTTTATTTGTATGCATGAAATATTTTATTTTGATCATTAATAATCCGATAAATATATGATTTTGAATGGAGGAATTGCATTGCTTAATGTGTGAATGACATGTTAGGTAATTAACTTACTTGATATATTTTGTATGTATCAAACATGGTTTGTGAACGTGTATGTATGATTGGTTAAGAATGATACATTGTGATGATAACTATTATGTGTGTCTTGAGTGATTCTTGTGTGAGTATGTGAATGGTGAGTGTAGATGTTTAATTGTTGTTTCAGGTTTTGAAAGTTGGGTAAGACTTTGTGGTTTTGCAATATCGAAAGAGGGGAGTGGAATCCACTTATGTGGGATTGTTTCCCAGTGTCTAGAGTGAGAATAGTGAGTTACACGATCGTGTGATATAGCCTGAGCCCATGTAACACAGGTAATTCTTTGGTGCCTCAAAGCACCATGTTGGGTTTACTCCAATGTGAGATAGGCGTTTTAAAACGCATCCAGTCAGATGCCACATATGCTCTGACTGGATTAAAAAACTAAAAGGTGGGGCTGGGTTTCGAGAGGGGTAACGAGGGTTTTTTTACCCCTTCACCTAGCCCTAAATTTTACCCCTTCCGCCTAACCCTAAAGTTTACTTGCGCTTATCAATTTTAAACTTAGCTAAATTTTTGCTCATTGATATTTGAATTGTTTACAGAAACGTATCTCACCATTTTGCAACATCCAAAAATCCTCTCCCCCTCTATCCATTTGATTTTTTCATGCTTTCTTAATTCCTCTCCTATTGCCAAAAACATAACTTTTGTAGTTGAAAGTAGTTTCAACTGATTTTACAAATTTTGTTGCTTTACCTTTATTTTGGTTTTTTACATTATATATTGCAACATAGATCTTCTGGTTTGTTAGTTATGTAGTTATGGACACATTGGACTTTATAAATGTTTGTGTTTTTGTAGGATTGGGAATGTAAAACATAGTATAAATACACGAATCTATTTGATTTCTATAAGTATTTTAATATGGCTAATGTTACATATTCAATATAAATGAATGATTAGGGTGGTATGTAGAAATTTTGTGTCTGTTGAATATTTCATAAAAACGACAATGATTTAGTATTCACATTATTTGTTATTGTTAATTTAGAACACTTCATTATCAATGATATGTTTTTCATTGATATATTTTTTGTTAACTTGAATTCAAGTTATGATTTGCGATATGGAGAATGTTTAATACATGATGTTTATAATAATAGATAAATTTTGTTCCATAGATGTCAGTTAACAGTGGTGTATCTCAGCAACCTACAAACTTACGTTACAAAAATAAACGTTGCGAAGATTGTGGGAGGTGGACAATGATAAGGATTTGTCAGTCAGAGCCAAACAAGGAGAAATTGATGTTTTAGTGTGAAGAACACCCTAGTTCTCCCACCCTATACAGCACCGTTTCAGATTAATCGAAATGTCGTCGTATTTCCTTCGAGATTTGTCAGCACCGAGAATCGTTTTCACCCTACATGTGTATAGCCTTCACTTGTCTCCATCCCTTCCTCACACGTAGCCGGAAGAAATCCCACGATGAGACTACGGGTGGGTATACCCTGAACCCAGCCTCAAACATTCATTCTCGTGAGAGGAAAACTTGCAGAGGACGAGAGCGAGTGAGTGCGAACGATGGAACTTCCCCATAAATGAGGATGTTGTAGATGAGATTGTAGAAATGACTGGTTGATTTGCGTGTGTCAATTGAAAATATAGTTTATACTAATGTTATTAACTTAAGGGATAGTATTGTATTCAAACTTAAGTTACTGATTACGATTATTATTGTATCCATGTTTTTTAAGATATTCGTTTGAAATTCCAGTTTCATTTACCATTGTAAAATTTCAAGCATGACTTGCTTTATAAAATGTATAGTTTGGTTTCCCATAATGTGTTGTTTGTTGTGGCTATGTTATGTGAAATAAACAACACATTACAGTAGGTGTGTGGCTTCTACAAAGACCAAAACTCACATTACATACATCACACTGGGTGTGTGGCACATCCAATGCGACTTCTACAAAGATCAGAAGTCACATTATATATATCACATTGGGTGTGTAACGCATCCAATGTAACTACTACAAAGACCAGAACTCACATTACATACATTGCAGTAGGTGTGTGGAGCATCCAATGTGGCTTTTACAAATCGTAGAAGTTACATTACATACTTCACACTGGGTGTGTGGTGCATCCAGTGTGACTTATACAAAAATCATAAGTCACATTACATACATCATAGTGGATGTGTGGTGCATCCAATGTGACATCTACAAAGACCAAAAATCACATTACATACATCACATTGGGTGTGTGATGCACCCAATATAATATTTGCAAAGACTAGAAGTCATATTACATATATCACACCGAATGTGTGGCCTAGGAAATGTAACATCTGCAAAGCATTCACCATATGCATAATCTTGTACCTCACACAAGCAAACCAATTTTAAAAAATAAAAAAGATAGTAAATAGTCCAAATGTAATCCAATCATAAACAAAATAACAAAGTTGATAACATTAACCAAAATGAAATCTAGGTACAACTTAATTCAACCAACCAAACAAACAAGATACCCAACATTAGAAAATTTCTTAAATGATAAGAAAGACATAGAAATTAAAACAACTATCACAATGCACCCAATCCATCAGGACCCAACAGGTCTTCATCGTACAATAAGGGTTGTGGTGGGGGAATACTTGGCGTGTGGCCAGTTTTCGTGAAGAACTCGTACAAACTCTGCTGCATCTAGTGACGTCGCTCTTGGCATTCAGTTATCTTTTGGTATATCATCTTAAGAAATGGTCTCATTGGAATTTTTAGGGGCCGTGGTGGGCTACCCTCAGTTCCAGCCTTGGCCCTGGGGGTTAGAACTAGTCCCCTCTCCAGTATTAGGCTCCACTTTTGGCTATCTAACTCAGGGTTCATTTGGTTCATCGGGATCTGTTGGAATATTTGGATTCTCCATAATGAATATGTGGCTTGATGGTATGACTTTATACTTCTTCGTATTGACTTTAGACTATCAATACCAATTTTATCCATTCGAAAAAAGGCTGACGTTACATAACTTTCTTTACTAAGATTCGTAGCCAAATGCATATGATGAATGAACCCCATGAATTGCACCTCCATGATCTTCCATTTTCATCGAAAACAAGCAAGTTGCGAACATATGCCCAACATCGACTCAAACGCTGTTTTTGACACAGTAAAGGATGAGCAAGTCCGGCCTGGAAATAACATTGGTGCTCCCTTTCCTTGCATGGAATAATTTCGTCAGCCACTTGTGTATTATTCTCAGTGATGGGTTGAGTATAGTCAATGATCTAGCCATAGCAGGGTTGTATTTTGAAGCCGTAGTCCGCCAACCACACGCTTCCCCGGTGTTGCATGCTCCTCATCACCTGATTGTGGATGTTGGTTGTCGGTATCATCTGAAATCTCAAATAGTTTAGTGGGTGTTTGAGGGCCCGTCAATGGTGGGGCTTGCGAGTCAGTAGGTTTAGAATGTGGTGGGTCTTGCGAATCATAGTTTTTTTTGTAACCTCTTACATCATTTGAAGAATTGTGAGGCATGGTAATAGGCGGTGATACATGAATGTTATGGTGGAGTTCTCTGGTAGTTTTATAACAAATGGTAAGGTTTTACAATCAAACAAGTAACTGTTTATAAACTCGTTAATGGGCGTTGTTGGAGTCGTGATGTACTTGGATACCCATATATGCCTCTGTTGGTTGTAAAGGAGGAGTGACTTGGGGGTAATGAATGGGTTGGGTTGATGCATCAAGCGGTGGGAGATCCTTTTTCTGTTATTTCTCTCAGACTTGGGCTTCAATCGTTTGTTCTTCTAACCACATGGCCATCTGCTATTCGGATCACATACATGGATTACTTCATGTACAATAGATTCATCACCCAGGTATTGTGGAGGCACATCAGGAATGACAATCTGAATGACCTCATGCTGATTGTCTTCTTTTTCTTCTTTTAACCTCTTTTCCAAATCAGAAAGGACAACATATGTTGTCATAGTCCATTCATCTTCAGTTCCTTCCATGCTCATCATAGCATATGCTCTCCTCATGAGACCAGTTGGTGGTTGTTGGTGTTTGAATTATACCAATACTTTGATTTGTGTAAAAAATAAAAACCAAGTCCATCTTTGACATCTTTTGTCCACCTATTCATAACATATTGTTTAGGAACATAATCAAGGTTATACACTGAATTCATCACTCTTTGTGCATATTTGCATAATAAGCCCATTGTTATGAACTTCTTACACGAACATCTGCAATTATTCTGCTCCTCATTGACTACGACCTCATTATCCCTTCAATGCTGAAACATATCAACTTTCCATGCTTGACATTATCCAAAATTTTGAGAGAAATAGAACTAAAAAATTCCTATTGGAATTTAGTAAAAATTTCATGTGTAAATATTACCCGTATGCAACAACATCCCATGATCGAGCATCAATTTCAGCTTTCCTCTATCTCTAAAATCATTTAACAGCTCCTCAACCCTCATTGTTGTAGATTTTTAATCATAAGCACGCACAAATTCTATCAACAATATGGACTTGGTGGATATTTTGGTGAACACATTATTTGCACTCTCACTCTGTTGGGTTAACTTAATAACCATGGAGAAATGATCCAAGTTAAATGCAGGTGACCATTTCTCTCCTAAATTGTATAGTCTCTTCACCATGGTTGATTATGAATGTGACGACCCTAATTTCTAACTATTACTATTTGCTCCGATTAAGGTCATCACCGCTGTGAAACCCAAATAAGCCCAAATGACACCTAGGACCTATCTGAATCTCACCAGGCTTATCATTAACTTCCGACTTTTAGCATGTTTATTTTAATGTTTAACAACAATTGGAGCATGATATTGGACAAATATTCTGGTAACATACGGAGTAAATAAAACATCAGCAGAAGTCTTTAGATTAAATCATTGGGTTCATAACACACAAGTCCCATAGGGATCCAAATAACCAACAAGAAATCCTCCAACATATTTCGGAAATAGCAAGCAAAGGAGGGTTCTTAAAATAAACCAGAAAGTAGCCCAATCATTCATGTTATATGCGCAAGTAAACAAGGAACAAGTATGCAAATGTGATGCGATATCGTCCCGCCGTGCAGCCTTGATCTCACACACTAGTACCACAAATAGTGGATGTACCTAAGCCTGAAAAATAGTAAAACAACGGTATGAGATTACAAGAATCTCAGTAGGGTCACAACATCATAAGATCTACAGAAACCCTAAACACAAATCTCCCAATTCACATTAGATCATTCCTAAATAACTAAAGGGGATCACGTAATTCAAGAACCAATCAAAAAGGGTTAGGGCCGAATCTATGGTTGAGGGAGGGCCACAATCACTTCCAAAAAATCAGAAGTACACAGGCAGGCAGAACTCATCAGATTGCTCTCGGCCATGAAGAAGAAGGGCCATCCCCTTCCACCTGTGTTGTCCAAGGCTTACTGCACAAAAGGTAAACGGTTAACACACAAGCTAATCAGTAAGCCTAGTAAGTCGTCTTGCCACACAAGGACAAGTCTTCCCAAGCCACACACGGACTAGGGCATCCCAAACCACACAAGGATAAGGGCTTCCTGCCACACAAGGATAAAGGCTTCCTGCCACACAAGGACAAGGTTCAGTCGTCTTGCCACACAAGGACAAACCTTCCCAAGCCACATAAGGAATAGGGCATCCCATACCACACAAGGATAAGGGCTTCCTGTCACAAAGACAGGGTTCCAGCCACATAAGGACCAAATATCTAGCACGCGTATGCTGGGGTTTGCCACCCATACAACTCCCATACCAGTAGGAACCTCTCTTCTCCCTAGGAGCATCAAAGCTTACCCCGAATGGCCACCGAAAAAGGATCCTGAGACACAAACACGTACAAGAACACATAGGCAAGTACAAATCATAATACCACAACAGCGTATTCTCAATCATGTCAGAACACAATCAACATATTCAATTCACATAACATATGCAACTCAGGCATTCAATACCTAACTCAGGGGTTCGATATAGCCTTTGAGATCCATATCTCAATCCAAAATTCATACTCTCACCCTATAATCAAATCGCATGCAATACAACAAGGGCAGGTATAAAAAACATCAAGAAAATAACAAGGGTCTTTAGAGAAACCGATGAGGTGTAGATCCTACCTCTCTTGTCTCTGAACAAGAAGCTACTCCTTTGCCTTTATTAGGTAATTCCGAACCACCTATATTTATCACCAGGCAAAGACGAAAATAAGCATGCATATTCAATAATCAATTGAATACCTTATTTCCTTACCAATTCCACTCACCAAATCTATCAGAAACCAGTGATCAGATGCTACAAGTGCCTCCCCCTTGGATGTGTGATGTGATAGCCAGGAACTTAACAAGATTCAACCTGAATTACCATTCCAATTAACTATGCAAATTTCGTCGGTAAGAGTAGGGCATAGGACAATTTCGACTTTAAGCATAAAGAAGTTTAAAAGAAAGAAATTCATGATCATTCATCATGAATAGATGCTAAGAAATTATAAGAACACGCAAAACGACAACAGAAATCAACCGAAGGCAAAAACTGTAGAAATCTAAAAACCTAATTCCGTCGCCGATGAAAACCTAATACTGTCGCCGATTTTCAACTTAACCTTAGACAAGGAAATATTTATGTAAAAATAACAAAACATATATGGTTGGAAAGAGGAAGAAAAGAGCTTTCCAACAAGCTATTATTTGTAGAAATACAACAAACGATAAAAGAGTTATGCTATTCTTAAGTACAAGAAGATTTGGTAGTGACGCCGAATTTAAAATTAACCTGAGACAAGGAAATATTTACGTTAAAATAACAAAACATATATGGTTGGAAAGAGGATGAAAAGAGCTTTCCAACAAGCTATTATTTGTAGATATATAACAAACGATGAAAGAGTTATGTTATTCTGAAGTTCAAGAAGATTTGGCAGTGCCGCCGAATTTCAACTTAACCTTAGAGAAAGAAATACTAACCTCCCGATGAAAAACAAAAGATGGTTGGAAAGAGGATGAAGAGAGCTTTCCAAAAAGAAATTATTTTCAGGGATCTAACAAACGATGAGAGAGTTATACTGGTTTAAAGTTTTAGCGAATTTTGGCAGTTATAGGAAGGTGTTAGGTTTTAGGCTATACGAGTTTTGTGTGTTTTCTATGAATGATTTTTGTGGGGTTGGCTTCCTATTTATAATGGATGGGTATGAAATTAAGATTACTACTTTAAAGGCTTTATTAAAGTAAGATGATTACCAAATTTAAATTCTTTAATTATTTTCTCCTATTTTTAGGGATTTTAATTTCTAAGGTAATTATCTAGTTATAAGGACTTAGATTAAAAGGGAATTAAAACCAGAATTAACTACCATGAAACTCTTACCAATTTTGGTCATCACACATCCTTTCCTTCAGGGGAAAAATTGTCTTTTCACCTGTACTGGCTTCTGGACTTCTAGGACTCATAATTCGGGGTCTCACATCCTCCCCTCCTTACAAGAATTTCGTCCTCAAAATTTTAACATAAGTACCTAATTAAACAGGTAAGGAAATTTTGCACGGATAGATTCCTCAGTCTCTCAGGACTGTTCCTCAATTTGGCCATTACGTCAAAAAACTTGTACCATAGGCGCGCTTCGACTACGAAGCTATCGAACTGAACGATCTAGTATGGTAATTGGCTGTACGAGATAGGATAGGTCTTCAGAAACTTCAACTGGCGGTTCTTTAAACACATGAGCAGGATCTCACATATACTTTCTTAGAATTGAAATGTGAAATACATTGTAAATTTTTTCTATATTAGGAGGTAGGGAAAGTCGGTATGCAACAGGGCCGATTCTTTCGACAATGTCATACGAACCAATGTAGCGAGGTGCTAGCTTACCTCGCTGCTGAAAACGAAGGACTCCTTTCCATGGGGCGACCTTCAAAAATACTTTGTCACCTACCGCAAATTCCAGCTCCCTTCGTCGATTGTTGGCAAAATTTTTCTGCCGATCTTGGGCTGTTTTTAGCCTTTGACGGATCAAACTTAATTGTTCTGTTGCTTGGTCAATCAATTCCGGATTGTCTAGGCGTCTCTCGCCTACTTCATTCCAATAAATAGGAGTTCTGCAATGTCTCCCATATAGTGCTTCATAGGGTGCCATACTGATGCTTATATGAAAACTATTGTTGTTAACAAATTCTGCCAATGGCAGGCATCGATCCCAATTGGTTTGCTGATCCAACACACTCGCTCGTAGCATGTCTTCAAGTGTCTGAATCGTCCTTTCTGATTGACCATCGGTCTGGGGATGAAATGCTGTACTGAAATTCAATCTTAAACCCAACGCATTCTGGAATTTCTCTCAAAATCATGAGGTAAAATGAGGGTTACGATGTGAAACAATAGAAACTGGTACTCCATGCAATCGAACAATCTCGTCCAAGTAACAAACTACCAATTTTTCTGGGGTATCTGTCACACGTATAGGAAGAAAGTGTGCAGATTTCGTCAGTCGATCCACGATCACCCAAATGGCATTGTATCCTCGCTGCGATCTAGGCAAACCGGTCACAAAATCCATCGTGACGTGCTCCCACTTCCATTCTGGAATCGGAAGTGACTGAAGTAGACCAGCAGGTCTTTGATGTTCGATCTTTACTTGTTGACATACGAGGTTCAGCAATGTGACGTTTCAAGTTTGGCCAACAATACTACTCCTTCAAATCTCGGTACATCTTAGTGCTTCCAGGATGAATAGCAAACTTCGAACTATGCGCCTCTGATAGAATAAGGTTACGAATATCAACATTTTGTGGAACACATACCCGATTTCTGAAGACTAGTACTTCATCATCTCGTATTCTGAAATCACGAACTATGGTATCAACACCATCAGCAAGTTGCTTCCGAATTTCAGTAAATTTCAGATCCTCTAATTGTTGATTCCGGATTTCTTCAATTACGGTAGGTGCGACTTCGATTCGTGCTAACAACGAACCAGAAAAATCGGTGCCAAGATGCATACGGTTAGCTTTCAATTCCAACATCATCGGCAGGTAATGGGTGTGCATGTAGGCCAAAACTGATGAGGAAGGAGGATGAAACTTTCGGCTCAGGGTATCAGCAACAACATTCGCCTTTCCAGGATGATATTCAATGATTAAATCATAGTCTTTAATCAGCTCTACCCATCTTCGTTGTCTCATATTCAATTCTTTTTGCATGAGGAGGTACTTCAGGCTTTTGTGGTTAGTGAAGATTCGGCACGTCTCGCCGTATAAGTAATGTCGCCATATTTTTAAGGCAAACACCACGGTTGCAAGTTCCAAATCATGCGTAGGGTAGTTGCAATGACTTTCCTATCTTGTATCAATACGCATCCAAGTCCAGATTTTGACGCGTCACTGTAAGCCACGTACTCCTTTCCGCAAATAGGTAGGGTAAGGATAGGTGCGGAAAATAACCGATTCTTTAGCTCTTCGAAACTTTGCTTGCATTTCTCGTTCCATACGAACAGCTCACCCTTGCGTGTCAGTTTTGTCAATGGTCCGACAAGCAATGAAAAATTCTCCACAAAACGACGGTAGTATCCTGCTAAGCCAAGGAAACTACGAACTTCGAACACACTTCACGGAGATTTCCAAGCAATCACGGCTTCAATCTTCTTTGGATCAACTAACACACCTTGGGAAGAAACAATATGGCCAAGGAAACTAACTTCGCGTAACCAGAATTCTCATTTTGAGTACTTTGCGAACAACTATCGATCCTTTAGGATTTTAAGCACAATCCACAAGTTCATAGCATGATCTTCTTCCAATTTTGAGTAAATTAGAATGTTGTCGATGAAGACTATCACAAATTTATCCAAGAATTTGCGGAACACACGATTCATCAAGTCCATAAACACAGCTGGTGCATTGGTCAAGCCGAATGGCATAACCAGAAATTCGTAGTGGCCATATCGCGATCTGAATGCGGTCTTCGGAATATCAGCATCACGAACTCTCAATTGATGGTATCCAGATCTGAGATCGATCTTAGAGAATATGGCTGCACGCTGGAGTTGGTCGAACAAATCGTCGATGCGCGAAAAAGGGTATTTGTTTTTCATAGTCACACGATTCAGCTGCCGATAATCGATCCACAATCGCAGCGTACCGTCTTTCTTTTTCATGAACAGAACAAGTGATCCCCAAGGTGACACACTAGGTCGGATAAAACCACGATCTAGCAAATCTTCCAATTACGTTTTTAGTTCCTTCATTTCCGGAGGAGCTATACGATACGGAGGAATGGAAATCGGATTCGTACCAGGCACTAGTTCAATACCAAATTCCACTTCCCTTGCTGGTGGTAGACCGGCTATGCCTTCTGGAAATACTTCTGGAAATTCGCGAACCACTGGAATAGAATCCAGATCCGAGGATTCTTTTGAAATATCATGTACGTGCGCGAGGTACGTTGTACATTCTTTATTGATTAATCGTTTCGCCTTAAGCCAGGAAATCATGCAAGTTGGAACAACTCGCCTATCACCTTCAAAACAGTATTCGGCACCATCAGGAAAAGTGAACCACACACGCTTGGTGAAACACTCCATACGGGCTTGATATTTCGCCAGACAATCCATGCCTAAGATCACATCCAGCTCTCGGATGTCTAATGGAATCAGATCCACTTTAAGTACATTCGAACCCATACGTACAGCACAACCGATGTAGATTAGATTACAAATCAGTTGCTCTCCCAATGGAGTTAGAACCGCTATAGGAGGAGTCAAGAGAGATAGAGGCTGATCCGTGCTAAGTGCTATCCTTGGACTTACAAATGATCTGTTTGCTCCGGGATCTAATAATACTTTAGCATTTTGAGAAAAGACTGAAATAGTACCTGTCACCACATCAGGACTAGCCTCGGTATCAGTTAGGGTGAAGAGCCTTGTTGGTCTTGGTTGCGCCTTGCTTGTGGATCCATTGGGTGGTCCTCCTGGTGCACGTGTTGGTGGTCTGGTAGGGTTGGCATTCCCACCTCGGCCTGCGTTTGGTACACCTGTGATTCGCTTTGGTTTCGGACATTCCCTTTGAACATGTCCCATCTTGCCACAATTGTAACATCAACGTTGCTGAGAATTCCATGAAGATCCATTGGAATTTGAACCAGAAAAGTTCTTTCTATTGATATTTCCATTGCCACTAATTTTCGGAGGATAGAACCTTAAAGGATAGGGTACCGTTCGTTGTTTGAACTTCGAATTTTGCCTATAGGATCCGTCACTAGTGGCTACGGATGGCTTCTTGGTTTGCACGATCTTTTCAGCTTCAGTCGTGACAAAAATTAGTTCTTGCAAATTCTGCACCGGTGTCGTACCTACGATGGTTTTCAGTTTGGTATTCAACCCATCCTGAAATTGTATCGCAAGCTGGTACTGTGTAAAATCTTCTTCTGGTGCAAATCGGAACAACTCCTTTAACACCTTCTCATATTCCAGCACCGAATGGTTGCCTTGTTCAAGCTTGTAAAAAGCTTGTCTCTGCGGCTTTTATGGAACCTCGTATAAAATTTTTCGTCGAATTCGTACCGAAATTCTTCCCAAGTTTGCAAATGATCGCCGAATCGCAAGCTAACAGATGTCCACCATGCGAGGGCTTCTCCCTCGAGTAGGAATGTGGCGATGGCAACTTTGTCATCATCCGAGATACATAAGAACAAGGATACTCGACATAAGGTGTCTATCCACTCACGAGCAGTAGCAGCTCCGGCTGAACCATTGAAATCTTTACATCCCAATTGCCAAGCTTTCTTCAACAATTTTGTAATCACGACAGGAAGTCTCTCGGCTTCCTTAGGATGTGTCGGCTGTACAGGTTCAAGTGGAGGAATAGGTTCTTCCACTGGTGCAGGTGCAGGAGTATTCTGAAATTGCGTCTTCATACGCTGTTGATTTGCAACAATTCCTTGTAATACGTTTAAGATTTGTGCCATGACAGGATCAATGACTGGTGCGGCTGGTGCCTCAGGTTGGTTTTCGGGCTCAGCTTGCCCTTCCTGCTTATTTTGTGCATTTGGTTCCTCTTGCTCAACAAGTTGTTGTTCGGCCTGAATCCCATTCCTACCCCGTTGATCCCTCGTAGCGTTCTACCTTGCCATACTATTTAAGCCCATTCTCAGTAATGATAAGAAACACAACAAACACTCACCGAAACATATCATGGCATACCAAGCATAAGAACATACACGAACAAATATCACATCAGATTATCATTCTCATCATTTAAATCTTACAAATCAATCCCATTTTAACATTAGTTCACTTTCGGTATTAGTCCCTAAGAGAGTGAGTGTGTGCGCATGTCCTTACCTATAAACACCAAAATCAACAAATAAGTTAGCATATAACAAATTATTTTCCCTAAACCATGCTCCGCTACCAAACCTGTGATGACCCCAATTCCTAACTATTACTATTTGCTCCGATTAAGGTCATCACTGCCATGAAAACCAAATAAGCCCAAATAACACCTAGGACCTATCTGAATCTCACCAGGCTTATCATTAACTTCCGACTTTCAGCATATTTATTTTAATGCTTAACAACAATTGGACATGATATTGGACAAATATTCTGGTAACATACGAAGTGAATAAAACATCAGCGGAAGTCTTTAGATTAAATCATTGGGTTCATAACACACAAGTCCCATAGGGATCCAAACAACCAGCAAGAAATTTTCCAACATATTTCAAAAATAGCAAGCAAAGGAGGGTTCTTAAAATAAACCAGAAAGTGGCCCAATCATTCATGTTATATGCGCAAGTAAACAAGGAACAAGTATGCAAATGTGATGCGATATCACCCCGTCGTGCAGCCTTGATCTCACACACTTGTACCACGGATAGTGGATGTACCTAAGCCTGAAAAATAGTAAAACAACGATATGAGATTACAAGAATCTTAGTAGGGTCACAACATCATAAGATCTGCGGAAATCCTAAACACAAATCTCCCAAATCACATTAGATCATTCCTAAACAACTAAAGGAGATCACGCAATTCAAGAACCAATCAAAAAGGGTTAGGGCCGAATCTATGATTGAGGGAGGACCACAATCACTTCCGAAAAATCAGAAGTACACAGGCAGGTAGAACCCATCAGATTGCTCTCGACAATGAAGAAGAAAGGTCATCCCCTTCCACCTGTGTTGTCCAAGGCTTACTGCACAAAGGGTAAATGGTTAACACACAAGCTAATTAGTAAGCCTAGTAAGTCGTCTTGCCACACAAGGACAGGTCTTCCCAAGCCACACACGGACTAGGGCATCCCAAACCACACAAGTATAAGGGCTTCCTACCACACATGGACAGGGCTCAGTCGTCTTGCCACACAAGGACAAGTCTTCCAAAGCCACACACGGACTAGGGCATCCCAAACCACACAAGGATAAGGACTTCTTGCCACAAGGACAGGATTCTGACCACACAAGGACCAGACATCCACAGCGCGCATGCTGGGGTTTGCCACCCATACAACTCCCATACCAGTAAGAACCTCTCTTCTCCCTAGGAGCATCAAAGCTTACCCCGAATGGCCACTGGAAAAGGATCCTGAGACACAAACACGTACAAGCACGCACAGGCAAGTACAAAGCATAATACCACAACAGGGTATCCTCAATAATGTCAGAACACAATCAACATATTCAATTCACATAACATATGCAACTTAGGCATTCAATACCTAACTCAGGGGTTCGATATAGCCTATGAGATCCATATCTCAATCCAAAATTCATATTCTCACCCTATAATCAAATCGCATACAATACAACAAGGGCAGGTATAAAAAACATCAAGAAAATAACAGGGATCTTTGGAGAAACCGATGAGGCTTAGATCCTACCTCTCTTGTCTCTGAACAAGAAGCTACTCTTTTGCCTTTATTAGGTAGTTTCGAACCACCTATATTATCACCAGGCAAAGACGAAAACAAACTAAGTATGCATATTCAATAATCAATTGAATACCTTATTTCCTTACCAATTCCACTCACCAAACCTATCAGAAACCAGTGATCAGATGCTGCAGGTGCCTCCCCCTTGTATGTGTGATGTGATAGCCAGGAACTTAACAAGATTCAAACTGAATTACCATTCAAATTAACTATGCAAATTTCGTCGCTAAGAGTAGGGAATAAGACAATTTCGACTTTAAGCTTAGAGAAGTTTAAAAGAAATAAATTTATGATCATACATCATGAATAGATGCTAAGCAATCATAAGAACATGCGAAACGACAACAGAAATCAACTGAAGACAAAAACTATAGAAATCTAAAAATTTAATTCCGTCGCCGATTTTCAACTTAACCTTAGACAAGGAAATATTTATGTAAAAACAACAAAACATATATGGTTGGAAAGATGATGAAGAGATCTGTCCAAGAAGCTATTATTTGTAGAAATACAACAAATGATGAAAGAGTTATGCCATTATGAAGTTCAAGAAGATTTGGTAATGCCACCGAATTTCAACTTAACCTTAGACAAGGAAATATTTAGGTACAAACAACAAAAAATATATTTTTGGAAAGAGAATGAAAAGAGATTTCCAAAAAGCTATTATTTGTAGAGATACAACAAATGATGAAAGAGCTATACTATTCTAAAGTTCAAGAAGATTTGATAGTGCCGCCGAATTTCAACTTAACCTTAGAGAAATAAATACAAACCTCCCGAAGAAAAAAAAAAGATGGTTGGAAAGAGAATGAAAAGAGATTTCCAACAAGCTATTATTTTCAAGGATCCGACAAACAAAAAAAGAGTTATGCTGGTTTAAAATTTTAGCGAATTTTGGCAACTATAGGGATGTGTAAGGGTTTTAGGCTATACGAGTTTTGTGTGTTTTCTACGAATGATTTTTGTGAGGTTGGCTTCCAATTTATAATGGATGGGTATGGAATTAAGATTACTACTTTAATGGCTTTATTAAAGTAAGATAATTACCAAATTTAAATTCTTTAATTATCTTCCTCTATTTTTAGGGATTTTAATTTCTAAAACAATTATCTAGCTATAAGGACTTAGATTAAAGGAAATTATAATCAGAATTAACTACCATGAAACTCTTACCAATTTCGGCCATCATACATCCTTTCCTTCAGGGAAAAAATCATCTTTTCACCTGCAGTAGCTTCTGGACTTCTACGACTCAAAATTCGGGGTATCACAATGAAGATCAAACTGAGTGATCATAATTGTCCACACTTTAAATTTGCCACAGTTTCTTGTGGAATCTGGGCTTGAATAATCTATCTCCAAACAAATGTGGTATATTTTTCATGGTATTCCATTCAATGTGCTATTGACATAGTTGATGTTTAGATTGAGGAAATATTATCTTGCATGCTGCAGCAATTGTTGGTGCTTGATCAGTGAATATAGTGACTGGTTGTTTACCTCCCATCATTGTCAAAAAGGTACGAAACAACCACTCAAAGGAAACTTAGGTCTCATCATTCAAAAATACACAGCCAACGAAAACATTATGCCAATGATTATTGATGCAAATGAATGAGACATAAATTATATTATATTTGTTGGTTCTATAGATAGTGTCAAAAATCACCACAATACTAAAATCATCATAATGTAATTATAACACAACATCACGCCAAAAAAGATTCATCACCTTGCCATCATCATATGGTTACATGGCATACACAAAATTACTGTCCCCTGACTGGATATCCAGAAAATAATTCATTACAGTAATGATGTCTCCATGGCTGATTAACTTTGCCTACAGTGTTGTACAAAATTTTGAACATTCTTCTCAATGAAATCCACTTTCTGACTTCCACCAGTTTCACTTGCAACAAATTTGTATCTCTTTGATGGTCCCACATCCATAGCAACTAGTAATGTAAGGACTCAGGTCCAACCAACTATGACCCTTACTGTCATGAAACCCAAATAAGCCCAAAACCAGGACCTATCTGAATCTCACAATGCTTATCTATCTAGTTCTGATTTTATTATGTATATTCTTTATGCTTTTAAAGGTTAGAGCATGTTAATATTGGACAAACATTCTAGAATCATACGGAGTAAATAAAACATCAGCGGAAGACTTTATAATTAATCAAAGGAACCACAACACACAAGTCCCATAGGAATCTCAAAATCTAGCAAGTAAATCCCCAGTAAATTTCTGAAATTAGAAAACAAAGGAGACATTCCAAAAACCAGAAAGTGGTCCAATCAATATTCATATTATATGCAGTAATCAAGGAAACAAGTATGTGAATGTGATGCAATATCGTCCCATCGTGCAGCCTTTATCTCACACACTAGTACCACGAATAGAGGATGTACCTAAGTCTGAAAATGGTGAAAACAACAAGGTGAGATTACAAGAATCTCAGTAAGGTCACAACATCATAAGATCTACAAAAATCTTAAACAAGCATCTCTTAAACAACATCAGATCAGCCTATACAACTGGGGGTATCACACACTCATTAATCAACCAAAAAGGGATAGGGCCAAAAGCTAAGGTTGAGGGTGAACTACAAACACTTCTGAAAATCAGAAGTACACAGGTAAGTAAAACGTCATTCAATCTCATTAACAGAAAAGGTCATCCCCTTCCACTTGTGTTATCCAAAGTTTCACTGCACAAAGGGTAAAAGTTAGCACACAGGCTAATCAGCAAGCCTATTCATCTTGCCAGCATACAGGACAAGGCATCTAGCCACACAAGGACTAGGCATCCAAACTACACAATGATAAGGGCATCCAAACCACATAAGGACTAGGCATCCAAACCACATAAGGACTAGGCATCCAAACCACACAATGATAAGGGCATCCAAACCACATAAGGATAAGGGAATCTTGCTAACACACAGGACAAGGCATCAAGCCACACAAGGATTAGGCATCCAGCGTGCACATGTTGGGGATTACCACCCATACGATTCCCATACCAGTAAGAACCTCTCCTCTCCCAAGGAGCATCAAAGCTTATCCTAAATGGCCACCAGAAAAGGATCCTGACACACAAACACGTACAAGCATACACAAGCAAGTACAAGGCACAATACCACAACAGGGCATCCTTAATCATGTTAGAACATAATCATCATGTTCAATGCATATAACACATGCAAATTAGGCACACATAACCTATCTCAAGGGTTCGACAATGCCTCAAGGATCATATCTCAATCTGCAATTCATAGGATAATTGACCATAGGATAATTATGATAATCCTTAAACTGTGTGAATTCATATATACCATTGATAACTTTGAAGACAATTTTAGCTGGACGTCCACATCTATAATCTTTGCGTGTCCGCTTTGGTGGGTTGTCATCTTGAATAGTATTGGATGAAAATTCACATGAGCAACACATCTCCTTCCTAGTTAGTGCACCATTGTTATTATGATATTTCTTATCCTTTCTTATACCAAATCTTCTTGGCAACCCATATGCATTGTATGCTTCCTCGTCCGTGTTAAAACTACAACCAATTTTCAGGTTTGCCAGATCTATGACACATAATATATATGTACAAATATGACATCACATGTATGTCATGTTTCAAATTGAAATAACATAACGATAACGAGTCCTATGAACATTGTACGAAGTTGATAAGAAACCAATAAAGAAATAGCCTAAACTAATAAACTTTCATATACAAATCCCGGTGCGCTCAAACTTTGAATATATTTAAAATGGTATATCTAAATATCAGAAAATATATTTAAGTTGCACGCAAACATTTGGGGGAATTAAAAACTCAATAAACACATATCTTACACCTAGTGAGATATTTGTTGGTGAAGACATATGCGGTTAGTTATTGTCACGCTCAATATCTATGTACAACTTGTTAACAATTATTAATCGTAAGTCGATATATCATGTAATGCTAGAAAATAATGTTATTAGAACACATTAATAACATCTTACATCTATTAGTACTAGTCATAAGCAGCCAAAACAAAATGCATTTAACACAATATATTAAAATAACAGACCAAAATGGACATTATATTAGTTACACACCAATTGTTCTAAACCACATGTTATCGCAAATGGATGCATCACCCATACCACCCCAAAAAAGAGAATATAATAATGTTCATCACCTACAAGTTTTTTCCATTATCTAAAAATCAAGCCCAACCAATATGTCAGTATGGTCCACAACTTTGGTCATTCAGTACTAGCATCTTCCACAATGCATTGCACATTACATACAAGACATACAACATGTGCCCAACGTACTGCCAATTTTAGAGTGCGGTCCCCACCCACACAGAAAATATTCCCTCAATACAATAGAAAACTGACAGGTTCATAAACAATTTAACACCTTACTATGCACATCATAGATGTGACATACCATGTGGTGGAAAATGATATCAATATTTTGTTAACGACAATGGATTTCCATTCATTTTTGTTTTCCTTGGGGAATTCAACCCATAGCTCAACCTAAAACCTCATAACTCTACAACTCAATATACCTAACTCATTTATAACAAATATGCCTTCATAAATACAATACAATATTAGAATCCATCCTAGCAATCATTGACAACATTAAACACACAATCACATTACATTACCGACTGAGATCCAAAATTTGACAGCCACATGAAGCAACACTATGGAGGAGTGATGTTAGATGGGTGTCTCTGTTTCTACGATTTAAATGTGTCTGTTTGTAGGATTGAATAACACATAATTTTTTCAGAGCATGCTGAATCTATTTTGATTTAAGCAGAATAAATCGAAGTTTGTTGCATAGTCTAATGTTCTGATGTTGGATAGCCAGTTTTGATGTTGGGACAATGATAAAAAATCTAGCTAGGTTTAAGATTGGAAGGCTCAGGTAAAATTTACGGTTAGGCGGGAGGGGGTAAAAAGACCCTCATTACCCCTCTCGAAACCTAGCCCCACCTTTTAATTTTTTAATCCGGTCAGAACACATATGACATGTAACTGGATGCATTTTAAAATTTCTGTCTCATGTTGGAGTAAATCCAACGTGGTGCTCTGAGAACACCAAAGAATTACCCCATGTAACACTTTGGCCTAGTGAGACACAAAGATGAGTGAGAATTACATATGAGTGAACTCTACTCCATAAGCCTATGTAATCTAGTTCCCTTACCCATATACCTTCCCAGGCTAATTACAGAGACTTAAATGGTCTGTACAAGAAATACACATGTTCATGTAAACCTTCCTGAACCAATGTTCCTAGCTCAGATTTTTTACATGGCCTGAATTAGATTTTATGCGTCCGTGTCACAATCTATGTACCTTACTTGTTAGTTTCCAAGAGTAACACGACCTGTACTAAAAAAGTATACACCTCTGTAACCTGAATAGTAACCCATGTAATTATTCCCTTGGCAAGGATTTACATGTCCTGAACCTTAGATACATACCACGATGTAACCTTGCCTATATACTTTGACATTTCTAACCCTATCCAAATTCTATTAAACACAAACCGAATATCGATCTATATCTTCTCTAACCTTATATGAATATTCATGAGTGTTTTCTCATATATTGAATCCTTAGAAATTTAAGGTTGAGTGGTGTAAACGAGAATGAGTTATAATTTAATCTAAGGTTGAGGTAACATACATTATATGAATTTTTTATGCTTTTGAGATATTATGAAATTGATATATATATATATATATGATTTTTAGGGCATTTCTTAAAATTGAAAAATAATATTTGACTAGTATGAATCTAAGAGTATGATGCTCCGAATGGGATAGCCTCTTATGTAGAAATAAGTGTTGTCTTATTACATGCCTGATGTATGGTTTAACTTAACGGGTTACCTGATATTTACTTTGACATAACAGGTTTGTGTGTTAATCAAGCGTGAGAGATTGTTTTGTTCCAAAATGAGCCACAACCTCTTTTGGTATAATCCCAAATAACTTGATAAATTGAAGACGAATGACGAACCTGATGGTATACCACGCTTTCTCTCCCGACCCATCCCCCTGCTCGCCCCACCACCCTCCGAACCACCCTGCCACAACGTCATCCCGCCATCTACCTGTTCCCAGCTATACCCATCCCTCCCAAGACAAAATCACACCTGCTCCATCTCCTACTTGGCAACCACTTAATATCTTCAGCCAAGATCGTTTCATCTCGTACTATGTTGATGGTATACCAGAGCAATGGTCCTCTGCTGATCTCCGCAATCATGTTAACAAAGTTGAGCACGTCGCTGACTCATATATCCCGAAGAAACGTAGTCGCCACAACACAAGGTTTGGCTTCGTCAGGTTCATTCGCCACACAGGTCGTGAAGGAGCACGCCAATCCCACCTTAATGCTCTAGCCATCCCTGGCGCCATCTGACCTTCCGAGTGGCGCGATTTGAAGATAGACGGAGAGGTTAGTCAATTCCCTCCCGAGATGGCATCTTGCCTCTACCGGTTCGACCAAGTGCCCCTGATGGAAACAAGCTTCATGATGAGCGCAGTAGGAGGCCTGGACGGTCCTATGCTGCTGTGGTGGGCAACCCACCAGTCCAATCTCCTGTTTCCATTCTTCCTTCCGCTACCAACCAGAGGTGACTATCAAGCAGTGTGGTGGGTATTGCTCGGGCTGTGATACTCCAGCAGAACACCCTTCTTTCACAGATTCGACTTACCCATATGGGAGGCGATATGTACCTCCTCTCTTTTCCCTCGATTGAGGATATGCAGCGTGACTTGGTGGACAGACACAGTTGGTGGTCTGCGACCTTTGTTACTTTTCACCCATGGCAACCTGCAGATCTTTGCAATTAGCGGTTATGTTGGATCAAAATCACAGGTCTTCCACTGCACGCCTGGTACGAGGAAGGCTTCAAGCAGCTGGTTCGTCCTCTTGGTTCCTTGGTCCAGGCTCATCACGTCACCTTGAACTGGGAAAGGCTGGATGTAGCTTTTCTGCAAATACTGACACCTCAGGACGAGCCCCTGCCGCTACACCTCTGCACAACGATCGAAGATATCCCTTTTGTCCTGTCAGTTTCGGAAGTAGGTCAGACTGAAGGACAGTTGCTTTCAACAACTTTAGGTGGAGAGGTTTACCTCCAAGAAACCTGTCACTCCACTCAGGCCGCTGGAGAAGCCGTCGGATACAGAGGACAAAAGGTGCTTTTTGAATCTAGTTGCAGACTTCATGATGAGGGTACCTCGTGTGGCGCTGCTTCCCCCAGATCTAAGCACTCTCCCTTATACTTTGAAGAGGTTGCCCTAGCTTCTTCTATGTTGGACCCCCTTCCCGCCAGCAGACTAGTCCAGGCCCACGATTTAGAGCCCTTTTTACTCCCAGCTGATATCGTCCCAGGCCAACATGAATGTCTGGATTACCTCAATCCATATGTGCTTTTCCCAGAAGTCATACACCCTCTTGACCCAGTTCCCAAGCCCTATAATTTGCGGGCCCTTCCTCCCTCTATGCTTGCTCCATCCCCCACGCCACTTCTTCCTTCCTGCCCTCAGCCACACGTGGGATATACTACAATGGAACCTTCTGCCATGCAACCTACGTTAGATGGTTGCTACGTCGTGGAAACTCGCGATCCTAGCCCTCAGAATACTGAACTTCGCTGTAACCCACTCCCCTTGGACATGCATCCTGCTGATCCTCTTGATGACCATGTTAATGCTGACAGTGATCCTTCTGACAGCTCTGGGGTTAATCCGAATATTTTTATCTCCCGTGTCAACCGTCGGCTCCTTAACGAAGGTGCCATCTTGACAGAGTCTACCCCCATCTATAGAGTTCCAGATTCGCAGCCATCGGTGATTGAGGACGAGGTGCAAGAAAATTTGAACGTCATCACTACTCTCGGCCTGGATTTGAAACAGCCATTTCAATTAGTAGCGGACAAGTTACAGGAGAAGATTGAAGAAGAAAGTGCTGCTGGAGAAGGAATCCCCCATTCCTATCGAAGGAAAGGTACCCGTTCCGGCGTGACCTGTCCCCTATGATGCATTTCTGCTCATGGAATGTAAGAAGCTTGGGGAGCAGATTAAAGTGGACTGATCTGGCAAACCTCATTCAAGCGAACAGGATCTCCCTTGCGGTTCTTCTTGAAACGAAAATTCCCTCCTGGAATGCAACAATCACCAATTCCATCTGGTCTGGTTCATCTATTCACTGGCTCGCCATAGACGCTGTTGGTAGATCGGGTGGTCTTTGTATGCTTTGGGATAGCAACACTGTGACTGTGCATCGATCTTTTAGTTTTGAAAGATGGCTGGGTGCAGACTTGACGATCATTTCTAGTGGATTTCGTTTCATATGTATTGACTTATATGCCTATAACAATAGTACGGAGAGAGACCGCCTATGGGCTAAGATTAGCATGGCGAAGAGTCACTCCTCTCTTCCGTGGCTAATGCTAGGGGACTTCAACGAGGTAATGCTTCGGACAGAGCGTACTGGTCCCTCTTTTGACACAAGGAGAGCTACATCGCTAACCCGATTTTTGGATGAATGTGGGGTAGTGGATATTCCATTGAATGGAAAATCCTTTACTTGGTTTAATTCCCACAGTCCCTCCAAGCTAGATCGAGTCCTAGCTAGTCCGAAGTGGCTGACCCGACACAGCCAGTTAAGCCTATATGCTGGGTATAAACGACTCTCTGATCATGTTCCCTTAATATTAAGGGCTGATGATTATGATTGGGGGCGAAAACCCTTTAAATCTTGGGATGTATGGTGGGACAAAGCCAACTTTTTAGACACAGTGACAGGCTTTTGGGAGGAAGGGAGTAGACTTTTTCCAGGCAGGTTCTCCGCGATCCGCAAGTGGCGTTTTCTGGCCAAATCTTTAGTCTCTTGGAACAAGACGATGGCTGAGAATCCAGAACGTAGACTGCAGCAAATCATGCTGGCTCTTGATGCCCTTGATGCGACGAGATCATCAGGGATAGGACTTCTGGAGCAAACTCGATATCTCGCACTTACCTGGCATTGCAAGCTGAGAAGTGGGAACTAAAGAGGAAGGTTGAGTGCATGTGGCGACAGCAGGCAAGAATTCAGTGGCTGAAGCTGGGCGACAGGAATACCAAATTCTTTCATCTACGAGCCAGTTTACGTAGGCAACGTAACTTTATTGATGCCCTCCGAGTAGATGATCTGATCCTGGAGAAACCGGAGGAGATCAAGAATGCCGCCTGCACCTATTTCCAGGACATATTTAGTATCAACAATGTGGAGTGGTTGGGATTGGGTGATCTACCTTTTTCCAAAATATCAGAGATGGAAGCTCATACTCTCGAATTGCCTTTCTCCAGGGAAGAGATCAAGGAGGCAGTTTGGAGCTGTGGAAGCAATAAGGCCCCGAGCCCTGATGGTTTTAACTTTAATTTTATTAAAAAGGCTTGGTCTGTTATTGGCGACGACATCTCTAGTATGATCCAGGGGTTTTGTCAGCAAGGGGTGATGCCTAAAAGGATAAATACTGCTTTCATATTGCTCGTCCCTAAACTCATCTGTGCGGATAGTCTCTCCAACTTTCACCCCATCAGCTTAATCAATAGTCTCTACAAGATCATCGCGAAGATCTTGGCTAGCAGGCTTCGACGGGTTATCGCTCATATAATCTCCCTTAACCAGTCGGGATTTATTCCAGAGAGAAACCTCCTTGACTCAGTCATGACGTCTGCTGAGTCGATCTACGCACTGAAATCCGCTAGGCGTAAGGGATGGCTTCTCAAACTGGACTTCCGGAAGGCTTTTGATATGGTTGAATGGAGAGTCCTTCTTGCTGTTATGCAACGTATGGGATTCGGGTGCAAATGGATTCAGTGGATCAGTCAATGCATCTCTACTTCTAGGATGGCGGTCCTTATCAATGGCTCTCCGACAGCGGAATTCCCAACCGAACGTGGATTACGCCAAGGTGATCCTCTCTCCCCTTTGCTATTTAGCATGGTGGTCGAAATTCTATATCGCCTAATGGATAGAGCGGCTGATCGAGATCTGTTCCGAGGCTTCCAACTAGGTAATTTCTCTCTCACTCACCTACAATACGCTGATGACATGCTGTTATTCTGTGAAGGGACTACGACTGATCTCAGGAATATGCAACGTGTTCTCCGTGCTTTTGAATTACTCACTGGATTACAGATCAACTTCAACAAAAGCTCATTGCTTGGTATTACCTATCCGCCTCAGGATGTTGAGCTCAATGCCCAATTCCTACATTGCTCGCCGCAATCCCTGCCGGTTACATACTTGGGCATATCCCTTGGATGCAATCCTAAGTCTCTCTATCCCTGGAGGGGAATTGTGACACGTGTTCGAAAGAGATTATCCGGATGGAAGGGGTCCTATTTGTCCATGGGTGGTAGACTGACTCTGATTCACTCCACCCTGAATAGCATTCCTATCTACACCATGTCGATTTATAGAATGCCACAAGGTATACGGAAGGATCTTGATCGGATCTTTCGGCAATTCCTATGGAAGGGCAGGATTGACAAATGCTGTTTGAACAAGGTTAACTGGAAGCAAACTTGTCTCAGCAAGAAATATGGGGGTGCAGGCGTGGGTTCTATTGAGTTGAGGAATACTGCTTTATTGATTAAATGGTGCTGTAAATTATTCACGTCGAAGAGCCAAATTTGGAGACGTATTATTTTTTATCGTTACCACCTTTGTCTCACAACTGCCGGGATCTCTTTCGCAAATCACCAGCTCTCCCCAATATGGCGTAGTATCTCAGCCTGTCTCAATGCTGACACTATATTGGCTAGACGTTGTCGTCTCAACCTGCGATGGAAAGTAGGGAATGGTAACAACATCCAATTCTGGACAGATCTCTAGTGTGCGGACCAACCACTATCCGTTAAATTTCCGAGATTGTTTGCTTTATCCACCCAGCAAAATCTACTTATATCCCAGGTAGGACATTTTGAAGACACTAGCTGGATTTGGTGCTTATCTTGGCGGCGTGCCCTTTTTGAATGGGAACAACAGATGGCGACTTCCTTGCTACAATATCTACAAGGTTTTCTACCCACAGAATTGCTAGATGATACATTTGGCTTGGGGCAGAATTGTGCGGAATACCGGGTAAAGGATGGGTATCTCTTCTTGGAAGAGATATGCAGATCGCATTCGTCACATCCCATCCCCAATGTCTGGAACAGATCCGGTGCTCCCAAACATCAATTCCTGATGTGGCTGGCCTGTTTGAACAAACTCTGTTCCAAGGCACTTCTCGTGAAGCTAGGGATTCTCCCGTACTCAGAGATCACCTATCCTAGCTGTATGGAGGTTGAAAGTGATGCTAATCATATCCTGCTGTTGTGTAAATCAGCCTGGCTTTGCTGGTCTATACTATTCCGCAAATGGGGCTATCAATGGGTCCAGCCCCGATATATCACTGATCTGTTTCTCCAATGGGAGGTATTTTGCACTGGTCGGACGCAACGGAAAATTTGGTACGCCATCCTCTTCTCAATGGTGTGGGGATTGTGAACTAGTAGGAACAACAAATTATTCCAGCACACTTACAAATGCCCAACGGAAATCTGCTTTGAGAGTCTGATGCATGGAGTAGGCTGGGCTAAAGCTAGCATCTGTACTCTAACTTTTAATGGCGTGGACCTCCTGCCGATTGAAGATCTACATAGGATTTTGAGATAATAGGCTCTGATGGACTGGGATACACTTGCATCCCTCAAGTGTCTTACAGTCAATCAATGCCTTAGCATAAAGCCATGTATATACAGCCATGTTTTGGCGCTCTTTCTGTACATTCTCTTATAATCTATTCTACGACTCACTTTCAAAAAAAAAAAACTTGATAAATTGAACTATTCAAAACTGTACAAGATTTTTACATTATTTTTTCCAAAATCATTTGCAAGTTACTTAGAATTTATTTTAATGAGATAAATATGAGATATTCATTAAAAATAAAAAATATTTATTTTTATTCATCAACCAAATAACTTACCAAAAATCGAGGTTTTAGGAACTTTTGCATCTGAGTACCTGATATGGCATGGTTTAGTAGAGAAATATCACATAATCATATTATAGGGAATGAAATTAAGCACAACCAACCACATTTGCTTTCTCACAAATGAAATAACACATTTTGTGCACACGAAAAACGGTAAGTAAAAACATAGTTTTATCAATTCAAAGTAAGAGTATTTTATGGAAACTTCTCATTTTTTCTCACATGGTGTTTTCACTTCTTTTTTTTCTCTTCTCAACTCTATCACTAGTATGAACCCTATACATCAGATTCTCCTAGTTACGATTGCGGGGAGGAGAACATGTTGCTAAAGTACTCCAGTGGCCGGTGGGTACTCCAGTTTCTCTTTCACCCCACTTTGCTAACATTGTCCTACAGGTAGGTACATAATGACATTGTTCCCTTTATTATGAATTCATTATAATTAACCCCAATAGAGCACATATCAAATCTCAAACCATAATTGAAGTAATGTGATACCCTCTTATACTCTTCATGAGTTGTTGTGCTGCGTTCCATTGCTAATGTGATAAGAGAATAGTTATGCAATGTAGAGTCTTACATATAGCCTTTGTTTGTCATTTTTGTATTGGTATATCTTTCGAGATAAGTCTACTTGGCAAGTTTATGTGTGCGACATGTCTGGAATGAATAGTGATTTTGTGATGTGTTGTAAAATTAGGAGTGCAAAAAACCCAATTTGAGACATTTGTTAATACCAAACCCAAACTGGGCTTATTTAGAGTGACTGATTGACTTTGGGCCTAGTATGTTCTTTTTGGTCTATTACTATTCATAAAGGCTCAATTTATTATTTAAAGTCCACGAATATCACTTAAAGTTGTTAAACATTTTAATCATTGATTTATAGTTAAACCAAGCAAAAAACCCAATTTTAAAAAAAATTTGAGGAGATGCACCCTGAAGTATAAATAGCTCGAGAAGTTGCTAGATTTAATGTGAGACCCTGAATTTTGAGTCCAAAAAGTTCAAAAGCCATTGTAGGTGAAAAAGACCATTTTTCCCTTGAAGAAAAGGATGTGTGATGGCCAAAATTGAGAAGGGATGTCTAGTAATTATTTTTGGTATTAATTCTCTTTATATTGATTCTTTACTGATTGATAATTACCTTAGGAAATAAAAACTCTAAGTTTAAGGAGGATAATTACAAAATTTAATTTTGATAATTATTTTACTTTAATTAAGCCTTTAAGGTAGGGATTCTAATCCCTTAACCACCTTATATAGATAGGAAGTCAGCCACACAAAAATCTTAAACAGAAAACATACAAAATTCGTAAGACCTAAAAACCCTACACCTCCTAATTTCTGCTGAAATCCGCTGGAACTTCAAACAAGCATAACTCTCTCATCGTTTATTGGGTTCTTGCGAATAATAGCTTGTTGGAAAGATCTCTTCATCTTATTTCCAACCATCTTTGGTTTTACATTTGGAGGTTATTTTTTCTTTGTTAAAATTTAAATCGAATTTCGGCAAAATTGCTAAAATCTGTTTGAACTTCAAAATAACATAATTCTCTCATCCTTTGTCGGATTCTTGCGAATAATAACTTGTTGGAAAGATCTTTTCATCCTCCTTCCATAAAGCTTTGGTTTTTTTCTCAGGAGGTTAGTTTTTCTTTATCTTAAGATAAGTCGAATTTCGATGGGATTAGGGTTCAAGATTGTGTGATTTTGTCTTCAATTGATTTATAATGTTGTTCCTCTTGTTCGTATGATTGTTTGGCATCTATTCATGTTATAAAATCATGAATTCATCCTTTGAATCTTTTCAATGCAAGAAATCAGTATGCCCTACCCATGCCCTACCCTTGCCCTATTGTTGCCTATCTTGATCAATTGATGAATCTATTTGATTCCGATTTTGTTTCTTTTGATTGTATAAGTTATAAACACTTAATCCCTCTTTGTTAGCACGAAATCGTAACCCTTAAACCTTGCTAACATGAAATCACAAACTATCTTGTGTCCTATGCTTAGTGCCAAAATATACATAGTTAAATTGGGTGGTAATTCAAGTTGACTATTGTTAAGTTCTTGGCTATCTCATCACACATCAAAAGGGGAGGCACCTTCGAGATCTGACCACTGCTTTTTGATAGGTTTGGTGAGTGAAATTGGTAAGGAAATAGGGTATTCAATTGGTTATTGAGTATGCATGCTTAGTTTGGTTTTGTCTTTGCCTTGTGATACTATAGGTGGTCCGGAATTATTAAATAAAGGAAAAGGAATAGCTTCTTATTCAGAGACAAGAGAGGTAGGATCTACGCCTCATCGGTTTCTCCAGAGATCCCTGTTTTTTGTTTATTATTTTAGATGCATGCACTTGTTATTATTGTATTTGAATTGATTGTAGAATATGTGCAAGAATTGCGGATTGAGATATGAATCCTATAGGATATACCGAACCCTTGAGTTAGGTTTTGAGTGCCCGAATTGCATATGATATGTGAATTGAATAAGCTAATTGTGTTTTGACATGATTGAGGATATCTTATTATGATATTATGCTTGTGTTTGCCTGTGTGTGTTTGTACATGTTTGTGTGTCAGGATCCTGTTCCGATGGCCATTCGAGGTAAGCGCTGATGCTCCTTGAGAGAGGGGAGGCTCTTACTGGTATGTGAGTTGTATGGGTGGCAAACTCAGTATGCCGCGTTGGATGTCTAATCCTTGTGTGGCTAGAAGTCTTGTCCTTGTGTGGCAGGATGTCCTTATCCTTATGTGGTTTGGGATACCCTTTTCCTTGTGTGGCTTGTGATGTCTTGTCCTTGTGTGGGAGGATGAATAGGCATACTGATTAGCTTGTGTGCTAACATTTTATCCTTTAAGCAGTAAGCCTTGGACAACATAGGTGGAAGGGGACAACCTTTCTTTTTCCTATTGCTGAGAGCAATCTGATGAGTTTTACCTGCCTGTGTACTTCTGATTTTCAGAAGTGTTTGCAGTCCACCCTCAGTCTTAGTTTCGGCCCTATCCCTTTGATTGATTTTTGAATTGCGTGATACCTATAGATGTGTAGGAATGATCTAATGTTGTTCGGGAGATTTGTGTTTAAAATTTATGTAGATCTTATGATGTTGTGACCCTACTGAGATTCTTGTAATCTCATCCTGTTGTATTCACCATTTTTCAGGCTTAGGTACATCCACTTTCCGTGGTTTTATGCTAACTTGTTTGTTGATTTTGTGTTTGTAGGTAAGAACATGTGCACACACTCACTTACTTAGGGGCTAATATCGAATGTAAACTAATGCTAAAAAGGGATTGATTTGTAAGATTTAAATAATGAGAATGATAATCTGATTTGCTATGTGTTTATGAATGTTCTTATGCCTGGTATGCCTTGATGTGTTCTGATAAATCTTAATGTATTGCTTGTCATTGCCGAATGTGTGTTTTTGCCAAAATACGGAGTGTCCCTATGTGACTTTTTATCATTGTCTTTAGAGTTTGTTGTAATGATTTTCGAGAATGGTTTGTATGATAGTATTGTTGCCAAATGCTCATGGGAGTGTTGGTGTAATTGCCGAGTGTGCATCGCATGTGTACATATGATTTCCGAAAATTGTGAGTATTTGTGTGAAAATGTATTTTGTTTTCCAGTATATACGTATCGTACGGTGCATGCCTCTCCACCAGGTACCACTTTTTTTCCTAGTATCGTATTTAGTTATGTGTTATGTAACAATCGTATGTTTGTATAATATGGCAAGGTTGAACGCTACAAGGGATTGATGGGGTAGGTATGAGGTTCAGGCCGAACAGGAACCTATTGAGCAAGAGGAGCCGAATGCACAAACTGAGCAGGGAGGGCAAGCTGAGCCCGAAAACCAACCTAAGGCACCAGCCGCACCAGCCATCGATCATGTGATGGCACAAATCCTAAATGTATTGCAAGGAATTGCTGCAATTCAGCAGCGTATGGAGGCGTAATTTCAAAATGCTCCTGCACCCATACCCATGGAAGAACCTATTCCTCCATTTGAACCTATACAGCCAGCGCATCCTAAGGAAGCCTAGAGACTTCCCGTCGTGATTTCAAAATTGTTAAAGGAAGCTCGACAATTGAGACGTAAAGATTTCAATGGTTCAGCTGGAGTCGTTGCCGCTCCTAAATGGATCGACACCTTATGCCAAGTGTTCTTGTTCTTATATATCTCGGATGATGACAAGGTTTCCATCACCACTTTCCTACTTGAGGGAGAAGCCCTCACATGGTGGACAGTTATGAGCTTGCAATTTGGCGATCGTCTGCCTACATAGGAGAAATTTTGGTATGAATTCGACAAAAAATTCTATACGAGATTCCATAAAAGCGAGCAGCGACAAGCTTTCTACAAGCTTGAGCTTTCTACAAGCTTGAGCTTTCTACAAGCTTGAACAGGCACCCGTTCGGTGCTGGAATATGAAAAGGCATTAAGCTTTCTACAAGCTTGTTCCTCTTGTTCGTATGATTGTTTGGCATCTATTCATGTTATAAAATCATGAATTCGTCCTTTGAATCTTTTCTATACATGAAATCAGTATGCCCTACCCTTGCCGTATTGTTGCCTATCTTGATCAATTGATGAACCTATTAGATTTCGATTTTGTTTCTTTTGATTGTATAAGTTATAAACACTTAATCCCTCTTTGTTAACATGAAATCACAACCCTTAAACCTTGCTAACATGAAATCGCAAACTATCTTGTGTCATATGCTTAGAGCTGAAATATACATAGTTAAATTGGGTGGTAATTCAGGTGGAATCTTGTTAAGTTCTTGGCTATCACATCACACATTAAAAGGGGAGACACCTGCAGCATCTGATGTGAGACCCTGAATTTTGAGTCCTAGAAGTTCAGAAGCTAGTGCAGGTAAAAAATACCATTTTCCTCTGAAGAAAAGGATGTGTGATGGCCGAAATTGGTAAGGGATGTCTAGTAATTATTTTTGGTATTAATTCCCTTGAAATTGATTCTTTATTGGTTGATAATTATCTTAGGAAATAAAAACCTTATGTTTAAGGGGGGATAATTACAGAATTTAATGTTGATAATTATTTTAATTTAATTAAGCCTAGAAGATAGGGATTGTAATATCATAATCATCTTATATAAATAGGAAGTCAGCCACACAAAAATCTTATAGAGAAAACATACAAAATTCGTAGGACCTAAAAACCCTACACCTCCCAATTTCTGCTAAAATCTTCTTGAACTTCGAATAAGCATATCTCTCTCATATTTTGTCAGATTCCTAAAATAATATCTTGTTAGAAAATTATTTTCATCCTTTTTCCAACCATTTTTGTTTTTTGTCTGAAGGTTAGTATTTCTTTCTATAAAGTTAAATCGAAATTCGGTGGAACTGTCAAAATCTTCTTGAATTTCAAACAAGCTAACTCTCTCATCGTTTGTCGGATTCCTGAAAATAATAGCTTTATGGAAAACTCTTTTCATCTTCTTTCAAAAAATATTTTTTTTGTCTGAAAGTTAGTATTTATTTCTCTAAAGTTAAATCAAAATTCGGCTGAATTGCCAAAATCTTTTTAAACTTCAAACAAGCATAACTCTCTCATCCTTTGTCGGATTCCTGCAAATAATAGCTTGTTGGAAAGCTCTATTCATCCTATTCCAAACTTGGTTCTTTGTCTGAAGGTTAGTATTTCTTTCTCTAAAGATAAATCAAAATTCGACAGAATTAGATTTTTAGATTTTTATAATTCTACCTTTGATTGATCTCTGATATTTTTACCTTTATTCGTATGATTGTTTAATATCCATTCATAGTGAAAAATTATGAATTTATCCTTTGAAGCTTTTCTATACATGAAATCAGTATGCCCTACCTTTGCCCTACTGCCCTATTGTTGCCTATCTTGATCAATTGATTAACCTATTGGATTCTGATATTGTTTCTTTTGATTATACATGTTATAAACCTTTAATCCTTCCTTGTTAACATGAGATCGCAACTCCTACAACTTGTTAACATAAAATCGCAATTTGCCTTATTACCCTATTCTTAGTGCCAAAAATTGTATGATAATTAGGGATGGTAATTCAGGTTGTTTCTTGTTAAGTTCTTGGCTATCACATCACACATCCAAGGGGGAGGTACCTGCGGCATCTGATCACTGGTTTCTGATAGGTTTGGTGAGTGGAATTGGTAAGGAAATAGGGTATTTAATTGGATATTAGATATGTATACTTAGTTTGGTTTTGGCTTTGCCTTGTGATGCTATAGGTAGTGCAGAATTATTGGATAAAGGCAAGGGAATAACTTCTTGTTCAGAGAAAAGAGAGGTAGGATCTAAGCCTCATTAGTTTCTCCAGAGATCCTTGTTGTTTGCTTGTTAATTTCGGTGCCTTTACCTTTAATGTTGTATGTGTATATGTTGTAGTAGGAATGCTTGAATTATGGACCAAGATGCGATCTTCTAGGCTATACCAAATCCCTTAAGATAGGATATCAGTGCCTAGTTTGCATGTGTTGTGTGTATTGAACATGTTCATTGTGTTCTGACATGATTAAGGATGTCCTATTGTGGTATTGTATTTTGTACTTGCTTGTGTGTGCTAGTACCTGTTGTGTGTATTGAACATGTTGATTGTGTTCTGACATGATTAAGGATATCCTACTGTGGTATTGTGTTTTGTACTTACTTGTGTGTGCTGGTACGTGTTGTGTGTCACGATCCTTTTCCTGTGGCCATTCGGGGTAAGCGCTGATGCTCCTTATAAGAGGGGAGGTTCTTCTGGTATGGGAGTCGTATGGGTGGTAATCCACAGCATGAGCTTGCTGGATGTCTGGTCCTTGTGTGGCAGGAAGCCCTGTCCTTGTGTGGCAGGAAGCCCTGTCCTTGTGTGGCAGGAAGCCCTTGTCCTTGTGTGGCTTGGGATGTCTAGTCCTTGTGTGGCTAGAAGTCTTGTCCTTATGTGGCAGGATGCCCTTATCCTTGTGTGGTTTGGGATACCCTTGTCCTTGTGTGGCTTGGGATGTCTTGTCCTTGTGTGGCAGGATGAATAGGCTTACTGATTAGCTTGTGTCCTAACCTTTTACCCTTTGTGCAGTAAGCCTTGGACAACACAGGTGGAAGGGGACGACCTTTCTTTTTCCTATTGCCGAGAGCAATTTGATGAGTTTGACCTGCCTGTGTACTTCTGATTTCCAGAAGTGTTTGCAGTCCACCCTCAGCCTTAGTTTCGGCCCTATCCCTTTTATTGATTTTTGAATTGCGTGATACACATAGATGTGTAGGAATGATCTAATGTTGTTCGGGAGATTTGTGTTTAAGATTTCTGTAGATCTTATGATGTTGTGACCCTACTGAGATTCTTGTAATCTCATTCTGTTGTTTCCACTATTTTTCAGATTTAGGTACATTCACTGTTCGTGGTACTAGTGTGTGAGATCAAGACAGCACGGCGGGACGATATTGCATCACCTTTGCATTCCTATTTCCTTGGTTGCTTGCGCATACAATATAAACATATGTAAATCGTAGAAACAGAGACACCCATCTAACATCACTCCTCCATAGTATTGCTTCATGTGGCTGTCAAATTTTGGATCTTAGTAGGTAATGTAATGTGATTGTGTGTTTAATGTTGTCAATAATTGCTAGGATGGATTCTAATATTGTATTGTATTTATGAAGGCATATTTGTTATAAATGAGTTAGGTGGATTGAGTTGTAGAGTTATGAGGTTTTATGTTGAGCTATGGGTTGAATTCCCCATGGAAAACAAAAATGAATGGAAATCCATTGTCGTTATCAAAATATTGATATGATTGTCCACACATGGTATGTCACATGTATGATGTGCATAGTAAGGTGTTAAATTGTTTATAAACCTGTCAGTTTTCTATTGTATTGAGGGAATATTTTCTGTGTGGGTGGGGACCGCACTCTAAAATTGGCAATACGTTGGGCACATGTTGTATGCCTTGTATGTAATGTGCAATGCATTATGGAAGATGCTAGTACTGAATGACAAAAGTTGTGGACCATATTGACATATTGGTTGGCTTGATTTTTAGATAATGGAAAAAACTTGTAGGTGATGAACATTATTATATTCTCTTGTTTAGGGTGGTATGGGTGATGCATCCTTTTGCGATAACATGTGGTTTAGAACAATTGGTGTGTAACTAATATAATGTCCATTTTGGTCTGTTATTTTAATATATTCTGTTAAATGCATTTTGTTTTGGCTGCTTATGACTAGTACTAATAGATGTAAGATGTTATTAATGTTTTCTAATAACATTATTTTCTAGCATTACATGATATATCGACTTATGATTAATAATTGTTAACAAGTTGTACATAGATATTGATCGTGACAATAACTAACCGCATAGGTCTTCACCAACAAATATCTCACTAGGTGTAAGATATGTGTTTATTGAGTTTTTAATTCCCCCAAATGTTTGAGTGCAACTTAAATATATTTTCTGATATTTAGATATACCATTTTAAATATATTCAAAACTTGAGCGCACCGGGATTTGCATATGAAAGTTTATTAGTTTAGGTTATTTCTTTATTGGTTTCTTATCAACCTCGTACAATGTTCATAGGACTTGTTATCGTTATGTTATTTCAATTTGAAACATGACATACATGTGATGTCATATTTGTACATATATATTATGTGTCATAGATCTGGCAAACCTGAAAATTGGTTGTAGTTTTAACACGGACGAGGAAGCATACAATGCATATGGGTTGCCAAGAAGATTTGGTATAAGAAAGGATAAGAAATATCATAATAAGAATGGTGCACTAAATAGGAAAGAGATGTGTTGCTCATATGAAGTTTCATCCAATACTATTCAAGTTGACAACCCACCAAAGCGGACACGCAAAGATTATAGATGTGTATGTCCAACTAGAATTGTCTTCAAAGTTATCAATGGTATATATGAAGTCACACAGTTTAAAAATTATCATAATTATCCTATGGTCAATGATAGGCAAAGGTATTTTATCAAGTCTGCAAGAAAATTGGATGTAGAAAACAAGGAATTAATTGGGTCACTTGTGAGACCACGATTTTTGTGTCCTAGAAGTCTAGAAGCCAGTGCAGATGAAATGACCATTTTGTTCTAGAAGAAATGGATGTGTGATAGCCAAAAATGGTATTGAAGGTTTAGTGTTCATTTCTGATTCCATTTCTTCTTTATTTCATTTCCTTATTGGTTCAATCTTACCTTAGATGATAATTTCCTAAAATTAAGGGGATAGTTCTAAAATTTAATTCTAATGATTATCTCCCCATATCTAGCCTTTAAAGTTGAGAAAATTAATCCTATTACACCCTAGAAAAGGAGTAGCCAGCCACACTTATCCACACACACCAAAAACACACAAAATTATCAAGCGATCAGACCCTACACCCTACCCTTTGCTGCCGAAATTTCCTAGCCTTCACCATAGCCGAATTCTCTCATCCTTTGTCAAATTTCTGCAAATAATAGCTTCTTGGAAAGATTTTTTCATCCTCTATCTAACTATCTTTGTTTGATCATCAGAAGGTTAGTTCTTCCATGTCAAAATCTTTGTCACAATTTGCTGAGTATTTGTGCCAAAGTCCCTTGATTCATCCTTCAATTGGTTTATGTTGTTTTTCCTTTTGTTCGTATGACTGTTTGGCATCTATTCATGTTGTAATATCATGAATTCATCTTTTGAATCTTCTCTATGCATGAAATTGACATGTCTTATACTTTTGCATATTATTGCCGATTTTGATCAATTGACTTACCTATTGATTTCTGATCCTGTTCCTTTTAATTATATGTGTTATTAACACCTAATCTTTACTTGTTAACATGAAATCGAAACCCCTAAAGCTTGTATGCATAAAATCGCAATTTGCCCTATTGCTCTATCCTAAGTGTCGAAATTTGTATTGTTGATTGGGGTGGTAATTCAGGTTGATTCTTTTTAAGTTCTTGGCTATCACAACACACATCCAAGGGGGAGGCACCTATGGCATCTAATCATTGGTTTCTGGTAGGTTTGATGAGTGAAATTGGTAAGGAAATAAGATGTTTACTTGATTATTGATTATGCATGCTTAGTATGGTTTTGTATTTTCCTTATGATGTTATAGGTGGTTCTGATCCCTTAAATAAAAGAAAACGAATAGCTTCTTGTTCAGAGACAAGAGAGGTAGGATCTATACCTCATCGGTTTCTCCAGAGATCCTTGCTGTTTGCTTGTTATTTTTAGTGCATGTTCTTGATGATAAGTGTATGCGCATGCCTTGTATGGTGTATGCACGAATTGCATATTGACATATGATTCTTGAGGCATTGTCGAACCTTTGAGATAGGTTATGTGTGCCTAATTTGCATGTGTTATGTGCATTGAACATGCTGATTATGTTCTAACTTGATTGAGGATGCCCTGTTGTGGTATTGTGCCCTGTGTGCTGGCAAAAAGCCCTAGTCCTGTGTACTGGCAAAAAGCCCTAGTCCTGTGTGCTGGTTAGGATGCCTAGTCCTGTATGCTGGCAAGAAGCCCTAATTCTGTGTGCTGGTTAGGATGTCTAGTCTTGTGTGCTGGTTAGATGCCTTGTCCTGTGTGCTAGCAAGAAGCCCTAATCCTGTGTGCTGGTTAGGATGCCTAGTCCTGTGTGCTGGCTAGATGCCTTGTCATGTGTGCTAGCAAAAAGCCCTAATCCTGTGTGCTGGTTAGGATGCCTAGTCCTATGTGCTGGCTAGATGCCTTGTCCTGTATGATGGCAAGAAGCCCTAATCATGTGCGCTGGTTAGGATGCCTAGTCTTGTGTGATGGCTAGATGCCTTGTCCTATGTGCTGGCTAGATGCCTTGTCCTGTGTGCTGGCAAGAAGCCCTAATCCTATGTGCTGGTTAGGATGCCTAGTCCTGTGTGCTGGCTGGATGCCTTGTCCTATGTGCTGGCAAGATGAATAGGCTTGCTGTTTAGCTTATGTGTTAACCTTTTACCTTTTGTGCAGCAAAGCCTTGGACAACACAGGTAGAAGGGGATGGCCTTTCTTTTTCCTACTGCCAAGAGTAATCTGATGAGTTTTTCCTGCCTATGTACTTCTAAAATTCAGAAGTGTTGTAGTCCACCCTCATCCTTAGTTTTGGCCCTAACCCATTGATTGATTATTGAATTACGTGATACCCATAGTTATCTAGGGATGATCAGATGTTGTTTAGGAGATGTTTGTTTAAGATTTCTGTAGATCTTATGATGTTGTGACCCAACTGAGATTCTTGTAATCTCATATTGCTGTTTTCACCATTTTTTTAGGCTTAGATACATTCGTTATTCGTGGTACCATTTTTTTTGGATTCCTGTCTCCTTGATTGATTACACATATAACATGAACCTTGATTGGACTATTTTTTAGTTATTTAAGTGCCTCCTTTGATGGTTTGTTTCCGGATTACTTTCGGAGGTTTACATGCCGAATTTTTAGGTCTTTATGGAACTTGTGTGTTGTGGTTCCAATGATTACATGAAAAGACTTTCGCTGATGATTTATTTACTCCGTATTATGTCAGAATGTTTGTCCAATATCATGCTCCAATTGTTATGAATGAACATGCTAAAAATCGGAAATAAGATGGATAAGCCTTGTGGGATTCAAATGGGTCTTGATTTCTGGGTTTATTTGGATTTCATAGCGGTAAGGGTCCAAATAGGAGCAAATTTATAGTAGGTTAGGATTTGAGGTCCTTACATTGTCGAACAGGTCGACGATGTGTAGTATACGATACTTGTTCTTCACAATCACACGATTCAGCTGTCGATAGTCGATACACAATCGCAGCAAACCATCTTTCTTCTTCACAAACAAGATAGGTGCTCCCCAAGGTGACACACTGGGTTGAATTAAACCACGATCCAGAAAATCTTCCAATTGAATCTTCAGTTCTTTCATTTCTGCAGGAGCCATATGACAAGGAGGAATGGAAATCAGATTCGTACCTAGCACTAGTTCAATGCCGAATTCCACTTCTCTTGTTGGAGATAAACTGACTATGTCTTCTTGAAACACATCAGGAAATTCAAGAACCACTGGAATAGAATCCACATTTGAGGATTCTTTGGACATGTCATGCACATGTGAGGTACGTAGTACATCCTTTGCTGATTAATCGCTTCACATCGAGCTAGAAAATCATGCAAGTTGGAACAACTCGCCTATCACCTTCAAAATAATACTCGAAACCATTTAGAAGAGTGAACCACACACGCTTGGTGAAACACTCTATTCGGGCTTGATATTTGGCTAGACAATCCATGTCTAAGATCACATCCAGCTCTCGGATGTCCAATGGAATCAGATCCACTTCAAGTATACTCAAACCTAAAAGTATAGCACAACCGATGTAGACTAGATTACAAATTAATTGCTCTCCCAAAGGAGTCAGAACCGCAATAGGAGGAGTCGGGGGAGACAAAGGTCGATCTGAGCTAAGTGTTATCCTTGGACTCACAAATGATCTATTTGTTCCGGGATCTAATAACACTTTAGTATTTTGAGAAATGACTGAAATAGTACCTATCACAACATCAGGACTTGCTTTGGCATCAGTTAATGTGAATAACCTTGTAGGTTTGGGATACACCTCACTTGTAGGATTTGGTGGGATTGACATACCCACCTCTGTTGGCATTTGGTGTGTTTGTGATACGTCTTGGTTTGGGACACTCCCTCTGAATATGGCCCATTTTGTGAGACCTTGATTTTTGTGTCCTAGAAGTCCAGAAGCTAGTGCAGCTGAAATGACCATTTTCCCCTAAAGAAATGGATGTGTGATAGCCAAAAATAGTATTAAAGATTCTTTCCTCTTTTGGTTGATTTCATTTCCTTCTTGGTTCATCCTTATCAAAAATGGTATATCTCCTAAAATTAAGAGATAATTCCAGAATTTAATCATAATAATTATCTCCTTATATCTAACATTAAAAGTAGGAAAAAATAATTCCACTAATTCTATAAACATACAAATCGGCCACACATGTCCACACACACCAAAAATACACAAAATCATCACGCAATCAACCCTTTTTTACTACCTTTGCAGCCAAAATTTCTAAACATTCACCCCAGTCAAATTCTTTCATCCTTTATCAGACTTTTGTGAATAATAGCTTGTTGGAAAGCTTTCTCCATCCTCTATCCTGCTATCTTGGTTTTATAATCAAAAGGTTAGATTTTCCCAGTACTTATCTTTATTGCAATTGCTTAGGGTTTGGTACCAAAATTCTTTGATTGATCCTTCAGTGAGCTTCTGTTGTTGTTCCTTTTGTTCGTATGATTTTTTGGCACCTATTCATGTTGTAATATCATGAATTCATCCTTTAAATATTCCTTATAAGTGAAGTTGGTATGCCTTACACCTTTGCCTATTGTTGTCGATTTGATTAGTTGACTTGCCTATTGGTTTCTGATATTGCTCCTTTTAATTATATGTGTAATTAACACCTAATCCTTCCTTGTAATCCTGAAATCGCAATTTCCCTTTTGAACCTTATCTTAGTTCAAAAATTTGCATGGTTAATTGGGATTGTAAATCAGATTGATTCTTGTTGTGTTCCTGGCTATCACATCACACATCCGAGGGGGAGGTCTCAGCAACATCTGATCACTGGTTTCTGATAGGTTTGGTGAGTGAAATTGGTAAGGAAATAGGATGTTTACTTGGTTATTGAGTATGCATGCTTAGTATGGTTTTGTCTTTGCCTTAAGATAATATAGGTGGTTTGGATCCTCTAAATATAGGCAAAAGGATAGCTACTTGTTCAGAGATAAGAGAGGTAGGATTTATACCTCATCGGTTTCTCTAGAGATCCTTGTTGCTTATTTGATGTTTTCGGTGCATGTTCTTGTTGAAGGTTATGTACGCATGCCATGTATGGTGTATGCATGAGTAGCGGAATGAGCTATAATACATTAGGCAATGTCAAACTCTTGAGATAGGTTGTGTGTGCCTAATTCACGTGTGTTGTATGTTTTGAATATGCTAAATATATTGTGATATGTTTGAGGATATCTTGTTGTGGTATTATGCCTTGTACTTGCTTATGTGTGCTTGTACATGTTTGTATGTCAGGATTCTTTTCCAGTGGCCATTCGGGGTAAGTGCTAATGCTCTTGAGGAGAGAAGAGGTTCTTATTGGTTTGGGAGTCATATAGGTGGCAATCCCTAGCATGTGCACGTTGGATGCCTAGTCCTGTGTGCTGGCTAGATGTCTTGTCCTATATGCTGGCAAAATAAATAGGCTTGCTAATTAGCTTGTGTGCTAACCTTTAACCCTTTGTGCAGAAAAGCCTTGGACAACCCAGGTGGAAGGGGATAGACTTTTCTATTGATGAGATTGACTAATGATTTTCCTGCCTGTGTACTTCTAATTTCGAAAGTGTTTGCAGTCCACCCTTAGTCTATAGCTTTCGGACCTATCCCTATTAATTGACTAATATTTGCGTGATATCCCTTTAGATGTGTAGACAAATCTAATATTGTTCAGGAGATATTTGTTTAGATTTCTGCAGATCTTATGATGTTGTGACCCTACTGAGATTCTTGTAATCTCACCCTGTTGTTTTCACCATTTTTCAGGCTTAGATATATCCTCTGTTTGTGGTACCATTATGTGAGATCAAGGGTGCACGACGGGACTGTATTGCATCACATTCGTATACCTATTTCCTTGGTTGCTTGTGCATATAACATGAAGTTTGATTGGACTACTATCTATTTCTTTGAATGCCTCCTTTGCTTGTTTGTTTCCAGAATTTACTGGGGAATTACTTGCTGGATTTTGAGATCCCTATAGGACTTGTGTGTTGTGGTACCTTTAATAAATTATAAAGACTTCCGTTGATGTTTTTATTCACTCTGTATATTGCCAGAATATTTGTCCATTATCATGCTCCAACCTTTAAAAAGTATAAGAAAGAAACTTAATGAAATCAGAACTTAGGGAGATAGGCCTTGTGAGTTTCAAATAGGTCCTAGGTTGAGTTTATTTGGGTTTCACGGTGGTAAGGGTCCTAATAGGTTAGGTTCGGATTCTAATAGGTTGAGTTCGGGTACTTATAGGTTTGGTAGCAGAACATAGTTTAGGAAATATGATTTATTATACACTAACTTGTTTATTGGTTTTTTGTCGGTAGGAAGAGGCATGTGCACACACCCACACTTAGAGGATTAATGCTAAAAATAATCTTATGCTAAAATACCTAATTTGGAATGTCTAAATGCTGAAATTGATTGTGTGAATTGTGATGTGTTTATATGTTCTTATGCATTGTATGATTTGATTTGTTTTCTATGAGTGTTTTTGTAAGGACCAACACCCAACCTATTAGGACCCTTACAACCGTGAAGCTCAAATAAGCTCTTGCAAGGTCCTATTTGAATTCCACAAGACTCAAGTCACCTAATTGTCAATTTTTTTGGTTGATTCATATGTTATTTAAAGGTTGGAGCATATTTATATATCAATGAATTTCTGGTTTATACATAGTGAAAGAAAACATCAGCAGAAGATATATTAATACTGAAAAAAAGTATAAACATGATATACAAGTCCCATAGGAATCTCAAAATATCAACCAATAATATCATGCATATTTTGGAAGCAACAAGAAAGAGGGACTAAAAAGCCAGAATGCGAATCCACACAAGTTAAAAGACATGGCATGCACATTCAATTGAAAAAGGGTGTAAATAAAGTACAAATTCGTCTAGCCGTGCAGCCTTGATCTCACACCTTTGGTACCAGCACCAAAGCACACACCTAAGCCTGCAAAAGGGGAGAATAGAAGGGATGAGATTACAAGAATCTCAATAGGGTCACAGCATCATAAATCCTAAGGATTCTTAATCAAACATCTCCCAATAACCAAAAGATCAACACACACCAAAGCACACACCTAAACCTGCAAAAGGGGAGAATAGAAGGGATGAGATTACAAGAATCTCAATAGGGTCACAGCATCATAAGTCCTAGGGATTCTTAATCAAACATCTCCCAATAACCAAAAGATCAACACACACCAAAGCATACACCTAAGCCTGCAAAAGGGGAGAATAGAAGGGATGAGATTACAAGAATCTCAATAGGGTCACAGCATCATAAGTCCTAGGGATTCTTAATCAAACATCTCCCAATAACCAAAAGATCAACACCTAAAACCAATTAAGATATCTAATTAAAACCGTAAGCATAAATCACACATAATAGGGGCTGAAATCATCACAATCACACACAATATAAGGGTAAGCCTAAATTGGTAGAAAAGAAGGGGAAAGACTGAAAATACTTCTCATTAAGAAGCACACTGGCAACCTATAACATAATATGATTTTCAAAACCAAGGTTTGTCCCCATCTGCCCATGTTGTCCAAGGCTATGCTACGAAAAGGGTAAAATGGTTAGACAATCAATATTACAGCAAGCCTTTTAGTTTTCTCCGACATCCAAACTTTAACTGGCCTAGGAGCATTATTGCGGCTATACATACAAGTCATCCTACCATACATAAATAGGGCATCCTAATGTCCAAACTCAAACTTGCCTCTAAAGCATCTTGATGTCCAGACTTAAACTGACCTACAAGGCATCCTGACGTCCAGACTTGAACCGGCCTACAAGGCATCCAACAAGCTCTTATTGAGAATAACCACCCATAAACCTCCTGGTTCGGTAAGCACCTCTCCTCTCCCTAGGAGTGAAAATACTTACCTCGTATGGCCAGCAACAAAAGGATTCTTCAAACAAAGTGCAAACAAGGCACATACATGCATACACACACAGTACATGCATACACAAATCACAACAAAGGATCCTAAACCAAATAACAATACAAATCAAAGATCAATCCTCAAAGTCATAACTGAATTAGGAAACTTATTGCCCTAGTAATTTTCGAGACTAACCCATAGTCCATGATGTTGGTATGATTGTCGAGTGCTTGTGTTTCATTTGAGGGAGTGTCGAATGTGTTTGTTGCCGAATAATTACAGTGTGTTTTATGCTTATTGCTGAATGTGTGAGTGGGTTGATTGATACATGCAGCAAAATATATGTGTACTTGTGTGCATGTATGTGTTTTGTTTTCCAGCATATGCATATTGTACGGTGTACGCCTCTCCACTAGGTACCACTTCTTTTCCTTATTTTCTTATTTGGGTTATGCATTGAGTGACGTCGTGTGCTTGTATAGTATGGCAAGGCAGAACGCACCTAGAGATCGTTAGGGTAGGTATGAAGCCCAAGCCGAACAACAACTCGTTGATCAGAATGAACGAAATGCACAAAATGAGCAGGGAGGGAAAGTTGAGCCCCAAAACCAGCCTGAAGCACCAACCGCACCAGACATTGATCTGGTAATGGTACAAATACTAAACGTGTTACAAGGGATTGCCACGAATCAGAAGAGAATGGAGGCCCAATTTCAGAATGCACCAGCACCACCTATGGAAGACCCTATTCCTCGACTTGAACCTATTCAACCGACACATCCTAAGGAAGTTGAGCGACTTCCAGTTGTCATTACAAAGTTACTGAAAGAAGCTTGATAGCTGTGATGTAAAGATTTCAGCGGTTTAGGAGGTGCCGCTACTGCTCGTGAATGGATTGATATCCTATGTCGAGTGTACTTGTTCTTGCGTTTCTCTGATGACGAAAAGGTTGCCACTGCCACTTTCTTACTTGAGGAAGAAGCCCTCGTATGGTGGACAACTATGAGTTAGCGGTTCGAGGATCGTTTGCCTTTGTAGGAAGAGTTCCAGTATGAGTTTGATGAGAGATTCTACACCCGGTTCCACAAAAATGAGTAGCAAAAAGCTTTCTATAAACTTGAACAAGGCACCTGTTTGGTGCTGGAATATGAGAAAAAATTGAGGGAATTATCCTGATTTGCACTTGAGGAGGATCGCTCACCTTACAAGCTTATGAGACGATTCCAAGATGTGAGTATTGAGTTAAAACCATTGTGGGCACGACACCAGTTCAGAATTCACAAGAATTGATCGTTGCTGCCACTGAAGCCGAAAAGATCGTGCAAAGAAAGAAGCCTTCCACAATAAGCAGTGGCGGATCATTCAGGCGTGATTCCAAGTTCAACCGACGTATGGGACCCTATCCTTTGAGGTCCTATCCTTCGAAAAATAATGACAATGGGGGTAACTTCAGGAAGAACTTTTCTGGTCCTAATCCCAATGGATCTACATGGAGTTTGCGGCCACGTGGATGCTACAACTATGGAAAAATGGGTCATATTAAGAGAGACTATCCTAAACCGAGACGTATCACAGGCACACCGAATTCCAATCAAGGTGGGTATGCCAATCCCACTAAACCACCGGCACACGCACTTGGAGGACCACCAAGCGGACCTACGAGTGAGACGCAACCCAGGCCAATGAGATTGTTCACCTCGACTAATGCCAAAGCAAGCCCTGATGTGGTGACAGGTACTATTTTAGTCTTTTCTCAAAATGCTAAAGTGTTATTAGATACTAGAGCGAATAGATTAAAGGATCAATAGTGTGCATTTAAGAATTTTACCTTGAGTTAAGATTAATAGAAGACAGATTTTTGTTTGACAAGTAAAAAACTGAATTGAGAAAGGGTATCTTCTCGGGAAACAGATCCTAGGCAAGTAATATTATCAGTTGACTTACTTGTTTGAATAATTTGTAGTGGTATTATAAGCATATGATTGCTGCCTCGTATAATGAGTTTATCGAATAATGATGTGATAGCAGGATGTGTCTAAGTAGGGTAACCTTTGCAACTCTAGAGAGCTCTTCAAGTTTGGTAGCGAGGTGTGGAGATGCCAGATCATGAGGAATAAGGTTGCACAGAATTTATCATTTTTAAGTGCACTTAATAACCATTCTTGCAGGTTTAGGGCATCGTTTAGGTGGAGCTAACATCACCTAACACCCCAGCATTTTCAATGGAATTGAGTTGTATAAATGAGCTGTTAGAGTATAAATTTGTTTAACAATGAAAAGGAATTAAAGAAAAGCATTTAGGTTACCACTGAAAAATCCTAGCCTTATCTACAGTTCGGAAAGACTACGAGAGTATGCTAGCCCAAACACATCTTGGGTGCTCACTTAAGAAGAATTCAATAATCGGATAGTTATGATTGCTTGTGTTTGTTTTATTTAATGAGTTATATGCAATTTCATTTCTTTGTTTTGGTTATGATTACACAAATGGGTGCAACTTGTGCTTGTGAAAATTTGGAGTATTTGTATTTCTCGACCACTCACCTGGCAAGTTTCTACTAGATTGATAGGTCTGGTTCTTGCAGAGTACCAGTAGGCTTAAGATTGAAGGATCCGATCAGTCCCACCACAATTGTGGTCAGTGTATATAGTGTGTATCTTATGAATGATGGTATGACATACATGTGTATTCCTGTTTTCTTGTATCATCTACCTGTGCATATAGTTTGCATGGTTGTGGTTGGGCTTGTGCTAATCTAAAATCAACAATGTAAATTGTTAAAACCGACTAATTGTAGAGCAAGTTCTACCCGAATGGCACTATTGTACATTATATCTCCACTACACTTCTTATTTACTTTTCTTTTCCGCTATTGATTGTGTTCAAGCCTTGTAGACTCATTATATGTGCTGCTCGTTATTAAGTAGCATATATAATCGGCCGTCAAATGAAATTTTTTTTGAGGTTTGGGGTGTGATAGAATACATTAGTAACATAATAAATAGTACTCATCCTTTTCTGACTATACTGAACTATTCTTAGTTCTTTGTGAGTTAACATCTATAGCTTACCAAAACAATAGTTTATATTAGGCTTCATCCTACTATAAGTTAAGAAATTCCAGTTAGAATTCAATGAGGCAACTTATTACTTATAAGTTTGTTAGATTACAACCAACCCAAAGCCGATTTATGCCTAAAAAAAGAATACCTAATTTCAATAATATTTATGATTACCTGTAATCCATGATAATGTACCTAATCCAAGGTACTCTTTAGTACTCAAATTGTTTGTAAACAATATAAACTTACCATAAGTTATACGTATAATATTTCTTTCTCCTCCTAAGAATTTCAATCTAAAATCAAAATAAGTTTAGTATATATATTCATTGTTTTCCTTAACTTGAAACAATTCACAAACAAACAACTTTCCGATCAGTTGACCCCTTTCAATCAAGACACGACCATATATGAAACAATGCCCTAGAAACAAGAATAATGTTATCACTCATTCCAATGGTAATTGTAAGAGGGAATTATTGACAAGTTAAATGCTCATTTATCATGCCAAAATCAGGCACTAGAATTGAATTAGAATTCTAGTAGGTCTTATGCAAGAGATACTACCATATAAGGCATATCAATTCCAAGGGTGCCAAATGTTGTAAAGTGTTTATGACAATAGGACATTTCTTAAGATAACTACTGCCCGATATAGGGAACCGAGTAGAAATAGACCTATGAATATAGACGCACTAGATAATGATAGGAATTACTAGGTCACTAGTGTTCTCCAAAAGAAAAAAAACACAATATCTAAGAAGGTAACTTGAAAACAAAGGATGTTTCCAAAGAAAGAAAACATGCTCCCCTATCACAAGAATTGTCACCCACATGGGTGATAATGGAGGGGTAGTATAGCAATAAGGAATGAGAAAAATATTAGTTTCCAAGAATAGCAATAAAATAGTGTTCCACTACCAAGAAAATTATTATGACCCGAAACACAAAAACTACGCGACAATCGCCATAATCCCACTATATACACTGCCACATCACGCAGCAATGTATTTAATAAACCTACAAGACTATTGGTATAAAACTAAAGCAGACATAATAATAAAATAATTAATTGAAATATCATGCAGCATAATTAAAAGGGAGACATGATGTCATTTTGGATGACATCATAAAGTGATTAACCAAGCAAAAAAACCCAGGAATAATCTTAAGTAACAACCCTAGAATACTCTAATACTCTAAGGGGAAACACTATGAATGTAATATTCTTTCTAGTTACCTTGAGCATAATCAATTGTTGATCGATTCTGGCTATGCCTGGGAGTGAACTCCTAATCATAATTCCTGCATTCATATGCCAAAATCTAGCAAAAGCCTGTCAGGTAAGCAAATGGGAAAATATGCATGGTAATACACATGTAGTCAATATTATAAAATATGGTCATCCTGGCACAATGTAATTCATTTGCATACTCATCAAGGCAAATCAGCATGGTCACAGTCATAGTGTAATACAACATGCAATAATAGAGGTAATCAGGATTGTGGTTGAGCTAGCAATATCTCTCAATCCTTCCGGCACTAGGAATAGGACTGAAATCCATCAATGGCACTCTATATGTAGCTCCTCACATGTCTATCGTCATCTCATATATTGAAACTCGATCAGTACCAATGAGACATGCACACCTCTTGGCCTAGTTCCACTGATGATGTTGGGGCGTTAGGTGATGGCAACTTCATTACTCGATCCCTATATTAGGATATCTTATTTACTCATATTATATTATAATAAATTATACTCTACGTCCCTCCTACACCTCTCTTGGCAAATCCATGCCTTACTACCATACTCGGAGAGCTCTCAAGAGTTGCATAGGTTATCCTATGTTACTATAATGTTTGATATTGTCTCATGCTTCAGCATGCACTTAAACACTTTGTATGTACTTCCATTATCATAAACATACATGATACATTTGACTAAGGCATAACATAGTTCAGCAATTCAAGCATGAGGCAACATAGGCAATACTTAAGCATTTGATAGCAAATGTGATATTTCAATTTAACAGTTTATTATATTTTATTAATCATTCTCATGCTTATTTATTTGTGTCAGCAATCAATGAATAAAAGAGTCTGTCCACTCACGGAATCTTGAAGTTCGAATATCCCACATATTCTTCCATACTTGCTGGACCAATTTTTCGAGACCCATCTCCCGTAGGTATCCACCTACACAAGCAAGCATAGCCAATATCTTAATACCACAAGCTAAAATACATAAATACACATAAAATTAGGCGTTTATGTCTCTTTCCCAACGCATTCCTACCCGAAAACCATCCTGGGGTCGATCCGAATATTTTTCCTAATTTTCCTTATTTTTCCAGATCTTGATCTAATTATTTGACCCACTAAATCACATCCAATTCTTGCAATCTTGGAACCACTAGATTTATTTTTAATTATAGTATTTTTTTTTTCACAGTATTTTGAGAATTTCTTTCATTTTTATGCTATTTTTTCTGAATTTTATACCTTTTCTGGCTATATTTTATATTTTATTTATTCAGATCAATCAGAGCATGACACCTGACGGAACCAAGTTCTGACTGTGAGACCTCGTCTCTCTGCGTGCCTAATCAGAGAGACTATTCAACAAGAGTGTTCGATTTTAACCATTTGAATGAGAGTTCACTGTTGACCACAGAGTTAACCAATGATCCGAGAGTTGCCTGTTGACCCAAGAGTTGACTGTTGACTGTTGACTCAAGAGTTGACCATTGACCCGAGACTTTTAAGGTGGACACAATCATAGAAAGCCTAGGTATGCATCTAGGTGTCTTAGTGAGTGTTTTAGGTTGGGTGTCAAGGTTTGAGTTAGTGGGAATCGATATTCACCAGTTCTGGGTCCATTTTAAGTAACCGAACGTCTTTGAGCCGAAAAATTTATTTTGGGCCTGTTTGAAAATTCTCGACCCCATTTACCCACTTTTGAGCCCAATTAATTATTTTAACCCACTTTTGATGATTATTAATTTTAAAACCTATTTTGGCCCAATTGGGGCATATCAAACTTTTTAAAATAACTCGTTCGAGTTTTCCCGAGATTTTGGGATCGGGGTATAAATACCCAGCCCGACTCAACACTTTGAATTTCCTAAGTGTTGGAACTACAACAACCTACCCCTTCCCCCTTCTCTCCCTTTCTCTCACTCACGTTTTACCTCCCTAAGCACCCATTCAATTTCCTTCGATTTTCTTTTGACGAAAACTGTAAGGACCCGAGTTCCAACCTATTAGGACCTTTACCGTCGTGAAACTCAAACAAGCACAAAATCAGAACCTATCTGAATCCCACAAGGTTTATCCATCTAGTTTCGATTTTAATAGGTTTATTCTTTACGTTTTTAATGGTTGGAGCATGATAATTGACATACATTCTTGCAATAAAAGTTGTTATTAAATTATCAGCAGAAGTATTTATAATTCAACAAAGGTACCACAGCACACAAGTCCCATAGTGATCTAAAAATCCAGCAAGTATACCCCTAAGAAATTTCGGTAAGAAGCAAACAAAGGAGCCATTCATGTAAGGACCCCAAATCCTAACTAATTCTTAAGTGCTCATATTAGGACCCTTACCGCCATGAAACCCAAACAAGCTCAAAAACCAGGACCTATTTGAATCCCACAAGGCTTACTCATCTTACTTTCCGATTTTAGCATGTTCATACTTTGTACTTAAAACAATTTGAAGCATGATATTGAACAAACATTCAGGTATAATACGGAGTGAATAAAACATCAGCAGAAGTCTTTTCATTTAATCGTTAGAACCCCAACACACAAGTTCCATAAGGATCTAAAATTCCAATAAGTAAACCTCCTAAAGTAATCTAGAAACAAACAAGCAAAGGAGGGACTTAAATAACCAGAAAATAGTCCAATCAAGGTTCATGTTATATGCACAAGCAATTAAGGAAACAGGAATGAAAATGTGATGCGATATCGCCCCGTCGTGCAGCCTTGATCTCATACACTGGTACCACGAACAACGAATGTACCTAAGCCTGAAATATGGTGAAAACAACAGGATGAGATTACAAGAATCTCAGTAGGGTCACAACATCATAAGATCTATAGAAATCTTAAACAAACATCTCCCAAACAACATCAAATCATCCTATACAACTAAAGGGAATCACGCAACCATCATTCAATCAAAAAGGGATAGGGCCGAAACTAAGGTTAAGAGTAGACTACAAACACTTCTGAAAATCAGAAGTACATAGGCAGGAAAACAAATCAGATATTCTTGGCAGTAGGAAAAAGAAAGGTCATCCCCTTCCACCTGTGTTGTCCAAGGTTTTGCTGCAAAAAAGGTAAAGGTTAGCACACAAGCTAATCAGCAATCCTATTCATCTTGCCAGCACACAGGACAAGACATCTAGCCAGCACACAAGACTAGGCATCCTAACCATTTTACAAGATTAAGGCATCCAAACCACACAAGGATAAGGGCATCTTGCCAGCACACAGGACAAGGCATCTAGCCAGCACACAAGACTAGGCATCCTGTGAGATCTTGCTGGGGATTTCCACCCATACAACTCCCATACCAGCAAGAACCTCTCCTTTCCCAAGGAGCATCAACGCTTACCCCAAATGGCTACCGGAAAAGCATCCTGATACATAAACACGTACAAGCACACACAGGCAAGCACAAAGCACAATACCACAACAAGGTATTCTCAATCATGTTAGAACACAATCAACATGTTCAATATACACAACACATGCAAATTAGGCACACATAACCTATCTTAAGGGTTCGGTATAGCCTAAGTAATCATATCTCAATCAAAAATTCATGCATACACCATATAATCAATGCGCATGCAATATTAACAAGGGTATGCATCGAAAACAATAAACAAACAACAAGGATCTCTGGAGAAACCAATGAGGCATAGATCCTACCTCTCTTGTCTCTAAACAAGAAGCTATTCCTTTGTCTTTATTTAATATATCCGAACCACCTATAGCATCACAAGGCAAAAACAAAACCAAACTAAACATGCATACTTAATAACAAAGTAAATACCCTATTTCCTTACCAATTCCACTCACCAAACCTACCAGAAACCAGTGATCAGAAACCGCAGGTGCCTCCCCTTTGGATGTGTGATATGATAGCCAAGAACATAACAAGATTTAACCTGAATTACCATCCCAATTAACTATGAAAATTTTGGCACTAAGAATGGGGCACAAGACAAATTGAAATTTCATGCATAGAAGGTGTAAGGCTTGCGATTTCATGTCAACAAAGAAGGATTAGGTGTTTATAACACAAATAATCAAAAGGAACAAGATCAGAATCCAATAGGTTAATCAATTGATCAAGATAGGAAATAATAGGGCAAGGGTAAGGCATGCCAATTTGATGTATAAAGAATATTCAAAGGATGAATTCATGATTTTACATCATGAATATATGTTAAATAATCATATGAACAAGAGGACAGATAATAGAAATCAATTGAAGGTAGAATCACACAATTTTGGCATCAATCCCGCCGAATTACAACCTTAATTATAACCAGGAAAAACTATTCTCCAGATAAAAAAACCCATGATAGTTAGTTATAGAATGAAGAGAGCTTTCCAGCAAGCTATTATTTGCAAGAATTTGACGAAGGATGAGAGAGTTATTCTATTTTGAAGTTTGAAGGAATTTCGGCACCAATAGTGAGGTGTAAGGTTTTAGGTTTGATGAATTTTGTGTGTTTCTGATGTGAGATACATGTGTGGCCGGTTTCCTCTTTATTTATGGTGGTTATGGGATTACTTTCTTTACTTTTCTTAACTTTAAAGGCTAGATTAAAGTAAGATAATTATCAGAATTAAATTTTGTAATTATCCTCTCTTAATTTTAGAGATTTTATTTTCTAAGGTAATTATCAACCAATAAGGAACCAAATCAAAGGGAATTAAAACTAGAAATATCTACTAGACATTTCATACCATTTTCAGCTATTACACATCCATTTCTTCAGGGGTAAAAAGGTCTTTTTACCTTTACTGCCTTCTGGATTGCTAAGACTCAAAATTCGGGGTCTCACAATTCAAAAATCCTGAAAGTAGCCCAATTGAACTTCAAGTTATATGCGCAAGGAAACAGGTATGCAAATGAGATGCGATATCGTCCCGCCATGCTGCTTTGATCTCACACACTAGTACCACGAACAGTGAATCCGCCTAAGCCTGAAAAATGATGAAAACAATAGGATGAGATTACAAGAATCTCAATAGGGTCATAACATCATAAGATTTACAAAAATCTAAACAAACATCTTCCAAACAACATCATATCCGCCTACACATCTAAAGGGATATCACGCAACCAATAAACAATCACAATAGGGGTAGGGACTGAAAGCTATAGGCTATGGGTGGACTAAAACACTTCCGAAAATCAGAAGTACATAGGTAGGAAAAACATCATCCAATCTCATCAATAGAAAAAGGCCTTCCCCTTCCACCTGTGTTGTCCCAGGCTTTGCTCCACAAAGGTAAAAGGTTAGCGCACAAGCTAATCAACAAGCCTATTCATTTTTACAACACACAGTACAACTCATCTAGCCAGCACAATGGACTAGGCATCCGAACTAGCACACAGGATTAGGGCATCTTGTCAGCACATAGGACAAGGCATCTAGCCATATGGGGATTCCACCCATACGACTCCCATACCAGTGAACCTCTCCCCTTTCAAAGGGCATCAATGTTTACCTCGAATGGCCATCGAAAAAAGAATCTGACACACAAACACGTACAAGCACACACAAGTAAGTACAAGGCACAATATCACAATAAGGTATCCTTAATCTTGTCAAAACACAATCAACATGTTCAATGCACACAACACATGCAATTTAGGCACTCATAACCTATCTCAAGGGTTCCGTATAGCCTAAATGAGCCTCAAATCAATCCACAACTTATGCATACATTATCTCATATATGCGCATATAACCATCAACAATACATGCACCGAAAACAACAAGGATCTCTATAGAAATCGAAGAGGCATAGATCCTACCTCTCTTGTCTCTGAATAAGAAGCTATTCCTTTGCCTTTATTCAAGGGATCCGAACCACCTATAACATCATAAGGCAAAGACAAAACCAAATTAAGCTTGCAAACTCAATAATCAAGTAGATATCCTATTTTCTTACCAATTCCACTCACCGAACCTATCAGAAATTAGTGATCAGATGCCGCAGGTGCCTCCCCCTCAGATATGTGATGTAATAGCGAAGAACTTAACAAGATTTAACCTAAATTACCATCCTAATTAACTGTGCAAATTTCAGCACTAAAGATAGGGCACAAGGCAATTGCGATTTCATGCATACAAGGTGTAGGGGTTGCAATTTCATGTTAACAATGAAGGATTAGGTGTTAATAACACATAAAGTTAAAAGGACCGAGATCAGAAACCAATATGTTAGTCAATTGATCAAAATTGGCAACAATAGGGAAAAGGGTAGGGCATGCCGATTTCATGTATAGGGAAGATTCAAAGGATGAATTCATGATATTACAACATGAATGGATGTCAAAAAATCATACGAACAAAAAGAATAACAACAAAAACTAATTGAAAGAAGAATCACATAATTTTGGAACTAAACCTTATAAATTACGATTAGGATTTTGATAGGAAAGAACTAACCTTCTAATGATCAAAAAAAATATCTAGATAGAGGATGATAAAAGTTTTCCAACAAGGTATTATTTGCAGAAATCCGACAAAGGATGAAAGAATTCGACTAGGATGAAGGTTGGAAATTTTCGACAGCAATAGGGTAAGATGTAGGGCTTGATCACTTGACAATTTTGTGTGTTTTTGGTGTGTGTGGATAGGTATGACCGACTAATTTTTATGTAGAATGTAATAGGATTAATTTTCCTACTTTAAAGGCTAGATATGGGGAGATAATTATTAGAATTATATTCTGAAATTATCCTTTCTTAATTTTAGGAATTTTATCACCTATGGTAAGATTGAACCAATAAGGAAATGAATCAAAGGGAAATGAAACCAGAAATGAATACTAGAACTTCATTACCGATTTCAGCTATCACACATCCTTGTCCTCAGGGAAAAAATTGTTATTTCACCTGTTATGGCTTCTAGACTTCTAAGACTCAAAATTTCGGGTTTTTCATCCTCCCCTCCTTATAAGAATTTCGTCCTTGAAATTTCAGTACAATTACTTAAGCAAATAGGTAAGGAAATTTTACACGCATAGATTCCTTAGTCTCCTAAGATTGTTCCTTAATTTGGCCATTAAGCCAAACAACTCATACCATAGGCATGCTTCGACTGCGAAGCTAACAAACTAACCGATCTAGTATGGCAACTGGTTGTACGGGGATAGGATAGGTCTTCAACAACCTCAACTGGCGGTTCTTCTAGCACATAAGCATGGTCTCGCACATACTTTCTCAACATTGAAACATGAAACACATTGTGGATTCTTTCCATACTCGAAGGCAATGCCAGTCGGTATGCAACAAGGCCGATCCTTTCCACAATGTTATACAGATCAATATAACGAGGTGCTACTTTACCTCACTGCTGAAAACGAAGGATACTTTTCAGAAACACTTTGTCACCTACCGCAAATTCCAGCTCCATTCGTTAGTTATCAGCATAATTTTTCTATCGATCTTGTGTTGTCTTTAGCCGTTGTCGAATCAAATTCAGCTACTTCGTTGCTTGATCAATCAGTTCCAGATTGTCTAGGTGTCTCTCACCTACTTCATTCCAGCAAACGGGAGTTCTGCAACATCTCCCATATAATGCTTCATAAGGAGCCATACCGATGCTTGCATGGAAACTATTGTTGTAAACGACCTCCACCAATGGTAGACATTGATCCCAACTAGTATATTAGTCCAGTATACTTGCACACAGCATATCCTCAATTGTCTAAATCGTCCTCTCTGACTGACCATCGGTCTAAGGATGAAATGCTATACTGAAATTCAATCTCGAACCCAGCGCATTCTGGAATTTCTCCCAAAATTGTGATGTGAAACGAGGTCACGATCTGAAATGATGGAAACCAGCACTCCATGCTATCGAACAATCTCGTCCACGTAACGAACAACCAATTTCTCAGGTGTGTCTATCACATGAACAGGTTGGAAGTGTGCAGATTTTGTCAGTCGATCCATGATCACCCAAATGGCATCGTATCCTTGCTGTGATCTAGGCAAACTGGTCGCAAAATCCATTGTGACATACTGACATTTTCATTCTGGAATTAAAAGTGACTGAAGTAGACCAGCGAGTCTTTGATGCTCGATTTTCACTTGTTGACATACAAGGCATCAGGCAACAAACTCAGCAATGTGACGCTTCATATTCGACCACCACTATTGTTCCTTTATGTCTCGGTACATCTTAGTGCTACCAGAATGGATAGAAAACTTCAAACTATGTGCTTTAGAAAAAATAAGATTACAAATATCAATATCTTGTGGTACACATACCCGGTTTCTGAAGACAAGAACTCCGTCATCTCGTACTCTGAAATCACGAACTATGGCATCAAAACCATCAAATAATTGCTTCTGAATTTCAGCCAACCTTGGATCTTCTATTTGCTGATTCTGAATTTCCTCAATCAAGGTAGACGTGACTTCGATTCGCACCAATAATGAACCAGAAAAATCAGTGCCAAGATGAACACGTGTAGCTTCCAAATCCAGCACTAGTGGCATGTAATGGGTGCGCATGTAAGCCAAAACTGATAGGGAAGGAGGATTAAACTTTTGGCTCAAAGCATCAGCGACAACATTTGCTTTTCCAGGATGATATTCGATGATCATATCGTAGTTTTAAATCAGCTCCACCCATCTTTGTTGTCTCATATTCAACTCCTTTTGCGTAGGAGATACTTCAAGATTTTGTGGCTGGTGAAGATTCGGCACATCTTGCCATACAGATAGTGGTGCAATATTTTCAATACAAATACCACGGCTGCATGTTCTAAATCGTGCATAGGATAGTTGTTTTCCTATGGTCACAACTGTCAGGAAGCAAAGGCAACGACTTTCCCTTCTTGCATAAACACACATCTAAGTCTGGATTTTGATGCATCGTTGTACACCACATACTCTTTTCCACTGATTTGTAAGTTAAGGATTGGTGTGGAAACTAACTGAATCTTCATTGGCACTTCTCGTTTCATATGAACGGTTCTCTTTTACGTTTCAACTTCGTTAATGGTCCAACAAGCGATGAAAAATTCTCCACGAAGCAACAATAGTATCCGGCTAAGCCAAGGAAACTACGGACTTTAAACACAGTTCATGGGGGTTCCCAAGCAACTACGGCTTCAGTTTTCTTCGAAACTAACACACCTTGGACGAAAAAAACATGGCCAATGAAACCAACTTTTCATAACCAGAATTTGCATTTGGAGTACTTTGGGAACAAGTGTCGATCCCTCATAATTTTTAGCACAATCCGCAAGTACTCAGCATGTTCTTCCGATTTTGAGTAAATCAGAATGTCGTCAATGATGACTATCACAAATCTATCCTGGAACTCACGAAATACTCGATTCATCATATCCATGAACACAGTTGGTGCATTGGTCAAACCAAATGGCATAACCAGAAATTCGGAGTGGCCGTATCATGATCTGAATGCGTTCTTTGGAATATCAGCTTCACGAACATGCAATTTATGGTTTCCTGATCTGAGATCAATCTTGGAGAACATGGTTGCAGCTTGGCACTGGTCAAATAAGTCGTTGATGCACGGTAATGGATACGTATTCTTCGTGGTCACACAATTCAGCTATTGATAGTCGATGCATAATCGCAACGAACCATCTTTCTTCTTTACGAACAAAGCAGGTGTTGCCAAGGTGACACACTGGGTCGGATGACACCACGATCCAACAAATCTTCCAATTGCATCTTCAGTTCCTTCACTTCCGCAGGAGTCATACGATATGGAGGAATGAAAATTGGATTCATACCAAGCATTATCTCAATGCCGAATTCCACTTCTCTTGCTGGCGACAAACCAGTTATGTCTTCTAGAAACACATCTGGAAATTCACGAACCACTGGAACAGAGTCTAGATCCGAGGATTCTTTAGAAACATCATGTACATGCACAAGGTATGCAATACATCCTTTGCTGATCGAGCGCTTCGAATTGAGTGAGGAAATCATGCAAGTTGGAACAAGTTTCCTATCACCTTTAAAGCAGTACTTGGCACCATCAAGAAAAGTGAACCACATACACTTGGTGAAACACTCCATTCAGGCTTGGTATTTTGCCAAACAATCCATGCCTAAGACCACATCCGGCTCTCGGAGGTCCAATGGAATCAAATCCACTTCAAGTATATTCAGACCTATACATATAGCACAACCAATGTAGATTAGATCACAAGTCAGTTGTTCTCCCAAAGGGGTCAGAACCGCAATAGGAGGAGACAAGGGAGACAGAGTCTGATCTATGCTAAGTGATATCCTTGGACTTACAAATGACCTGTTTGCTCCAGGATCTAATAAGACTTTAGCATTTTGAGAAAAGAGCAAAATAGTGTCTATCACCACATCAGAGCTAGCCTCGGCATCAGTCAGGATGAATAGCCTTGTTAGTCTGGGTTATGCCTCACTCATGGATCTGTTTGGTGGTCCTCCCGGTGTGCGTGCTGGTGGCTTGGCGGGGTTGGCATACCCACCTTTACCTGCATTTGGCAAGCTTGTAATACACCTTGGTTTCAGAAACTCCCTCTGAATATGTCCCATCTTACCACAGTTATAACATCAACGCGGCTTCGAACTCCACGTAGATTCATTAGGACTAGGCCCAGAAAAGTTCTTCTTGTTGTTACCTCCATTGCCATTTTTTTTCGAAGGGTGGGACCTTAAAGGAAAGGGTCTCGTATGCCGATTGAACTTCAAATCTCACCTGAAGGATCCGCCACTAGTTGCTGCAGACGGCTTCCTAGTTTTTCACGATCTTCTTGGCTTCGGTCGAGGAAACAATTAATTCTTGCAAATTCTTCACCGTTGTTGTACCAATAATGGTTTCGAGCTCACTACTCAGCCCATCCTGAAATCGTCTTACGAGCTGGTACGGTGAGCAATCCTCCTCAGGTCCAAATCGGGACAACTTCCTTAATGTCTTCTCGTATTCCAGCACCGAATGGGTGCCTTGTTCAAGCTTGTAGAAAATTTTTTGCTGCTCATTTTTATGGAATCTCGTATAGAACCTCTCGTCGAACTCAAACCGAAACTCCTCCCAGGTTGGCAAACAATCTCCGATTCGTAAACTCACAGCAATCCACCATGTGAGGGCTTCTCCCTCAAGTAGGAAAATGGCGATGGAAACCTTGTCACCATCAGAGAAACGCAAAAATAGGGACATGCGGCATAAGGTATCCATCCATTCACAAGCCGCAGTGGCACCGGCTGAACTGCTGAAATTTTTACATCCCAGTTGACGGGCTTCCTTCAACAACTTCGTGATAATGACTAGAAGTCTCTCATCTTCTTTAGGATGCACTGGCTGAATAGGCTCCAGTGGAGGAATAGGATCTTCTATGGGTGCGGGTGCAGGAGCATTCTGAAATTACACCTCCATACGCTGCTGATTCACAACAATCCCTTGCAACACATTTAGGATTTGTGCTATCATAGGATCGATAGCTGGTGCCTCAGGTTGGTTTTTGGGCTCAGCTTGCCCTCCTTGCTCAATTTGTGCCTCTGGTTCATTTTTCTCTATAGGTTGTTGTTTGGCCTGAATCCCATACCTACCCCATCGATACTTTGTAGTGTTCTTATAAGAACACGATGTCTCTCAATACATAACCCAAATACGAAACTAAAAAAAGAAGTGGTACCAGGTGGAGAGGGGTGCACTGCACTATACGCATATGCTGGAAAAAAAAACACAAATGTACACAAGTACTCGCAAGTTTCAAAAAACACATGCATACAGGAAAATGCACACTTAGGAATTACACTAACACACGCAAGCACTCAGTAACAATCATCAAAGTATTCGGCCAGCACACTTTCACACAATTTATACTCGGCAACACCTTTAAGGATCAAAATTATCATGAAAATACACACATAAGCATTCGGTATTAGCAAAGAAAACACAGCAAAACACATCAAATCATACAATGCATAAAAACACACTTAAACACACAGCAAATCAAACAATCAAAGATATTATTCAAATATTTCAAACCAGATTTTAGCATCAGATTGTTTTCGGTATTAGCCCTTAAGTGAGTAAGTGTGTGTGAATGTTCCTTTCTACAAACACAAAACCAACAAAATAGGTTAGCATATAACAAATCATATTTCCTAAACCATGCTCTGGTACAAAACCTATAAGGACCCAAATTCCAACCTATTAGGACCCTTACCGCCATGAAACCCAAATAAGCACAAAAACAGGACCTATCTGAATCCCACAAAACTTATCCATTTAGTTTCGATTTTTATAGGTTTATTCTATATGCTTTTAATGGTTGGAGCATGATAATAGACATACATTCTGGCAATAAACGGAGTGATTAAATTATCATCGGAAGTCTTTATAATTCAACAAAGGTACCACAACACACAAGTTCCATAAAGATCTCAAAATCCAACAAGCATAGCCCCAATAAATTTTGGTAACAAGCAAACAAAGGAGGCATTCAAAAATCCAAAAAGTAGCCCAATTGAACTTCATGTTATATGCACAAGTAATCGAGGAAACATGTTTGCAAATGAGAAGCGATATCGCCTCGCCGTGCAGCCTTATTCTCACACACTAGTACCATGAAAAATGAATGCACCTAAGCCTGAAAAATGGTGAAAACAACAGGATGAGACTACAAGAATCTCAGTAGGGTCACAACATCAAAAGATCTGCAGAAATCTAGACAAACATCTCTCAAACAACATCATTTCCGCCTACACATCTAAAGGGATATCATGCAACCAATAAACAATCACAATAGGGGACCTAAGGCTATAGTCTGTGGGTGTCCTGCAAACATTTTTGAAAATCAAAAATACACAGGTAGGAAAAACATCATTCAATCTCATCAATCCCAATCTGTGTATATATATAATACATGGTCTGCTAGGTCACAACCCACATCTGGCATACACACATAGTCCATCCATACAACACCCATCGGTAAGCAATATTCTCTCAGCTTAGGATTCCATGTCTTACCATGTTTGGCCAAACCTCATCCTTCAATTCCAAGTTGTTCATAAGAATATACATATATAGTTTTTATTTTGAAAACCCAATAATGCATGAAATGCAAGAATATCAAGGGGAACTCATATGAGGTTGATTAGGATACCCTAATCTTATGTGCTGGTTAGGATTCCTTGTCCTGCGTGTTGGGAAGATGAATAGGCTTGCTGATTAGCTTGTGTGCTAACCTTTTACCCTTTGTGCAGCAGAGACTTGGACAACATAGGTGGAAGGGGATGGCCTTTTCTGTTTATGAGATTGAATGATGATTTTCCTGCCTAATTTTCAAAAGTGTTTGTAGTCCACCCTCAGCCAATAGTTTTCGGCCCTATCCCTTTTTTGATTGCTTATTGATTGCATGATATCCCTTAGATGTGTAGGAAAATCTGATGTTGTTCGGGACATGTTTGTTTAAGATTTATGCAGATCTTATGATGTTGTGACCCTATTGAGATTTTTTTATACTCACCCTATTGTTTTTATCATTTTTTAGGCTTAGGTACATTCAATGTTTGTGGTACTAGTGTGTGAGATCAAGGTTGTATGACGGGATGATATCGCATCACATGGCATACCTGTTTCCTTGACTGCTTGTGCATATAACATGAAGTTTGATTGGACTAGTTTCTGGTTTTTGGAATGCCTCCTTTGTTTGCTTATTTTTAAAATTTTCTGGATGTATACTTGTTGGATTTTGAGATCACGGGGTATATTTGGGTTTCACGGCGATAAGGGTCCTAGTAGATCGAACACCGGTCCTTACTGGTTTGGTAGCAGAGCACAGTTTAGGACATATGATTTATTATATGCTAACTTGTTTGTTGGTTTTGTGTTTGTGGGAAGAGACATGTGCACGCACCCACACTTAGAGGAGTAAAGTCAAAAGTAATCTAATGCTAAAAGGATTGGTTCATAAAGTTTAAATGATAAAATTGATTATGTGAATTATTGTGTGATATTGTGTGTCTTCTCATATTTGTATATGTTCTGATATTTTTTGTCGTGTTTCCTTTGCAATTTCCAAATGCATATGTGTGTCTAATGCATGATGATGTGTGCTACCGAGTGTTCCTATATAATTGTCGAATGCATGTGGTTGATTTGTGTGAATGTCGAGTATGTCTTTATGTGAATGCTATGGTTGCTGAGTGTGTGTGTAACTTGTTGTGTGTTGATTAAGCTTATGTGATGAGTGTTTCCGAATGCCTCTATGTAAGTGTGTTGAATGTGTCTTTGCATGGATATGTATGCTTGTCGAGACCTGTAGACATGTGTGCGTGGGTGTTTTGTTTTCTAGCATATGCATATCGTCTAGTGTATGCCTCTCCACCAGGTACCACTTTCTTTCCTTAGTTTCATATTTGGGTTATGTGTTGAGTGACATTGTGTGTTTGTATAGTATGGCAAGGAAGAATGCACTTAGAGATCATCAGGGTGGGTAGGAAGCCTAAGACAAATAGAAACTTATTAATCAGAATAAACCGGATGCACATAATGTATGAGACCTCAGCCCGTAGGGGGAGTCAGGTTACTCAATCCCACATCGGAAAAGAGCAGGGAAGGTCCTGGGCTTATATGTGTTGTGTGATGGTATCATTTGTAAAAAGATGTATCTTTTGGTCCATGTGGTTATAAGTCCAACTCAGCTTTATAGTTATGATCCATCACGCGTATATACATGTCTGGGCCTGCTGGGCAGAGAATCCAGGGGCCAGGTCGTGACAAATGGTAGCGGAGCCAATCTCGCTCTCTCTTCCAAGTGAGCTTGGGCCGTGTTGTGTGTTCACATTTGGGACCGTAAGTTTGGGCCCAAGTCAGTTATCTTTGAGCTCCCTAAGAAGGGGAGATTGTGAGAACTACCCCGCTTAGGGGGTCAACCCAATCCCACATCGGAAAGGAGTGGGGGAGGTCTTGGGCTTATATGTGTTGTGTGATGGTATCATTTGTAACAAGATGAATCTTTTAGGCCATGTGGTTATAAGCGCAACTCAGTGTTATATTTGTGATCCATCACATGCACATATACATCCGGGCCCATTAGGCCAAGAGTCCGGGGGCCGGCTCGTGACATAATGAGCAGGGAGGCCAAGCTGAGCCCAAAAACCAACCTAAGGCACCAGCCATGGTGGATACAGTCTTAAGGACCCTGTTATATGCAAACTTCGGAGGGTTTTGGCTCTTTTGAGTATAATGATGAATTCCATGCATATGTTGATGAGAGAGATGAACTAATGTAGGAAGGTTCTGAATGTGAGGAGAGACTTATCCAAATTAATGGTAGCATTGGCCTGAATGAGAGGAGAGACTTTGCCAGTGTGAGTTTGGGATTGAGCTTGTGGAGTCACCACCACTGATCCCTTGGCAACGTCACTGTGTCATCAGCCCATTCTTTCCTAAGACAAACCACTGATGGACTTCCTCGATACCATGACGATGGGTTCGATTGAAGTAAATTCCTCTTGCAAACAATATAATCCACCACTAACATGCTATTTGAATCCCATTAAACATGAAAATAACTAATCAATGTTGTGTAGGATATGTCGTGAACTCATGTTGCTATTGATTGAGTGAATGGGATTCTATGTGTTGTGTATAGTGATATTTCCTGCTCTTTTATTACGTCTATTGTGAAATATCTGAATTGTCTAAGTAAGAACTCCGATGAATTATATGCAGTCACAGCCGACTTACTCACCTTAGGTTTTAATAATGAAAATTCAGGGTCCACTCACCTGGTTTTCCATGCCAGGTTTACACAAGGTACCTGAGGTGGGGGCTAGATCGTGGACACATTACAAGAAGAACTATGAGCATCTTTTTGCTCTAGGTATAAATAATCAAGAACTTTTCTCTGTATAGGTGGCTTGCTTCATGTGCATATCATGTGTGTGTTTTTGTATACCAAAGATTTTGGGGCCTATGAAATCAAGGATTGTGAAATAAAAAAAAATTATTGTGCTTTCAAAGCATATGATATCATACTAACTCCGCATATAATTTTAATGCATATACTCAATATCACCATGCAAAATTTCATATATGTAAATATTTTTATCATATTTTATAATCGCACAATGGGAAACAAAATGCAATCATACAGCCTGGTATAGTATTCATATTCTAGGTGCTTGCAAGGTACTATTCGAATCCCACAAAGCTCAAGTCTTAGTAGTTGTTAATTTTATTGTTTACTTAACATGCTTTTAAAGGTTGGAGCATGTAATTCTTTAAGCAATATTCTGTCTTGTATGGAGTGAAAGAAAACATAAGTGGAAGAGTTTTTTAAATGCCAAAAACTAGAGGAATCATAATGCACAAGTCCCAAAGGAATCTCAAACACCTACCAATGTTTATAGAAGATTTTGAAAAGAAGAAGGAATAGAAGTTGGAAAGCCAGAAAGAAGGTTCAAATATAGGAGAGCATGCACAATCAATAGAAAACCAGCAAGAAAGTGCAATGCAAATATGATGCAATCGTCCCGTCGTACAGCCTTGATCTCACACCTTGGTATCACCAGCAAATCACGAACCTATGCCTGAAAAAGAAGGAAAACAATGGAATAAGATTACAAGAATCTCAGTAGAGTCACATCATCATAAGATCTGTATAAACCCAATCAAACATCTCTCATCAATACATAGATCATGTATACTTATGTAACAGACACAAAAAAAATTTAGCAAACAATCACAAAAAACATAGGTAGGGCCGAAATTAGTAAAGTAAGGAGAGGGACTCAAAACACTTTATAGGCAACCGTCACAAGACTGAACCAGAAGCACACAGGCAGCTTAATTTACTAGATAATTTTCAAAACCAAACAATTATCCCCGTCTACCTATGTTGTCCAAGACTTTGAGGCAAAAAGGGAAAAACGGTTAGCAAACAAGTTACAGCAAACTTTCTTATAATACCTCCCATGCATGGGGCAAACTACAATATCAACCTCAAAATAGGGACATATCAAGCCCTATTATATCTGAAAATTCCCAATAGCATAAGCATATATACCATAGTAGGATATATGGTATATATCAAATACTCATACGAAATGTCTAAACAAAATGCTATCCCTTTGCCTTTATTAGAAGAATCAGAAACACCTAACAACCATAAGGAAAAGACAACACAATACTAAGCATATACCAAATCAAAAATCAATGATATCCTTAGATCCTTACTGAAACTTTACCAAAAACCAGCAACCCAGATGCAGCAATATCTTTCCCTGAATGCGTGATGTGTTGGCCAAGAACTCAGCCAGAATCAACCTGATTATTTACTCTTATTTAACATACGAAATTCAACAACACCTTAGAGTATATGGATATGATTTGCAATTTCACCAATTACAAGAGGAATAGGTGCAATTGTAACATGGTAAAAGGGGAATAGGTGCCAAATACTCATATGAATAAGAGGAACAAGATTTAGAACCGACAGAAAGAAGAATCAAAATTTTTGGCACATATCCCTAGGAATTTCAGAGATACAAATTAAAATATAAAAATTATTCTTCTGATGATAAATTCTAGATAATAAGATGTTGCACGGAAAGAGGATTCCAATGAGCTATCACATGCAGAAATCTGATCAAGGACGATGAATTTCGGCTAGGGTTTAGGGAAAAGAAATTTCGGCCTAGAGGGAGAGGGAGAAAGTTTGATTTTGTAAGAAAAAGAGAGAATAATTGTGTTCTAGATAGGATGGCAGGCCATGCTAATTTATAGGAGGTTTAATTAAGAGATAATTTCCTAATTTTAAGCCTAGATAAGTTACGATAATGCTTAAAAGATAATTCTATTAAAATAGTAACTCTATTTAAAATGAAGAATTACCTAATACTTTGGATAATAAGGGATAAAACTAAGGATAATTAACAAAAATTAAAACAGGAAATATTCGGCAACAGCCATTTTAGGCCATCACGTATTTATTTCTTCAGAGGCAAAATAGTTATTTTAGCTGTACCGGTACCTAGGTGTCATTTCTGACACGGACTTCTAGGACATCTAACCCACTGAGCATCAGGGTCTCACAGGGTATGAGGCATGATATATTAGGTGATGGTAGCTCTACCTAGGCAGTTTCCACTATGTAGGACCCTGATACAAACTCATTCAATCTTCACATAGTATGTTTCCCTCCTTATAGGCTCAATTCCCTGGCGTCTCCACATCCCGCTACCATATGGCGTAAAAATTGAGTTTACCTTTAATCGCAAGCGTATGACTGTTAACAAGTAATATAGTTCAAAAGAACGAGTATCGATCCCACAAGGAAAGCTGTCTAAAACCAATTAATTTGTCTTATCCACTATTCTAGTTAAATGAATCGAATAAGAAGAGTTATAATTAACCTAAATCTAAAATCTAAGTTAACTAGTTAGATGTTAGGGTTAGGGTTGCTAGATAATTTGAAAAGCAATCTAACAATTGTTCAATTCTAATATTCTGCAATCATCAATATGAACCCTAGGTTGGTAGATATAATCCTACTCTACCAAGTTTCCGCAACATCACTAGGGCTTCTAAATTGTTGTCGAAGTTTAACCATTCTCCCAAATCAGTTAAGACTCATATATAAACAAAGTGGTCAGGTTTGCTAATTAATCAAGATTTAGAGATAGAGTCAAGAATTTGTAATAAGAACACAGCAAAATAGAATCCCTATTTTATGTCAGTAAATCAAGATTGCAAAAGATAGAGAGAAAGAATTAACCCAAATAGTCTTTGGTGTTAATTAAAATTCAAACAAACATACCAAAGTTTTGATCTCTGACGGATCTACGACACACTCTGAAAATAAAGTTGACTATGTAAGGTGTTTGATGAAAAATAATATAGCCCTGATGTCTATTTTAGACTAAAAATTTAGAAGATAATCTTTATCCATACAATGATAGTCTTTATCTGATATCTTTATTGTCATTCTCATATGACCGACGGTGTGTCTTCTGCAGCACCGTATTTTTCCTCGGTTTTGTAGACTGACTGGTCAATATAGGAGAACCGACCGGTCGGTGTGTCTTCGGAAAAAATTCATCATTGAACCGACCAGTCAATTGGCCCTCACAATTGCCAACTCCAATTTCAATGTTTTGATATATTTTTTCATACAAAAATGCTCCTTTTTGTCACTAAAAACCATTACATACCTGCTCAACCACAATACTCAATAAATAATCAAAATGTTCACTAAATTAACGTAAATTAACACGTAATTATCCTAAAATCAAATCGAAATCATAAGGATGACTAGTGTTAAAAATAGGTTGTCAAATCTCCTCAAACTTAGAACTTTGCTAGTCCCTAGCAAAAATAGTTCGAAAAGAGACACAACCCATATAGTTTCAATCAAGAAAATTTAGTTCACTTCATCCACAACCAACAATACACACTCAATTCTGAAATTCTTATCTTTCAATTCTTACCTAAATGTATCAATTTCAGTTTCGCATAAAGGAATTGGGATTTGGAAACACTCAATATTCATGCACTAGTTCATCAAATCACCCAGAATATTTATTGGAATTTCAGAAAGGTATCTTGAAGGTCCTATTAGGTTAAACCCACCATAAGTGCTCTTATATTTGTGCTGTAAAATTTTTTTCTTTCTTCTATTTTCATATCTTTCAGCACATAAAATTGTATTCTCTTACTTTAGCATACACAATAATGGTGAGTTAAACAATAGTTTAACCAGTACGAACCAATCCTTTTAATTTTTTTCTCAACATAAACTAACCAATTTGATGTGTAAGGACCCGAATTCCAACCTATTAAGACCCTTACTACCTTGAAACCCAAAAAAACCCAACGTAGGACCTATCTGAATCTCACAAGGCTCTAATTTTCCTAAGTTCTGATTTTATTAGATTCATTGTTTATGCTTTTAAAGGTTGGAGCATGATATTAGACAAGTATTCTGGTAAAATGTGGAGAAAATAAAAATATCAGCGGAAGTTTTTAAATTTAATCAATGAAATCCCAACACACAAGTCCCATAAAGATCCAAATATCCAACAAGTAAACCTCCAACATAATTCGAAAACAAACAAGCAAAGGAGGAACTTGAAAAACCAAAAAATAATCCAATCATAGTTCATGTTATATGCGTAAGCAAACAAGGAAACAGAAATGCGAATGTGATTTAATATCGTCCCGTCGTGCAGCCTTGATCTAACACACTGGTACCATGAATAGAAAATGTACCTAAGCCTGAAAAATGGTGAAAATAACAGAGTAAGATTACAAAAAATCTCAGTAGGGTCATAACATCATAAGATCTATAGAAATCTTAAACAAACATCTCCCAATCAATATCAGATCAACCTACACAACTAAAGGGAATCACGCATTTAATCATTCAACAAAAAAGGGATAGGGTCGAAAGCTAAGGCTGAGGGTGGACTACAAACACTTCCGAAAATTAAAAGTACACAGGCAGGTAAATCAACAATCAATCTCATCAATAGGAACGACTATCCCCTTCCACCTGTGTTGTCCAAGTCTTCGTTGCACAAAGGGTAAAAGGTTAACACACAAGCTAATCAGCAAGCCTATTCATCTTGTCAGCACATAGGAAAAGGAATCTAGCCAGCACACAGGACTAGGCATCCTAACCAGCACACAGGATTAGGACATCCAAACTACACAAGGATAAGGGCATCTTGCCAGTACACAGGACAAGCCATTTAGCCAGCACACAGGACTAGGCATCCAGCGAGCTCTTGCTAGGGATTGCAACCCATACGAATCCAATACTAGTAAAACCTCTCCTCTCCCAAGGATCATCAGCACTTACCACGAATGGCCACAAGAAAAGGATCTTGACACACAAACACATACAAGAACACACAAGCAAGTACAAAGTACAATACCATAACACGGTATCCTCAATTATGTCAGAACACAATCAACATATTTAATGTACACAATAGATGCAAATTAGGCACTCATGACCTATCTCAAGGGTTCGGTATAGCCTAAGTGAGCCTCAAATCAATCTGTAATTCATGCATACATTATCTCACATATGCGCATACAACATCACAAAGGCATGCATCGAAAATAACAACTAACAACAAGGATCTCTGGAGAAACCAATGAGGCATAGATCCTACCCCTCTTGTCTTTGAACAAGAAGCTATTCCTTTGTCTTTATTCAAGGGATCCGAACCACCTATAACATCATAAGGGAAAGACAAAACCAAACTAAGCATGCACACTCAATAAACAAGTATATATCATATTTTCTTACCAATTCCACGCACCAAACTTATCAGAAACCAGTGATCAGATGCCGCAGGTGCCTCCCTCTTGGATATGTGATTTAATAGCCAAGAACTTAACAAGAATCAACATGAATTACAATCCCAATCATCATACAAGTTTCAACACTTAAGGCAATAAAGCAAGTTCTGATTTCATGTATACAAGCCTTAGGGGTTGCGATTTCATGTTGACAAGGAAGGATTAGGTGTTAGCAACACATACAATCAAAAGGAACAAGATCAAAAACCAACAAGTTAATCAATTGATCAAAATCGGCAATAATAAGGTAAGGGTAGGACATGCCGATTTCATGTATAAAGAAGATTAAAAGGATGAATTCATGATTTTATAACATAAATGGATGCCAAACAATCATATGAACAAAAGGAACGACAACAGAAACCAATTGAAGGAAGAATCACACAATTTCGGCACCAAAACCGACGAATTACGACTTGAATTTTGTCTGGGAAAAACTAACCTTCTAATTACCAACTCAAGATAGATAGATAGATAGATAGAGGACGTAAATAGCTTTCCAACTAGATATTATTTGCAGAAATGCGACAAAGGATGAGAGAGTTATGATAGGATGAAGATCAAGCAAATTTCGACAGCAATAGGGTATACTGTAGGGTATGCTGTAGGGTTTGATTTTTTATGAACTTTTGTTTGTTTTAGGTGTGTGTGGACAAGTGTTGCCGGCTACTCTTGATATAGGGTGTTTATGGGATTAATTTCCCTACTTTAAAGGTTATATAAAGTAAGATAATCATCAAAATTAAATTCTGGAATTATCCTTCCTTAATTTTAGGAATTTTATCTCCTAAGGTAAGTTTAAACCAATAAGGAAACAAATCAAAGGGAAATGAAACCATAAATGATTACAAGATGATCCATACCATTTTCGGCCATCACACATCCATTTCTTCAGGGGTAAAATGGTCATTTCACTGGAACTAAGTTCTAGACTTCTAGGACACAAAATTTGAGGTCTCACTTCCTGCCCTCCTTAAAAGAATTTCGTCCTCAAAATTTCAACACAAGTACCTAAGCAAACAGGTAAGAAAATTTTGCACGCATAGATTCCTCAGTCTCCCAAGACTATTCCTCGATTTTGCAATTATGCCAAACAACTCGTACTATAGGCACGCTTCGACTGCGAAGTTGACGAACTGACCAATCTAGTATGACAACTGGCGGTACAGGATAGGATAGGTCTTCAGCAACCTCGACTGGTGGTTTTTCGAGCACATGAGTAGGGTCTCGCACATATTTTCTCAACATCGAAACTTGAAACACGTTGTGAATTCTTTCCATACTTGGAGGCAATGCAAGTTGATATGCAACAGGTTCGATTCTCTCGACAATGTCATACGGACCAATGTAACGAAGTGCTAGCTTACATCACTGCTAAAAACGAAGGACACCTTTCCACGGGGCGATTTTTAGGAACACTTTGTCACCCGCCGGAAATTCTAGCTCCCTTCGTCGATTGTCGGCATAATTTTTCTGTTGATCTTTCGCTATCTTTAGTCGTTGTCGAATCAAATTTAGCTACTCCGTTGCTTGATCAATCAATTTTGGATTGTCTAGGCGTTTCTCACCTACTTCATTCTAGAAAACAAGAGTTCTGCAACGTCTCTTGTATAGTGCTTCCTAAGGTTCCATACCGATGCGTACATGAAAGCTATTACTGTAAGCAAATTCCGCCAATGGCAGGTAGTTCCCAACCGGGATGCTGGTCTAGTACACTCGCACGTAGCATGTCTTTGAGTGTTTGAATTGTCCTTTCAGATTGACCATCAGTCTGGGGATGAAACGCTGTACTGAAATTCAATCTTGAACCCAGTGTATTCTGGAATTTCTCCCAAAATCGTGATGTGAAACAAGGGTCACGATCTAAAACGATGGAAACTGGCACTCCATGAAGATGAAATATCTTGTCCAAGTAATGTACAGCCAATTTCACAGGTGTGTCTGTCACACGTACATGAAGGAAGTGTACAGATTTCATTAGTCAATCTACGATCACCCAAATGGCTTCGTATCCTCATTGCAATCGAGGCAATCTGGTCACAAAATCCATTGTGACATGCTCCCCCTTCCATTCTGGAATCGGAAGTGACTGAAGTAAACCTGCAGGTCTTTGATGCTTAATCTTTACTTGTTGGCATATGAGGCATCGGGCAACAAACTCAGCAATGTGGGGCTTCATGTTCTGCAACCAATATTGCTCCTTTAAGTCTCCGTACATCTTTGTGCTATAAGGATGGATAGAGAACTTCGAATTATGTGCCTCAGGAAAAATAAGATTACGAATATCAACATCTTGTGGTACACATACCCGGTTTTTGAAGACTAGAACTCCATCATCTCGCGCACTTTGAAATAGCGACCTATTGGTATCAACACTATCAGATAATTGCTTCCGAATTTCAGCCAACTTTGGATCCTCTGATTGCTGATTTTGGATTCCTTCAATCAAGGTAGGTGTGACTTAGATTCGTGCCAACAATGAACCAGAAAAATCAGTGCCAAGATGCACACACGTAGCTTTCAAATCCAGCAACATTGGCATGTATTGGGTGCGCATATAAGCCAAACTCGATAGGGAAGGAGGATGAATCTTCCAGCTTAAGGCATCAGTGACAACATTCGCTTTTCCAAGATGATATTCGATGATCAGATTGTAGTCTTTAATCAGTTCCACCCATCTTCGTTGTCTCATGTTCAACTCCCTTTGCATAAGGAGATATTTCAAGCTTTAGTGCTTGGTGAAGATTCGCCACGTCTCGCCATATAGATAGTGGCACCATATTTTCAATGCAAACACCACGGCTGCAAGCTCCAAATCATGCGTAGGATAGCTGCTTTCATGCAGTCGCAACTATTGAGAAGCGTAGGCAACTACTTTCCCGTCTTACTTCAATGCGCATCCATGTCCGGATTTTGATGCATCGTTGTACACCACATACTCTTTCCCACTGACTGGTAAGGTGAGGATTGAGGCAGAAACCAATCGATTCTTCAATTCTTTGAAACTTCACTGGAACCTCTCATTCCACACGAATGACTCTCCTTTGCGCGTCAATTTCATCAATGGTCCAGCAAGCGATGAAAATTTTTGCACGAAGCGACGGTAGTATCAAGCTAAACCAAGTAAACTATGAACTTCAAACACAGTTTGCGGGGGTTCCCAAGTAACTACGGCTTCAGCCTTCTTCGAATCAACAAGGACACCTTGAGCGGAAACAATATGGCCAGGGAAACCAACTTCACGTAACCAGAATTCGCATTTGAAGTACTTTGAGAACAACCGCCTGTCCCTCAGAATATTCAGTGCAATCCGCAAGTGCTCAGCATGCTCCTCTTCTTATTTTGAATAAATCAGAATGCCGTCAATCAAGACTATCACAAATTTATCCAGGAACTCACGGAACACACGATTCATCGAGTCTATGAACACGGCTGGTGCATTGGGCAAACCGAATGGCATAACCAGAAATTTGTAGTGGTTGTATTGCAATTTGAATGCGGTCTACGAAATATCAACATCACGAACTCACAATTGATGGTATCCAGATCTGAGATCGATCTTGGAGAACACGGCTGCAACTTGGAGCTGGTTGAACAAGTCATCGATGTGCGGCAAAGGGTACTTGTTCTTCATGGTCACACGATTTAGCTGCCGATAGTCAATGCGCAATCGCAACGAACCATCTTTCTTCTCCAGGAACAAGGCAGGTGCTCCCCAAGGTTACACACTGGGTCGAATGAAACCATGATCCAGCAAATCTTCCAATTGCATCTTTAGTTCCTTCATTTCCACAAGAGTCATTTGATGTGGAGGAATGGAAATCGGATTCGTACCAGGCACTAGCTGAATGATGAATTCCACTTCCCTTGCTGGTGGCAAACCGGCTATGTCTTCTGGAAATATATCAAAAAATTCACGAACCACTAGAACAGAATCCAGATTCGAGGATTCTTTACAAACATCATGCATATACATGAGGTACACTGTACATCCCTTGCTGATCCATCACTTCGCATCGAACCAGGAAATCACGCAAGTTGGAACAACTCGTCTATCACCTTCAAAAAAATACTTGGCACCATCAGAAAAGGTGAACCATACACACTTAATGGAACACTCCATATAGGCTTGGTATTTCGGAAAACAGTCCATGCCTAAGATCACATCTAGCTCTCAAATGTCAAATGGCATCCAATCCACCTTAAGTACATTCGGACCCATATATACAACACAGTTGATGTAGCTTAGATTACAAATCAGTTTCTCTCACAATTGAGTTAGAACCACAATAGGAGGAGACAAGGGAGACAGAGGCTAATCCATGCTAACTGTTATCCTTGGACTGACAAATGACCTGTTTGCTTCGGGATCTAACAACATTTTAGCATTTTGAGAAAAGACTGAAATAGTACCTGTCACCACATCAGGTCTAGCCTTGGCATCGGTTAGGGTGAATAGCCTTGATGATCTGGGTTGCACCTCACTTGTGGATCCGTTGGGTGGTCTTCATGGTAGGCATGTTGGTGTTTTGGCAAGATTGGCATACCCACCTCGATTGGCATTTGGTGCACCTGTGATACGTCTTGTTTTAGGATAGTCCCTCTGAACATGGCCCATCTCGCCATAATTATAACATTGATGTGGCTGCGAATTTCACTTAGATCCATTGGAATTCGAACAAGAAAAGTTTTTCCTGTTGTTACCCCCATTGCCAATGTTTTTTGGAGGATATGACCTTAAAGGATAGGGTCTCGTACACCGATTGAATTTCAAATCTTTCCTGAAAGATCTGCCACTAGTTGTTGTGGATGGCTTCCTGGTTTGCATAATTTTCTTGGCTTCAGTCGCGGTAACGATTAGTTCTTGCAAATTCTGCACCGATATCGTACCAACGATGGTTTTGAGCTCGATACTCAACCCATCCAGAAATCGTCTTGCAAGCTGGTACGGTGAATGATCCTCCTCTGGTGCAAATCAGGACAACTCCCTCAATGCCTTTTCATATTCCATAACAGAATGGGTGCCCTGTTCCAGCTTGTAGAAAGCTTATCGTTACTCATTTTTATGGAATCTCATATAGAACCTCTCGTTGAACTCATACCGAAATTCCTCCGATGTAGGCAAACGATCTCCAAATGCAAGCTCACGGCTGTCCACCATGTGAGGGCTTCTCCCTCAAGTAGGAAAGTGGCGATGACAACCTTGTCATCATCCGAGATATGCAAGAACAAAGACACTCGGCATAAAGTGTCGATCCATTCACGAGCTGCAGCGACACCGGCTAAACTGTTGAAATCTTTACATCCGAGCTGAAGAGCTTTCTTCAACAACTTCGTAACGATGACTGGAAGTCTCTCGACTTCTTTAGGATGTGCTGGCTGAACAGGTTTGAGTGGAGGAATGGGATTTTCCTCAGGTGAAGGTGCAGGAGCATTCTGAAATTGTGCCTCTATACACCATTGATTTGTAGCAATCCCTTGCAATACATTCAAGATTTGTACCGTCACAGGATGTAACGACCCCAATTCCTAACTATTAATAATTGCTTTGATTAAGGTCATTACCGCCGTGAAACCAAAATAAGCCTAAATGACACCTAAGACCTATTTGAATCTCACCAGGCTAATCATAAATTCTCGATTTTAAGCTTGTTAATCTTATTGCTTATCAACAATTGGAGCATGATATTGGACACATATTCTGGTATCATACGGAGTAAAAAAAAACATCAGCGGAAGTCTTAAATTAATTCATTGGGTTCATATCACACAAGTCCCATAAGGATCCAAATAACCAGCAAGAAATCCTTCAACAAGTTTCGGAAATAGCAAACAAAGAAGGGTGCTTAAAATAAACCAGAAAGTTTCCCAATCACTCATGTTATATGCGCAAGCAACAAGTATGCAAATGTGATGCGATATTGCCCCGCCGTGAAGCCTTGATCTCACACATTGGTACCACGAACAATGGATGTACCTAAGCCTGAAAAATTGTAAACAACAACGGTATGAGATTACAAGAATCTCAGTAGGGTCACAGCATCATAAGATCTGCATAAACCCTAAACACAAATCTCCCAATTTACATTAGATCAATCCTAAACAACTAAAGGGGATCACGCAATTCCAGAATCAAACGAAAAGGTTAGGGCCGAATCTATGGCTGAGGGAGGACTAGAAAGACTTCTAAAAGTTCAGAAGTACACAGGCAGGTGAAACACATCAAATTGCTCTCGGCAACGGAGAAGAAAGGCCATCCCCTTCCACCTGTGTTGTCCAAGGCTCACTGCACAAAGGATAAACGATTAACACACAAGCTAATCAGCAAGCCTAGTATGTGAGACCTCACCCTTCTGAGAGTAGCTTACAATAGAGTGCAGATTCGATTCGTAAATTTTTTCTTACGATGGGTGCCTCAGCCTTAGGGAGTCCTTAGCGTGTTTGAGTGTTTTAGGGTGTCTAGGTGTGATCGAGAGTACGTTAGAATGCGTGATTGAGGACTGAGTCAGTGGAAATTGGAATTTGACAGATTATGACCCGTTTTGAGTGACCATGAATTTTTGGGTCGATTACTATTCATCGAGCCCAAATACTGTTCATCGAGCCCAAATACTATTCGTAAGCCCAATTGATTAACCGAAATCCTAGACACCCGTCTTGTTATGCAAAATTTTATTTGGGTCATTTGGAATGATACGGGCTGTGAAATTAGAATTTCTGTACTTGGTAGACCTTGGGATTTAGTCCAATTCAGTCTCAGCCCAAATCCATTATGTCAGCTCATATACTAGCTAACCCATTAGTTACACTTAAGTCTTGCCAAGTCTTTCCATTTGTGCATTAAACCCAGCAGACCATTCATCTCATCTGCCCTAAATGCCTTTCCCCGTTTTTCTTTCCTCTCCACCATCCAAGAGTACCAACATTCACCTTCAACTCAGTTTTACCTCAGAAATCGTTAGGGGATCATACCCTAACACTTCCCCAGTGTTTTCAACACGTTTCCACTGGTAGTTTGGTGGGTAGGAGTGATTTCTACACTGTTTTCATTCTGGACAAAAATTGAGGGTTTACTGGTAAGTGGTTTAATTCTTGCTTCCATGCTTCTAAGTTAGTTTCTTTAGGTTGCTAGTAATGTTGCTGAGCTAATTTAGTGAGTGATTGTGTCTGGAAACACCCTGAAAGCTTTGTGTAATTCTCGGGTGAACAGTGTCAGAGGGTGGAATTTGAAAGTTCTCGATGAATTGGGTGTATTGGTTGCTTGGGTGGTACTGTAATGTGTGAATGTTTGCTGGTCAGAGTTGTGATTAAGGGGGAATGGTTGTGAGTTTATGGAGTGGTTAAATTTTTCAATTGCAGAGGAGTGTTGAGTGGTAATTGTGAGAGGGTCCTTTAGGTTTTAATTTCAGTTTTAGTTTCTGATCACTTGAATTCAGATTAGCTTACGGTTCTATGACTGCCTTATATGTATATGTGATATTGCGGCAGCTGAGAAAGGCAAAGGTGTCGCTGGTATGTCGTCAGCGCGACAAGAGGTGGGAGTTTAAGTTTCATCTGCATATGCGTACTGGTTGATTTGTTTAATTAAAATTGAATTGCATGGTTTGATTTGAATAGAGGCATTACTGGTACTCTGATAACTAATCATGTTAGACTCATATGAATGCTTGTCATGCTTTGGAACGCATTAAATATATGTTCAAAACTAAGCATGATGGCTGTGTGATGTGCATTGTGTTGCCATGAGTGGATTACTGCTTGTAACTGAGTGTGTGGCAACACAAGGGAGACTTGTTAAAAATGTGAGATCAGCCTGATGTGGAACGGTATAAATACATAGCATGCATTACAAGTTTTTCCTAAACAATATAGTATAAGTATTTTCTTAGGGATTTACTGGAATTGACGAACTATGCTTGATCAAGCTAGGTAAGTATATGGGGATCCCAGCTGAGGGGACAGTTGCTTACCTTGGAGGGTTATGGAGGATATATCTGTATGAATGGTTACTCAAGTGCACTATAAACGATCAGTTCTCATAATGCTATATGCATGTATCTACGAAACTGAGATGGAATCTGATAATTTGATTTCTCCATTCAATTTCGGACAACCTTGATGGTAGGGGTTTGAATACATATGTAACTATTAAATTAAAACCATCAATGGGCTTCCAGGTGATCCTTTAGCGGGGATTATTCGGAAGTGGTTTGTGTCTTCCCCGGTAGGTTTTGGGCATATTAGCCGTTGCATAATGTTTTGATAATCACGCGTCGTGCATTGTGCATTGTGCATTGTGGATTTCGTTATGTGCATATATGAGCATGAGAATCAATTGTGTTACGTACTTGGTTTGTAAACTGATTTAGTAATTGCCTCTATTCCCACGTTGTGCTTATGACGCGGTACTCCCACTGAGGTCCTTTGATCTCACCCCCTCCCTTTATTTTTCTCAGGGCTAAATTGAGAGACTAGCAGTTCAGCTTCCAGGTTACTATTCCATTGTTGGTCGTAGGCTGGACATTGTACTCCACACATTTTGGACACTCGGCATTATTTGTGTTGTAGGTACACACTAGACGTGTGCATATGTATGCTAAACGTGTGAATCTGGGATTTAAATTTTATAATGTATAAGTTTAAATGACAGTGCGATATTATGTGAAATGTGTGAAAGAATTATATCGTGGGTTGATATGTGTGAGATAAAAGATTTCCGCTAATAATTCCGTTGTTGATTTTGCCGAGTTTTTATAATAACATGCCATGCTTCAATTTCAAAGGAAAGTTTCAAGATTTGGAAATGATTTTACAGTAAGCCTTGTGTGGTTCCGATTGATCCACCCGTTGGGTCGATCGGGGTTGCCACGGCGGTGAGGTTCCCATTTACCGGGAACGGGTCCTCACATAGTAAGTCGTCTTGTCACACATGGACAAGTCTTCCCAAGCCACACACGGACAAGTCTTCCCAAGCCACACTAGGACAAGTCTTCCCAAGCCACACACGGACTTGGGCACCCCAAACCACTCAAGGATAAGGGCTTCCTGCCACACAAGGACAGGGTTCCGGCCACACAAGGACCAGACCTCCAGCGAGCTCTTGCTGGGTTTTTCCGCCCATACAACTCCCATACCAGTAAGAACCTCTCATCTCCCTCGGAGTATCAGCGCTTACCCTGAATGGCCACCGGAACAGGATCCTGACACACAAACACGTACAAGCACACACAGGCAAGTACACAATATAATACCAAAACAGGGTATCCTCAATCATGTCAGAACACAATCAGCATATTCAATTCACATAACATATGCAACCTAGGCACTCAATACCTAACTCAGGGGTTCGATATAGCCTATGAGATCCATATCTCATTCCGAATTTCATACTCTCACCCTATAATCCAATCGCATGCAACACAATAAGGACAGGTAACAAAAACATCAAGAAAATAACTGAGGTCTCTGGAGAAATTGATGAGGCGTAGATCCTACCTCTCTTGTCTCTGAACAAGAAGCTACTCCTTTTCCTTTACTAATTAAATCCGAACCACCTATAATATCACCAGGCAAAGACGAAAACAAACTAAGCATGCATATTCAATAATCAACTAAATTCCCTATTTCCTTACCAATACTACTCACCAAACCTATCAGAAAAACCAGTGATCAGACGTTGTAGGTGCCTCCCCCTTGGATGTGTGATGTGATAGCCAGGAACTTAACAAGATTCAACCTAAATTTACCATTCCAATTAACTATGCAAATCTTGTCGCTAAAAGTAGGGCATAGGACGATTTCGACTTAACCTTAAACAAGGAAATATTTACATAAAAATTTCGAAACATATATGGTTGGAAAGAGGATGGAAAGATCTTTCCAACAATCTATTATTTGTAAGGATTTGACAAATAATTAGAAAGTTATGCTATTTTGAAGTTCAAGAAGATTTGGCGAAAACCTAATTTCGCCGCCGATTTTCAAGTTAATCTTAGACAAAGAAATACTAACCTTATGAAAAAAAAAATCTATGGTTGGAAAGATAATGAATAGATATTTCCAACAAGATATTATTCTTAGAGATATAACAAAAAACAAAAGAGTTATGCTATTCTGAATTTCAAGAAGATTTGGCAGTGCCGCCGAATTTTAACTTGACCTTTGAGAAAGAAATACTAATCTCCTGAAAAAGAAATCAAAGATGGTTAGAAAGAGGATGAAAAGGGCTTTCCAACAAGTTATTTTTCGTAGGGATCTGACGAACGATGAATGAGTTATGTTGGTTTAAAGTTTCTGCAAATTATGGCGGTTATAGGGAGGGATAAGGTTTTAGGCTCATACGAATTTTGTAAGTTTTCTATGAGGGATTTTTGTGGGGTTGGCTTCCTATTTATAATGAATGAGGGTAGAATTATGATTACTACTTTTACTCACTTTATCAAAATAAGATAATTTACCAGATAATTAAACTCTTAAATTATCTTCCCTATTTTTAGGGACTTAATCTCTAAGGCAACTATCTATCTTGAAGGAAGATTTATAAGGCAATTACCCATCCATAAGGACCTAGATCTAAAAGAATTTAAACAAAATTAACTACTAAACAAGCTTACCAATTTCGGCCATCACACATCCTTTCCTTCAGGGGAAAAATCGTCTTTTCACCTGTATTGGCTTCTGGACTTCTAGGACTCAAAATTCGGGGTCTTACACAGGATCTATGGCTGGTTCCTCAGGTTGGTTTTCGGTCACAACTTGTCCTCCTTGCTCAATTTGTGCATTCGGCTCCTCTTGCTCAACAGGTTGTTGTTTGGCCTAAACTTCTTACCTACCCCGTCGATCCCTTTGTACACTCGGTCTTGCCATACTATATGAACATAAAACACATAACCAATAGTACAGATACTAAGAAAGAGGTGGTATCTGGTGGGGAGGCGTGCACTGGACAATATATATATGCTGGAAAACAAAACACACATGCACACAAATATACCAATTTCAGAAAAGAAATGCATACATGCAAATGCACACTCGACAATCATATTAACACACACAAGCACTCAGAAACAATCACCAAAACATTCGGCAAGCATGGATTCACACAAATCATACTCGGCAACCAACATACAGGAACATACTCGACATGCGTACAAATCAATCACATATACTCGGCAATCATATAGGAACATTCAAAAGCACTTGGCAGCACACAACAATAAGCAGAAAACACATACATATAAACTCGGCAATGACCAAAGAACATTGCAAGACACACAAAAATTCACATTATCAATCCTTTTTTATCATTAGATCACTTTCGGTATTACTCCTCTAAGTGTGGGTGTGTGCGCACGTCTCTTCCTACAAACATAAAACCAACAAGCACATTAGCATATAACAAATTATATTTCCCAAACCATGCTCCGATACCAAACCTCTAAGGACCCGAATTCCAACCTATTAGAACCCTTACCACCGTGAAACCCAAATAAACCCAACCTAGGACCTATCTGAATCTCACAAGGCTCTAATCTTCCTAAGTTTCAATTTTATTAGATTCATTGCTTATGTTTTTAAAGGTTGGAGCATGATATTGGACAAGTATTGTACTAACATATGGAGTGAATAAAAACATCAGCGAAAGTCTTTAAATTTAATCAATGAAATCCCAACACACAAGTCCCGCAGGGATCCAAATATCCAGCAAGTAAACCTCCAACGTAACTCGAAAAAAAAACAAGCAAAGGAGGAACTTGAAATCGAGAAAATAGTCCAGTCATAGTTCATGTTATATGCGCAACCAACCAAGAAAACAGGAATGCGAATGTGATGCAATATTGCCCCGCCACACAGCCTTGATCTCACACACTAGTACCATGAACAGAGAATGTGCCTAAGCCTGAAAAATGGTGAAATCAACAAGGTGAGATTACAAGAATCTTACTAGGGCCACAACATCATAAGATCTATATAAATCTTAAGCAAACATCTCCTAATAAATATCAGAGCAGCCTATACAACTAAAGGGAATCATGCATTTCATCATTCAACCAAAAAGGGATATGTCTGCAAGCTAGGGTTGAGGGTGGACTACAAACACTTCCAAAAATCAGAAGTACACAGACAGGTAAATTATCAATCAATCTCATCAACAAGAAAGGTCATTCCCTTCCATCTATGTTGTCCAAGGCTTCGTTGCACAAAGGGTAAAATGGTACAGGACTAGGCATCTAGTGAGCTCTTACGGAGGATTGCCACCCATACGACTCCCATACCAGTAAGAACCTCTCCTTTCCCAAGGAGCATCAGTGCTTATCCCAAATGGCCACCGGAAAAGGATCTTGACACACAAGCACGTACAAGAACACACAAGCAAGTACAAAGCACAATACCTCAACAGGGTATCCTCAATCATGTCAGAACACAATCAACATGTTCAATGCACACAATAGATCCAAATTAGGCTCTTATAACCTATCCCAAGGGTTCGTTATACCCTAGGTGAGCCTCAAATCAATCTACAATTCATGCATACACTGTCTCACATATGCGTATACAACATCACAAAGGCATGCATCAAAAATAACAACCAACAACAAGAATCTCTGCAGAAACCAATGAGGGATAGATCCTACCTCTCTTGTCTTTAAACAAGAAGTTATTCCTTTGTCTTTATTTAAGGGATCTGAACCACCTATAACATCATAAGTTAAAGACAAAACCAAATTAAGCATGCATACTCAATAAACAAGTATATATCCTATTTCCTTACCAATTCCACTCACCAAACCTATCAGAAACCAGTGATCAGATGCCGCAGGTGCCTCCCCCTTGGATATGTGATTTGATAGCCAAGAACTTAACAAGAATCAACATGAATTACCATCTCAATCATCATACAAGTTTCGACACTTAGGGAAATAGACCAAGTTGTGATTTCATGTATACAAGTCTTAGAGGTTGCAATTTCATGTTAACAGGGAAGGATTAGGTGTTAATAACACATATAATCAAAAGGAACAAGATTAGAAACCAACAAGTTAATCAATTGATCAAAATTGGCAATAATAAGGCAAGGGTACGGCATGCCGATTTCATGTGTAAGGAAGATTAAAAGGATGAACTCTTGATTTTATAACATAAATGGATGCCAAACAATCATACGAACAAAAGGAACAATAACAAAAATCAATTGAAGGAAGAATCATATAATTTCAGCACCAAAATCGACGAATTACAACTTGAATTTTGACTAAGAAAAATTAACCTTCTGATTACCAACCCAAGATAGATAGATTGAGGATGTAAACAGCTCTCCAACAAGCTATTATTTGCAGAAATCCGACAAAAGATGAGAGAGTTATGCTAGGATGAAGATCAAGCAAATTTCGACAACAATAGGGTATGATGTAGGGTTTGATTTTTGACGAATTTTTGTGTGTTTTAGGTGTGTGTAGAAAAGTGTTGCCGGATCTTATTATATAGGGTGTTTATGGGATTAATTTCTTTTCTTAATTTTAAGAATTTTATCTCCTAAGGTAAGTTTGAACCAATAAGGAAACAAATCAAAGAAAAATGAAACCAAAAATTATTACAAGACCTTTCATACCATTTTGGACCATCGCACATCCATTTCTTCAGGGGTAAAATGGTCATTTTACCTACACTAGCTTCTGGACATTTAGGACTCAAAATTTGTGGTCTCACATGATGCTTTGCTGCTCTAAATATTTGTTAATGTTTGAACCTACTGCCACCTTTACTTTGTAAAACCAATTTCAACACATCCCAGGTTCAAATTTAATCATTTATACTAAACAAAATTAAGTATCCATCATCAATTTTTTAGAAATGAACCAATCTCCTTAAACTTAAGATAAATGGATATCCTTGGACATAAAAATGGCATCAAACATAATATGTAAATAAATTAAACACAACCAACGGACGTAACTTAAATAATACTAAGACAAATAAAAAAAATAAAACAAAAAGAAAAGAAAAATACTCAGGACAGTGCACTCAATTGTCTCCTGGGGTTGTTGTGTTCCTTTGCAGCATCTCCTTAAACTTATTTATCTACATAGAGAAAAAAGGCATAAGTATCAAACCCTCTTTTCTTCTCTCTTTCTCACTATCCTTTTACTTCTTTTTTTTTTGAATGATTGGTTGCCTCCCCTTAAGCTTCTTAGTTATGGTCATGACATGACCCTTTCAACTTCAGTTTGTAGCCTGCGATGATGGCTTTGCATTATCTGGATCATTGCAAGCTTGATTTCAAAGTTATTGGCCTAAATGGTAGGCCTGCAGATGCTATCTGATAATGTCTCAGTTGTTGGCATGTTGTAATCCATGATAGTTTTGTGCCTTAGTTGCTGATTAGCCCCTACTTGGTCTGCATCATCACCTCCATTCGCAGCATCACGGTTTTGATGGTTTATTGTTTGGTCTGATAACTTAAGTCGCCTTAGCCTTTATATAATTTTTTTTCAATTGAGAAGTCAATAGGCTCCAGATCAAGCTTCTTACTCCTTAAGTTATACATGTTCTCAAGCTCTAAATAACCGAACAAAAGAAAAAAAATTTAATCTAGAAAAAGAATTAGGGTTAAATTGTTAGCTTTAAAACCATTTCCTCCGACAATGGCACCAAAAACTTAATAGTGTAAAAATTGAATTTACCTTTAATCTCAAGTGCACGACTATCAATAAGTAATATAGTTCAAAAGAAAGAGTATCGATCCCACAGAGAAAGCTGTTTAAAACCAATCAATTCACTTAATTCACTATTCTAGTTAAATGAATCGAATAAGGAGAGTTGTAATTAAACTAAATCTAGATTCTAAGTTAACTAGTTAGATGTTAGGGTTAGGGTTGTTAGAAAATTTGGAACCCAATCCAACTATTGTTCAATTCCAATGTTCTGTAGTCTGTTCTTGTTCATCTTACAATCTCCCAATATCCACTCAGACTATTAATAGCCAATCTAGATTCCCAACTAACTATATTCCTATGTTAATTGAGTTTCTAAACCGTTTTTCCCAATCAATATAAACCCTAAATTGGTAGATATATTCCTATTCTACCAAGTTTGTGCAACAGCCCTAGGACTTCTAACCTATTGTCAAACTTTAACTACTCTCCCGAATCAGTTAAGACTTACCTGTAAACAAACTAGCCAGGTTTGCTAATTAATCAAGCTTTAGAAATAGAGTCAAGAACTTGTAATAAGAACACAATGAATTAGAATCCTAGTTTTATGTTAGTAAATCAAGATTGCAAAAGATAGAGAGAAAGAACTAACCCAAATAGTCTTGGTATTAATTAAAAATCAAACAAACATACCAAAGTCTTGATCTCTAAAGGATCGTGGACACACTCTAAAATAAAGCTTGACTGCGTAAGGTTTTCGATCAAAAAAATACAGCCCTAACTTCTTTTTTTACACTAGAAATCTAGAAGTTAATCTTTATCCATATGATGATAGTCTTTAACTTATATCTTTGGTGTCAATCTCGTATGACTGATCGGTCGGTGTATGTGAACCAACTAGTCCATTGATATTTGGAAAATTTGTTAGGTTGAACCGACTGGTCAGTGTATGTGAACCGATCGGTCCATTCATATTTGACAGATTTGTCAAGATGAACCAACCAGCCAGTACAAAAATTTGTTAGCGTAAATTGAATTTACCTTTAATCGCAAGCTCATGACTGTCAACAAGTAATATAGTTCAAAAGAATGAGTATTGATCCCACAGGAAAAGCTGTTTAAAACCAATCAATTCACCTAAGTCACTATTCTAGTTAAATTAATCGAATAAGGAGAGTTATAATTAAACTAAATCTAAAATCTATGTTAACTAGTTAGATGTTAGGGTTAGGGTTGTTAGATAATTTGGAAACCAATCCAATTATTGTTCAGTTCCAATGTTCTACAGTTTGTTCTTGATAATCTTTAATCCCCAAATATCCTTCCAGATTATTAGGAGCCAATCAAAATGCCAATTAACTATACTCCCATGATAATTGAACTTCTAAATCATTTTTCCCAATCAATATGAACCCTAGGTTTAGCACATATATTCTTATTCTACCAAGTTTTAGTTGTGCTCTAGGACTTCTAATCTGTTGTTCAAGTTTAATTGTTCTTCCGAATCAACTAAGACTTACCTATGAACAAACTTGCCAGGTCTGTTAATTAATCAAGATTTACAAATCAAGTTGAGAATCTGTAATAAGAACACAGTGAATATGAATCTTAGTTTTATATCAAGAAATTAAGATTGCAAAAGATTAAAAGAAAGAATTAATTCTAAAAAAAATTTCATTAATTAAAACTCAAACAAACATACTGACGTCTTGATCTTTGATGGATCGAGGACAAGTTTCTAAAGAAAAGACTTGAATGCGTAAAGCGTTCAATGAAAAATAATATAGCCCTGACTATACTGGAAATTTAGAAGATAATCTTTATCCATAATAGTCTTTATCTGATATCTTTGGTGTCGCTCTCGTACAACCGACCGGTCTATTAATAATCGGCAGATTTGTCAAGTTGAACCGACTGGTTGGTGCAAGTCAAAAACGTGTTGGCGTAAAATTGAATTTACCTTTAATCGCAAGCACACGATTGTCAACAAGTAATATAGTTCAAAAGAATGAGTACCGATCCCACAGGGAAAGTCGTTTGAAACCAATCAATTCGCCCAATCCACTATTCTAGTTAAATGAATCGAATAAGGAATTGTAATTGAACTAAATCTAAGACCTAAGTTAACTAGTTAGATGTTAGAGTTAGGGTTGTTAGATAATTTGGGAACGAATCCAACTATTGTTCAATTCCAATGTTCTATACCTGTTCTTGATGATCTTCTAATCTTCTTATATCCTTCCAAACTATTAAGAGCTAACTCAGATTCCCAACTAACTATATTCCTGTGATAATTGAACTTCTGAATTATTTTACTCAATCAATATGAACCCTAGGTTTGGTAGATATATTACTATTCTACCAAATTTCAGCTATGCTTTAGGACTTTTAATCTGTTATCAAAGTTTAATTGTTATTCCGAATCAACTAAGACTTACATATGGACAACCTGGTTAGGTCTATTAATTAATCAAGATTTAGAAATAGGGTTGAGAACTTGCAATAAGAACATAGTGAATTTGAAACCCAAATTTATGTCAAGAAATCAAGCTGTAAAAGATGGAGAGAAAGAATTAATCCAAAAAATTTTTGCATTAGTTAAAACTCAAACAAACATACTAAGGTCTTGATCTCTAACGGATCAAGGATATGTTCTAAAGAAGAGACTTGACAGCATAAATTATTTGATGAAAAATAATACAGCCTTGAGGTCTATTTTATACTAGAAATTTAAAAGATAATCTTTATCTGTACGATGATAGTCTTTATCTGATATTTTTGGTGTCGATCTCGTATGACCAACCAGTCTGTTGATGTTCGGCAGATTTGTCAGGTTGAACCTACCGGTCGGTGTGTCTTTGGCAAAAATTCATCATTAAACCGACCGGTCGGTTGGCCCTTGCAATTGCCAACTTCAATTTCAACATTTTGGTATGTTTTTCTTACGAAAATGCTCCCTTTTACCGTTAAAAACCATTACATGCCTACTCAATTACAACACTCAACAAACGATCAAAACAATCACTAAATTAACGTAAATTAGAATGCAATTATCTTAAAATCAAATCGAAATCATACGGATGACTAGTGTTAAAAATAGGTCATCACCATACTCAAAGAGCTCTAAAGAGTCGCATAGGTTATCCTATGTTATGTCTATGCATTTCACATCTCATATATCAAATGCACTCAATGCATTACAAACATTCCAATTATCACATCATGCCAAGGTACAATTACTTAATTCACAACATGGCATACAAACTAAGCATACCTCAACATCAATTAACTATTGCAGGCATAACATTCCAGGTTACTAGTTTATTACTCATTTTTTAACCACATCTACTTATTCATACCATCAATCAATGTAAATAAATAAGTTCCGTCCACTCGTGAGTTTTGAAGCTCATATATCTCTCCATTGCTTGCTAGACTAACTCCTTACAGTCCTACCAGTGTGAGTATTTACATATACACATCCATTTCTAAATTCTCAATAAATTATATTTATTTATAATAACACATGAAATCATGCATTTATACCCTTTATCTAATGTATTTCCACCCGAAAACTTAACCGGGTATTTTTCTTATTTTTCTGAATTTTATTCTAATTATTTAACCTATCAAAAAATCTCTAAATCGAACAATCTTAGTAGTATTAGATTTCAAATTAAATCTAGTATTTTTCATAATGTTTCTAGAATTTTTTTCATTTTTTATACTATTTTTCTCAATATTATGCCTTTTCTATAAATTTTCATCATTTTTTATAATTTAATTAATTTAGACCAATCAAATTATGTCATATGTCAGCACTAGGTGCTGCCAACCCACCTCTGAACCTACCCAATGGTGACATGTGCTGCTTCTGGGCATGTCATGCCTCATCCGAGCCTAAGGCTTAGACCTATAGTGACCCTCCTAATAGATGACACGTTGCCTGCACATTGTCACGACCGAATATCAGACTACGCATCATTCAGCTTCGTGCGGGACCCGACCCCCAAATCAAGGAACACGTTTCCCACCAAAGGAGCTAATCAAGGAGGGAATCAGGGACCATGTTCCCCACTATGAGAGGGAATCAAGGAACTCACTTGGGATCCGTGTTTGTGCTTTCTCTAAGAGAGGGAATCAAGGAATGCACTTGGGATCCGTGTTTGTGCTTTCTACTTTTGTATATAACCGTTAGATCATACGGCTTGATCTCCACCATTCATTGGGGAGTTGTAAAGGCTATATAAGGGGTGCCTCCCCTCATTTGTAATCATCCAGCAATACTTGCAATATTGAGAGTTTAGAGCTTTCTCTCCATTCTTTGTGTGTCTCTCTCATTTCGGTTCGGTTCTAAGCTAGCTTTGTGAGGAAGGCTTACTTAGCCTATTGCGAGAGCGATAGTCTAAGGCCGCACGGAGAGTTTCTATTCCGCAAAACTCTAGTCCCGTGACAGTTGGTAGCGGAGCCAGGTTCAATCCTTTGAGAGAGAAATGGAGATGCCTACTACTTCTAATGCCAACATCCATATGGAAGAGGAGGTCGAGGAGGTCCGTGTGGGGAGACTACCCCAACGTGCTCCCGAACCTAAGAAAAGAATGAAGACCGTTGATCATCTGTCATCATTGGAGGCAAGGATCACTCGTATGGAGATGAAGGTTGCCGATGACAAGGATATGCTTGAGGAATATGGCCAACGCATAACCGAGCTCGAGTCGGGGGACGTGAATGAGCTTCGCGAGGAGATGCAAGGCGCCCTCATTGCTATCCACTCTTGGAGGCAAGAGTTAGATGATTTTAAGGTAAATCTTCTTGCTGAGATCTCTTTATATAAGGATGATTTGGTTGGAATCAGGGAGGATTGCAAGAAGGGAAATGCGCAAGGGGTTGCCAAACCCAAGCTGAAGCTGGATGTCCCAAGGCCAAAGTCATTTGGTGGGACGAGGAATGCCAAGGAAGTGGACAACTTCCTTTTCAACCTTGAACAATACTTTCAAGGGGTGGGCATGGAGAGCGATAGAGATCGACTTTCCCAAGCCCCACTATATCTAACCGATAGTGCCACAACCTGGTGGAGGATGAAGCATGCTTAAATCGAGCGTGGCATTTTGAAGTTGGAGACGTGGGCAGATTTCAAAAGGCTCCTGAAAGCACAATTCTCACCGAGGAATGTGGAGCTAGAAGCGAGGGAGAAGCTTCGCAAGTTGTCCCACAAGGGCGACATCCGAAACTACGTGAGGGAGTTCACGGAAGTCTTGTTGGAGATCCCAGACATGCCCGAGACGGAGGCCATGTATGTGTTTCTGGGAGGCCTACAAAGTTGGGCCAAGCTGGAGCTTCATCGACGCAATGTCAAGGAGCTCAACGATGTAATTTCCGAGGCTGAATCCTTGGCAGAATTCGAGAAAAAACCCGAGGGTTCAAGCCCACCTAGGCCTATGAGTTTCCGCGACTACAAGGCTAAAGGTGGGGGAGCATTCCACGAAGCCAAGGAGTGGAAGGACAAGCCTTTCAAGTCCTTCAAGTCCTTCCGTCCAGCCAAACCCACACATGGGGGAGGTGAAAATCGGGGCAAGGGTGAAAGACCCAAGCTTTCATGTTTTCTATGTGAGGGGCCACATAGGGCTGTAGATTGCCCAAAGAGGAACAAATTGGCAGCCATGGCAAGGGAGGTCGAAGAGATGGAAACACCAAGGATGAGTTCCATGCAATTGTTGAGTGCTGTTAAAGCCTCAACTAAAGATGCCAAGGTGGAGCAAGCTGGGAGAATGTTTGCTAGACCCATCGTGCAAGGGAGGGAGTCCCGTGCATTGATCGATACCGGTGCTACTCACAACTTCATGAAGAAGGAGGAAGCACAACGACTTGGCATCAAATTCCAAAAAGAGAAAGGCTGGCTAAAGGCGGTGAACACTAAAGCCCAGCCAATCTTTGGAGTAGCCCGAGGGGTCGAGCTACAAATGGGGCAATGGAAAGGTAAACTTGACTTCTCCATTGTTCCTATGGATGATTTTCCGATTGTGTTAGGGATGCAATTCCTGGATCAGACGAGAGCAGTCCCAGTGTCTTGCACTAACACCCTCATACTTTCGGAAGGGAACCAGTGTTGCGTGGTGCCTGTTGCTCGAGAGAAGGAGCTGAAGGCAAAAACATTTGCAGCCATCAGCCAACCGGAGAGTCCTTTGCTGGAAAGGATCCAAGGGGGTATGAAACAAAAACCCCAAGTTCAGGACATGGCAGAACAAGTGAAGCAAGGGCTGAATCCATCCTCCTACCGCGTTGTCAAGGAGTGTGACAAGCAGAAGGACATTGCAAGAGTGCAATTGTCCAAGGAGGCAAAGTGGAAGGCAAAAGGGGTAGACGCAAAGAGGCGACCCTTAGAGTTTGATGAAGGGGATCTTGTGTTGGTGAAGCTGATGCCTCACCAAAGCCGAGTCTTTGCCAAGTTGCACAAAGGGCTAGTGCGACGATATGAGGGTCCTTTCAAGGTGTTGAAGAGGATCGACAAGGTGTCATACAAGCTGGAATTACCACCGAGATTGGAGTTCCATCCCGTCTTCCATGTGAGTTTGCTGAAATCATTTCAAGAGGACAAGGAAGATCCGGAGAGGGGGAAGTCCAAGAGAGCTCCCATGGCTGTGACCAATGTCTATGATAAGAAGCTTGATGAGATCTTATCAAGGCGGGTGGTGCAAAAAAGTGGGAAGCATATGAACCATGTGGAGTACTTGGTTCGATGGAAAGGCGACCCTCCTAGCGAGACAAGCTGGGAGAAAGATTTCGATCTTTGGCAGTACCAAAACGAAATCAATGAGTTCTTGAGGCAGCATACAACGAGGGCGTTGTCGAGTTTGGTGGGGGAGAATGTCACGACCGAATATCAGACTACGCATCATTCGGCTTCGTGCGGGACCCGACCCCCAAATCAAGGAACACGTTTCCCACCAAAGGAGCTAATCAAGGAGGGAATCAGGGACCATGTTCCCCACTATGTTCCCCACTAAGAGAGGGAATCAAGGAACTCACTTGGGATCCGTGTTTGTGCTTTCTCTAAGAGAGGGAATCAAGGAATGCACTTGGGATCCGTGTTTGTGCTTTCTACTTTTGTATATAACCGTTAGATCATACGGCTTGATCTCCACCATTCATTGGGGAGTTGTAAAGGCTATATAAGGGGTGTCCTCCCCTCATTTGTAATCATCCAGCAATACTTGCAATATTGAGAGTTTAGAGCTTTCTCTCCATTCTTTGTGTGTCTCTCTCATTTCGGTTCGGTTCTAAGCTTAGCATTCTAGCTAGCTTTGTGAGGAAGGCTTACTTAGCCTATTGCGAGAGCGATAGTCTAAGGCCGCACGGAGAGTTTCTATTCCGCAAAACTCTAGTCCCGTGACAACATGCAAGTGATATATCAACTATCCAACTATCCCTGATTGAACTACTCGTCATACAAAGATGGTCTTAGATGACACATCATTCTAGGTCACCTTCAACCTTCCAACAATCCTGAGAATTTCAGTATACAAATACCCCGATCCAATCGATGAAACTCAACAAAAATCATTTCAAAACGTAGCCTAAGCTTAAAATAATCTATTCATGTCAAAAAGGTGTTTGAAGTCTGAAAATCCAACGAAAGCATGCTTCTCGTAGTAGCAACACGCTTAAAATCTCTATGGAACTGCACTCAGGTTCAAGGCGAGCTTAGGGGATAGTTTTGGGAGCCCAAAAATCAAAAAATGCCCTGAATACGTGACTTGTATCGATTATACCGAGATTCTGGTCAAAGGTGGTGGAGGGCAGTCAAGGTGCCAGAAGCATGGGCAAAACCATGACCAACTAAGTTTTTTTTGGGTTATTTTTTCAGAAAACGATAAGAAGTTCTCATGAACAGCTAAAACGACATCCCATTATGCGTTTTTGTGTGCAACGATCAAAAACAACATTGACCTTCTAATATAATATTATGAAAATATAAAATATATTTAATATTAATATTATTTATTAATTATATAAAATTATCAAAAAATCAAAAAAATTATCATATCCATCCGAAAAATATAAAAAAAAAATTATAAATTTTTTATGAACAACATATTCCATCAGGAGTTTAAAACTATTCTTCCAGTAATTATATAATTTACTAAAGTTTAAATACCTCAACAAACAAATAGATCATTTCAAAATATACTTGTAGAAATTCTTAAAAAATCATGCACCCCTATAAACCATGAATGGACATACTCAAGGTTCTATAATATCAAAATTCACAATCACATTCTTTTTATAATTTCTCAGAATTTATGGGATCTCACATCATATCATATACATCTTACAAAAAGTTTCATCCCGGAAACTTGGTTACACCAAAATCATTCTTACAGTTATATATGTACCATGATCAGGTCTGGGTGTTTATTCCACCAATGGCTCATTTCAGAATCTGTTTGATGTTCTTCCCCATAATATAATCATCAGTTGCCATTTAGTCAGCAATGATAAGGAATAGTTCAGTAACCCAACCAATCAAGTAACCTACAAGTAAGTCTCAAACTTCGAATTAGGATGTAGGATTTTCTTATATTCTATTCATCTTTTTTCTTAACATTAACTGACTCCATTTCATCAAATTTTACACTTTATGATATTAGCAATAACAAGTATGGATATCAACTCATGAAATTAACATCTCAAAAGAGTATTACTATGCTTTTAATCTATAACGTGTAACAATATCAAACAACTAGGGTTCTAAGCTTGATGCAACATTCGTTCTAAATTAATCATTTACGAATGATAATTGCCTCCATGTTAAATTCTTTCCATCGTTATGAAGTTTCATCAAAATTTCCATAACCAGAATCACTTGTAAAGTCTAAAATACTATCAGTTCAGATGATATTACCTCAATACTAATTACAGTTAGGATATTGCATCTCATTATATCCTGTTTATCCTTATATACAATCAGTTTTACTTTTAACACTACTTAACCAGAGATATTCTGAAACCATAAACTACTCTCATTGGAGGTTTGATAACCATCTATCCAACACACCAACATATTAACAGAGTGTTCATGGCTCTGTTTGTCTATCAGTAAATATCAAGGTTATCACAAACTTGATACTTACGAGTTATACTTATAGTTAACTAATAAAATTACAATAGCTCATTCCCATGCTGTAACATGTGTTGTTATCGAACACCCAAGGTTTATGCTTACCATTACATTTACTAAAATTTTCATAAATTGTAATTTCGATCTCAAGTTCTTTGAACATAGAAAAACCAGTATCGGTTAACCTCAAAACAAGATTATACATGGAAACTACACATCAGTTTCCAGCTTACCAATAAATCGTCACATCTTCTAGTCAAACTATATTGCTATATGTATTATTCTTGGCTCTCACTATCAACTTTCCTTAATTCGCAAAATTTCAAACACAACAATTAGATAGCCTAGCCCAACAGTCAATGGTTTAGGCTAAATCACATTAAAATGGGTTATTTTACAGTATCACAGTACTACAAAACCAGACACCGTATAGGAAACTGGATACAATGATTCCTGACCTAGTCAAATGACAATTTAATTTTAATAGACACCAATTTGTTACGCAGTGATTTTTACGAAATGGCATTGCTTAGAAGGTGCAATGCACAAAGATAACCACAAACAATGTTCAGAGTGAAGGTGGATCAAACTTCGAATGAAACTAACAAAAAGGCCTAAGGAATGTGATAGCATATTTTCCTGGGCTTGATGTATACACACGAGCAAAAATGAAAAACGTACAAGACCTTCTTAGAAATATACTCAATTCACAATTTTAAATAAAATGAGGCTCCACTACACAGACACTATCATGCCTCGAACCCACAAATCGCATGGTAGTTATTGTAGGCCGACCCACTATATATACTGTTATGTCAAACATCAATGTATATGATAAACCTACAATGTTAATGTTAGTTGTAAAATAATAAATAATGGAGTTGACATAAAAATAAATGTAAACTAGTGCATAAAAGAAATAGGAAAAAAAAACAAATATCTCTTGGTGACATCGCATAAACCTAGGATTGAATAATCTAAGAATGAGCATATACATTGTCTACATGCTCGAATTTGTTGTCCATGGTTTACTTGTATCCTAACACAATCAGATTGACTTAGAGGGACATTTATGAATATAATACTCCCATAAATTACCTCGATTCTAACCCATAGTCGATTGCTTCTTGCTATGCCTGGGAATGAGCTCCTATTCATAGCATCCTACACTCATTACCAAGAGTTAGGCATAAGCCTGTCCGGTGAGTGAACGGAAAAAAATATATATAATAATACACATTAGATCATGCATTCAATAAATAGACATGCTGGCAAGCAACTATAAACTCAATGAGTTAGAAAAGTATACAGCACAATCATAGCCAAAGAATTATGCAACCAAATGAATTTTCCAAGTATTCATGACCATCACCGGGCTAGCATGGTCTCTTAGTTTGTTAAGGTCTCGGGATAAGTGTCACACCCCATAACCCAAAAATTTTATGTGACAGTCGTAGTAGGCTCACTATATATATTACTATAACACGTGACAATGCATATAATAAACCTACAAGGCTAGTGGCATAATAATAAATAACGGAGTCAGACACTAGAATATGACTCTAATTAGATGGCACAATGAATATAACATAAATAATGATGTCTCTGGGTGACATCACAAACCCAAGAAATACATATATCAAGACGAGCATAACATAATGTTTATATGCTCAAATTTGATAGCAATGACATATCAATAACTCATTACAAACAAGCTGACACAGGGGAACAACTATGAATATAATTCCTTATACGATACCTCGCATCCTTGCAATCCACCTAAATCTTCACATTATGCCTGGGATTGAGCTTTTATTCATTAACCTTACAATCATTGCCAATGCCTAGCAGAAGCCTACCAGGTGAGCGGACAAGAAAAACATATTCAACGAGCACAGATAATCATACACTTATTAACAAACACACTGGCAAGCAATTAAAGCCTCGATGAGTCAAATAATATGCAGCATAGTCACAGTCAAATATGGCATATAGCAATACTTTTCGAGAAATATGACCATGACCGGGCTAGCAATAACTCTCAGTCTATTGAGGTCCCGGGATTTGGGACTGAGATACATCAGTGGTAGTTCCAACTTACCTTTTCCCCAATTATCACAATGCCCATTCCATTAATGCTACCGAGGCGTTACGTAATGGCAGCTCCACCTAAGCAAGCCCCACTCTACAGGTACCCATCTTGTGTTTATCAGCTTGCTCGTATCATCCCTATCCCACCTTATAGCCTCGGTATGATTGGCGAATCCATGCCACACTACTAGACTCGAAGTGCTCTCAAAACTCGCATAGGTTACCCTATGTTATGCCTATGCATTCACATCTCGTGTACTTGATGCACTCAATACATTACAAGCATAACATTTATTATGGTATATCAAGTGTAGCACTCATATCATAGCATGGTATATCAAGTCAAGAATACCGCATAACCGACAATTGCATCGTATGTATAGCATTTTATGATAATAATCATTTCACTATTTTTTTATAATCATAGCCAATTAATGATACAATAGTAAATCATTTAAATAAATGCATCTACTTATAAGTTTCCAACATTCGAAGAGCCCACACTTGTTTCCTAGATCGATTCCTCAAGGTCCTATGTCAATAGGTATCCACCTACACGTGCAATCATAGCCAATTCTTTAATATCTTAAATTAGATAGTATAATCACACATAAAGTCACACATCTATCACCTTAATTCGACGTGTTTCTACTTGATAACTAACTCGAAATTGATTCGGATATTTTTTCTTTTTTTTATTTTTTTAATCTTATTCTAATTATTTAACCCAATAAACCAACTCAAATTTCAGAAATTTTGGTACCACTACACTCTTGATTGATTCTAGTATTTTTAATAATTTTTGGAAATTTTTCTTATTTTTCTACTATTTATCCAATTTTTCCTTCATTTCTGGAAATTTTTCTTATTTTTCTAAATTTTATTTATTTTCAGCCAACTCCAAACCTCCAGGTTCTTGGCATGTGGTTCATCCTCCATGTGCCACTCATCTCCCGAGCCTCAGGCATGGGTCCTACCATTCATACCAATGAATGACGTGTTGCTTGCTCTTATAGGCAACATGTCGCTAAAATCCTTCACCAGGTGACCTGTCACGACCCGGCCCCTGGACCTTAGGCCTGGCGGGCCCGGATGTGTATGTGCGTGTGATGGATCATAACTGCAATGTTGAGTCGGGCTTTCTAACCACATGGCCCAAAAGATGCATCTTGTTTCAAATGATATCATCACACAACACATATAAGCCTAAGACCTCCCTCTCTCCTTTCCGATGTGGGATTAGGTAACCTGACCTCCTCTACGGGCTGGGTCTCGCACGACCCGTCCCTTAAATGACCCCCGGACGATATGTCATCTGGAATTGTATTCATCCCCAACACACCCCGACTTGGAGGTTTTCATCAAAACCCTAAATCCTCCTACACATATCAAAGCTCAACCTAATCTATACCAAAACAACGTACACCTCAATCTAAATTTAACCCTACAAAAATCATCAAATCTCACATCCTAATTCGCACACATGAAAGAAAATAAGATCTGGTTTATTCTATGAGACCTCGTCCCTCCGAGTGCCTAGTTAGCATAACCGTACAATAAGAGTGTACAATTTTGGTTCGTTGTGAGCAGTTGACTAGTTTGATCGAGGTTGACCAGTTTGATCCTAGAGTTGACCATTAACTCGAGAGTTGACCATTAGGGTGGACATAATCAAAGAAAGCCTAGATAAACACCTAGGTGTCTTAGTGAGTGATCTAGGTCGAGTGTCGAGGTTTGAATCAGTAAAAATTAATATGGGCCGATTCCGGATCCATTTTGAGTGACTATAGGCCTTTGGAGTGAAAAACCTGTTTTGGGGGCTTTTGATATTTTTCTATCCCATTCACCCATTTTTAGCCTAAATAATTATTTTAACCTATTTTTTTATGATTATTTATTTAAAACCTATTTTGGTTCAATCGGGGCATATCAGACATTTTAAAATAACTCGTTCGGATTTTTCCTAGATTTTGAGCCTGGGGTATAAATACCCAACCCAACCAAACACTTAGAAATTTTTTTCTAAGTGTTGGAATTTCAGCAGCTCATTTCTCTCCCTCTCCTTCCCTCTTTCTCTCTCACACACCAACCTCCCCCTAAGAAACCCAATCGATTTCTTTGATTCTTTTTCAACGAAAACCACCAGGCTTCATCCTAAAACACATTTCTGACCTTTCCTGACCAATTTACATTATTAGTTTCCCATCGAGGAGCTGAAATCAGTCCCTTTTTTTATTTAGGACATTTTTGAGGATTTTATGGTAAGTGCTCTAATCCTTCATTTTCGTTGTTGATTTCTGGTTTCTTTAATTTTCTGTCAATGTTTCTAAGCATGTTTGGTAGTTTGTATCATTCAAAAACGTCCCTTGATCCATGGGTGAGTGTTTTTAATTTCAGTGGCGTTTTCGGTACTTTCGGGTGATTTGAGATTTTGATGGAATTGTCGATTTTGGTTGTTCCTGTTTCTTGGTTTTGTTGATTTGTGAGTTGCAGAGTATGTTTGTGGGTTGAGAAACCCAATCGTGTGATCGGGTAAGCTTGGGTGTCGATTTGGAGCCGTGAGTGGCTTGCATGAGTTTTAGATGTTTCGCTCATTGGTTGGATTTCCAAAATTGTGAGCTGGGAGCGTGTTGTTAAGGTGAGAAGTGAGTTAGTATGAGTGTTGATGGGCTCATTTTCAGTTTTGAGTCATTTAGTCGATTTTGTCGATTTTAGTGCTTATATGTGTTTTAGTTCGGATTGTGTGTCGGTGCTGGAGCGGTTGATAAGGGAAAGGGTATTTCCATTGAGTTTCTCCATGACAAGAGGTGGGATTTTATGTTTCATTTGCTTACACAGTATTGTTTTTGGTTTTGATGAATTAAAATACGGTAAATGCTTGGTTTTGAATGGAGGTTGTACGTGTATTGTGTATGATGTTCATTTTAGCTTCACAAAATTGCTTGGGGTTTAAGCATTTGGGGAGTGTTCCAGGTCATTTTAGGGGTGTATAACTCGTCCCGGACGAGTACACGTCCATATAATCTTCCAGTAGTTCGTATACTGTTCTAGACAGAATAGTGCATAGCCTGTTTAGCAGAATACACGGCCGTGTACTTTTTTTTACATGGTCGTATACTTTTTACATTGCCATGTACTGCAGCCCCTGTATTTTTACGCCCACTGTTCCAGAAAACCACATGGCCATGTACTGTTCCCGGCAGCCCCTATACTTTTCCTATAGCCCAAGTGCTATATTTTTACATCCCAAACCTATCATAAACCTACCCAACACCAAATAAACATCAATTCACACCCTAATCAACCTCATATGGGTGCCCTTGGTGATTGCTTTCCTTTCATGCCTTAATGGGTTTTTAAAGTAAAAGCTATATACGTGTGTTCTTAGGAACGACTTAGAATTGACGGTTAATGTTTGGCCAAGCAAGGTAAGTACATGGAATCCCAGCAAGGGGAATATTGCTTACCCAATGTTGTTGTATGGATGGATTATTTATGTGTAGATTATATAAGTATATAGAATCCTAGCAAAGGGGGATATTGCTTACCTAAGGTTGTTGTATGGATGGATCATATATTTGTGGATTAGGTAAGCATGGAATCCCAGCAGAGGGAAATATTGTTTACCTAACATTATGATATGGTGGATTATGATTGAGTACGATATTGTGATTTCTCTAATCAGTTTTGGATAACATTGACTATAGGGGATTTATATGTATTTTGTAAACAAAAAACTAACTGCCAGTGGGTTTTTGTTTTCCCTATAATGGGGGTTACTTGAAAGTGCTTTGTGATCCACCCTGCTAGGTTTTTGGGGCATAGTAGCCCGTGTGACGATATTGTGTACTATGAGTTTATGACACTTATTGGACTGGCCTTTATTGCATTGTGTTTTACAATTCATGCATCATACTTAATAGCTTGTGAAATGTATTGATGTGCATGCTTAGTATGTATAGATGGTAATGGTAATTTAAAGTAACTATTTTATAAATGATTTTTCATATGCTTCTATTCCACCGGATATGCTTATGACGTTGTAACTTCCACTGAGGTCTTTAATATCACCCCTCTTATTGATATTTTTAGGGCTAGTTCGTTTGCCATATTTGTGAGTCTTTGAGGTCATGTTTTCCGAGTGTTGGTTTTAGGGCTGGACTATTACTCTTGCACTTTTTGGAAGTTTGACATATTTCTTGTTTGTTATTTTCATATTTTATAAACATACATGCTTGTTTTAGACAATGTTGTTTGTTATAGACCCATTGTGGGCTTGATTTTCGGTTTTAATACTCTACTCGCATGTTTGACTCGTATTATTGTTTATGATTTGATATGCATGCCTTGTGCACTTTTTGTGTGGATCCATATGGGCTTGTGAGTATGGTGTCTTGTGTAGCATGTTTGGGACCTTGTGACCTGTTATATGTGATTTAAAGACTTCCGTTGTATATGTGTGTTTACTCCGTTATTGTTTTGTGTCGGGTATGTTTTGTGACATGCCATGCTCTTTTTAAAAAAAGAAAAATAAATAGGTATGCACTTTTGGTAATTTGGTTTTGATAAGTTAACGCAAGCCTTGTATGGTTTTGATTGATTCACGTGTTGGGTCGATCGGGACTACATGGCGGTGAGGGTCTTATTTACAGGGAGCAGGTCCTCACAGAGTTGGCAGCGGAGCATGGTTGTTTATGTTTTTATAAGTGCAAAATTGTCTTAAAGTAGTATGTTTTACAAGTGCATCACACTCACTACACATACATAGTCCAGCATAGAGTTGTTTAGAGGTCTTGTTGTCTTTAAGCTGATATCTATGACTGTGTGTCTAGTTAGTAGAGATGGCTCGTGGTAGAGGTCGTTGTGCCTCCATAGGTCATGGTGGCTGAGGAGGTCGGGTTCAGATCAAAGAGCTAGATGAGAGTTCAGATGCTCGAAGGCCAGCAGGGCCAGCAGCGGGTGTGTTAGCCACGGGGTGTACAAGCACAGCCAGCTCAGGCAGCATCAGTAGTTCAAGAGTAGGCATTGCTAAATGTGTCAACCACAATTCAAACCATTTTGGGTTAGATGTAGCAGATGAGGCAGGCACCAGATCAGCCACCAGTTGCAGTAGAACCAGAGGTACAAGTTGAGCCAAAGGTTCAGCAGGCCGAGGTTCAAGGTGGTAGACTGCCAGTGCAGTTGTCCAAGCTACTGAAAGAGGTCAGACACTTGGGGTTCGAGAGTTCCTACGACACCAGTGATGTGATTGCAGCAAAGAAAAAGTTGTCTTGACTACATAGGACTTCAGATTGTCTGCTGAAGACAAGGTGACTTTGGCTCTCCGTCTATTGGAGAGGGATGCAGAAACTGGTGGAGTTTGGTGAGAGATTGATATGCAGGTCAGTGCACTTGGGAGGACTTCAAGAAGGAGTTTGACCGGAGGTACTACACCAAGTACTTTCAGGATCAGAAGAGGTCTGAATTCTATTACTTGCGGCAGAGTATATTTGGGTTGTGTTCTAATGATGAGTTCACTGGAGACTAAGGTAGATCTAATTCCATTGGACATTAGGGAGTTGGATGTTATTCTGGGTATAGACTGTTTGGCCAGATACAGAGCATGGATGGATTGCTTTATGAAGAGAGTATGGATCAGTTTTGCTGATGGTATAGAGTTTTGTTTAGAGGGCAACAGACGAGTGACACCAACATGTGTGATATCTTAGTTAAGCGCTAGACGGATGATCAACAATGGTTACACAACCTTCTTGGCACATGTCAGAGATGTGATAGTCGAGTCTCCGGAGTTGAGCAGTGTATCAGTGGTGAGAGAGTAACCCAACGTTTTCCCAAATGATGTGATGAGTTTGCCACTAGAGCGAGAGATTGAGTTCGAGATTAAGCTATTGCTGGGCACAACCCCTATCTCCATCCCACCATACTGGATGGCACCATTAGAGTTGAAAGAGTTGAAGACTTAGCTCAAGGATTTGGTATATACAGCATTCATCAGACCTAGTGTATCTCTGTGGGGTGCACCAACTACAGGCAGCTAAACTGGGCCATTGTAAGAACCGATATCCACTATCTCGGATTGATGACTTGTTTGAGCAGCTTCAGAGTGTATCAGTATTCTTGAAGATTTATTTGAAATCGAGATACCACCAGTTGAGGGTTCAGGAGTCAAACATTCCATAGATAGCGTTTCGGTTACGATATGGCCATTACGAGTTTTTGGTTATACCGTTTGGGCTAACTAGTGCCCAGCAATGTTCATGGATCTCATGAACAAGGTATTCCGGGAGTACTTGGACCAGTTTTTCATCATCTTCGTAGATGACATTTTGATCTATTAGAGATCTGAGGAGCATATAGTGCATCTGAGGATAGTGTTAGATATACTTAGAGCTTGCCAGCTGTATGCCAAGTTTTCTAAGTGCCAGTTTTGGCTTAGATAGGTTAGCTTTTTAGGACACGTGGTATCAGCTAGAGGAGTGCTAGTGGACTCCAAAAAGATAGAGGCGGTAATGTCTTGGGAGTAGCCTTAGATTGTCAAAGAGACCCGTAGCTTCCTTTGTTTGGCAGGCTACTACAGACGGTTTGTAGAAAATTTCTCTATGTTGGCAGGCCCTTTGATATGTTTGACATGCAAGAGTATTGCGTTCATGTGGACTGAGATGTAAGGACCCAAACTCAACCTATAAGGACCCATACCACTATGAAATCCGTATAAGCCCTCGCAAGTTCCTATTCTAATCCCACAAGGATCTAATCAACTAGTCACTAAATTCTTTAGTTAAACAAATTGGTTTTAAGGTTGGAGTATGCAATATCATAAATAAAATTCTGGTATAAAACGGAGTTAAAGGAAACATCAGCGGAAGACTTTAATTTAAGCAAACGAAATCCAATGGAAACATAACACACAAGTCCCAAAGAAAACCTAATCAGAAAGTATACATTTATAGTAATATGCGGAAATATAAACAGAAAACGAAAAGCCAGAAAAACCAAACTGAAATGTGCAATGCAATCGTCCTGTCATACAGCCCTGATCTCACACCTTGGTACCGCTAGCAAAACATGAACTTAAGCCTAAAAAAAAAAGAAAAATAACGGAATGAGATTACTAGAATCTCAGAAGAGTCGCAACATTATAAGATTTGCAGAAACCTAAACAAACATCTCTCGATCAACATATAAATTGCATATACATATATAATAGGCCCAAAATAACTCATGAAACACAATAATATAAGGGCCGATTTTTATCAAAACAGCAAGGAGGACTCAAAATACTTTGTAGGCAACCATCACAAGACGGAAACTAGAAGCACACAGGCAGTCTCAATGTACTATACGATTTGCAAAACCACACGGTTTATTCCCTACTACCTATGTTGTCCAAGGCTATGCTACAAAAAGAAAAACGGTTAGCATACAAACTTACAGCATGTCTTTTTCAATCCTAGCAACACTAGATATGGGGCATCCTGCCAATTACTAGATACAGGGAATCCCAGCAATTACTAGATATAAGGAATCCTACCAATTACTAGATATAAGACATCCTGCCAACACAATATGCAGGGCATCCTACCAATTATTAGATACGGGACAGCCAGCGAGCTCTTACTAAGAAACAATCACTATACATTGCCCAATTTTGTAAGCACCTCTCCTTTTCCTTAGGAGCATTAACACTTACAAAGCATGGCCAGTGACAAGAGGATCCTTCAAACAAAGCATGTATACACACATACACGCTTATAGAAACATAACAAGGTATCCCCAATCGAATCACAACACAATGCACAACACAATGCACAACACAATGCACAAACCAATACACAAAAACCAACTCAAAATAGGGCAATACTAAACCCTACATATTACCAAGAATCAAAGCACACAATCCGCAAGCATATAGAACATAATTAGACAAACCAAAGTTAAGAAAATCAAGCAAAGCGATTTCCAGAGAAACCGATGAGGTATAGATCCTACCTCTCACGTGTTTGAGCAAGAAGCTACTCATTTTCCTTTATCACAAGGATCAGAAACACCTAAACAATTATACAGCAAAGACAACACAAAAACTAAGCATGCAATATGAAAACAGAAAAACTAAGGACAACCTACAGTACTCACAAATTTCACTCACCAAAACCAACAATCCATTTGCAGTAATAACCTCCCTCTGAATGTGTGAAGTGATTTCCAAGAACCCAACAACTTTCAACCTGATTATTCAATCCCTTTAAGAGTACACAATTCGGCAACACTTAGGATTTAGGAGGCTAATCATGATTTTCAAGAATAACAAGGCAATAGGTGCGATTTTGTAAAATTAAAATGGGAATAGGTGTCAGATGTTCATACGAACAAGAGGATCAAGATTTAGAAACATCTGGAGAAAGAAAATTAAAATCGGTACACACTAGGGTAGAAAAAATTTTGGCAATAATATTATTGCCTTTTGAAAGTTAATTCAAGAAAGAAAGATGTAGCATGAAGAGAGAAATCCAGCAAGCTATCACACGCAACAATCTGATAAAGGAGGAGGAATTTCGGCAATTTTGGATAGTGAGGGTATAGATTTCGGCCACAAGGAAAGAAAAGGGAAAAGGACTTGTGTTTATGAAAAAACAAAAGAGAGAATAAGAGTGGGGAACAAGGATGGTCGGCCTTCTTTTATATAGGTGCTTAATGGATAGATTTTCCCTATTTTAAATCTTAAAGGATAAGATAAGATTTAAAGGATAAATAAGCTTAAAAGATAAAAAGAGATAATTATCTACTTAGGATAAAAAGAATTATCTAATACTTTGGATAATAGGAATTTAAACTAAGGATAATTAACACAAAAATACCTGAATAATACTTAGAAAAATCGGAAATAACTTTTAAGGCCATCACGCATTCAATCATCAGGGGCAAAATGTTTATTTCTACTACATTGATCCCTAGGTTCCATTTATGACTCATAGACTTCAAGGATATCTACCCTACCAAGGATCAGGGTCTCACATAAGAAGTTTAAGCAGAGTTTCCAAGAGCTGATGTCCATATTAGTGTCAGCTCCAGTCCTTACCTTGCCAGTTAATGGCAAGGGGTATGCAGTGTTCAGTGATGCTTCGAATATGGGACTGACATGTGTGTTGAAGCAAAAAGGAAAAGTTGTGGCATATGCATCTAGGCAATTGAGGTCACATGAGAGCAACTACCTAACTCACGATCTAGAGTTGGCAACAGTGGTATTGGCATTGAAGATTTGGCAGCATTACTTGTATGGTGAGACATGCAGAGTCTAGACCAACCACAAGAGTCTCAAATATCTCCTCACCCAGAAGGAGCTGAATTTCAGACAAAGGAGAAGGCTAGAGTTGTTCAAGGATTATGATCTGGTGATTGACTGTCATCCAGACAAGGCAAATATAGTTGCTAATGCACTGAGTAGGAAGACATCATCTTCCTCAGCAAATGTCCGAGTGGAATACATGCCAATGTTGATGTGTTTGAGAGCATCCAGAGTGCAACTTGATAGTGATGAGTCCGGAGTCTTGATTGCACAAATTGTTGTCAAACCCTCCTTACTAGACGAGATTCGGACTAAGCAACTTAAGGATTCAGTATTGGTCCGAGTGAGACAGCAGATAGAGGATGATGGCAGTGGTGATAGTATAGTTAGTGAGTACAAAGACAGAGATGATGGTGTTTTGACTTTCCGAGGCAGTGTGTGCATTCCTGGTGATAAGGAATTGAGATACCTGATTTTGACAAAGGCACACAACTCAAAATTTTTGATTCACCACAACAGTACCAAGATGTACTGAGATTTGCGAGAGCAGTATCTTTGGTTCACGATGAAGAGGCATATTGTAGAGTTCGTGGCTAAGTGTTTGGTGTGTCAGCAGGTTAAAGCAAAGCATCAAAGACCCACAGGGCTACTTCAGTAGTTACCCATTCTGAAGTGGAAATGGGAACATGTGATGATGGATTTCGTGGTTGGATTGTCGAGATCTCAGTGAGGTCATGATGCGATATGGGTGATAGTGGACAGACTAACCAAATCTGCACACTTCCTCCTTGTCAGAGTGACAAACACACCGAAGAGATTGGCATCAAGATATATGGACGAGATTAAGAGACTATATAGAGTTTTAGTATTAATTGTATCAGATCGTGATCCTAGATTCATATCTAGATTTTGGAAGAAACTTCACAGTGTTTTGGATACCAGATTGAATTTCAGCACAGCGTTCCATCCTCTGACATATGGGCAGTCAAAGAGGATGATTTAGATTTTAGAGGACATGCTTTATGCTTGTGCGTTGGAAAGGCAGTCTACCATTAGCCAAGTTTGCATACAACAACAGTTTTCAGGTTTCCATTGGTATGGAACCGTACAAGGCTTTGTATGGTAGGTAATGTCATACACCTCACAACTGGCAATTTACGGGATCTTATCCTATTAGCTGCACCAAAATGGAAAGAAATCAGGAAGAAACAAGACGACGGCAGCAGGTAAGTAGATGGAACAATGTCATTGTTGAAAAACAACTTCCCCTACTCACGCTAGCTCAAAATGACGAGGCTGGTTGTCGTTTTGATCCATCTCGGTCAAAATGACATACCATGCTGTCATTTTAGATTTAATTATATTTTATTAATATTAAATAATTAATATTATTTGTTAAATGTATAAAATTTTCAAAAATTCCTAATAAATACCATATTATTCCAAAAATTCTAAAAACAATTCTACAGACTCCTTATGAATGGTACTATCCATTAGTACCATAAACTATTTTTTTATAAATATATAATTTACTAAAAATCAAATACCTTATTTTTTATCTTAGAAAATCACGAAAATTTTAAATTCACTTCCGAAAAATTCTCAAAAAAATTTACACACTTAAATACCATCAATAAACCAATTTAAGGTCTTAGAATTCTAAAATACATCAATACCACTTCCTTAATGATTATTCAATTATTAAATAATTAATTATAATAATCTCCAATAGTAAAAATATCTTAAAAAATGTACAACCTAAACCATAAATCCATAAATGATTCTAAATTACGAGGTAAGGCTCGTTAACCTCGATGGTCCTCCCTTGGGCTTCTCAATCCAAGCAGCTCAAAAATTTTAGATTCTTAATATTAGAACTCAAATACGTCAGTAGTATTCCATACTTACCTTTTTAATTTTTAATTCATTTCCCAACTCCACTAACGATGTTGGGGCATTAGGTGATGGTAGCTCCACCTAAACGGTCCCCACTCTTTAGGATCCTAATGTACACTCATTCAGCATCTTCATGCAATCTACTTCTCTCCTTATAGCCTCAATTTTCATGGTGTCTCTACTCCATCCTACCATAGTTAGAGAGCTCTCAATAGTTACATAAGTTATCCTATGCTATGCCTATGCATTTCACATCTCGTATACTGAATGCACTCAATGCATTACATGCATTCCAATTATCACATCATACTAAGGTATAATTACTTAATTCACAACATGGCATACAAACTAAGCATATGTTGTGCAGCATCAGTTAACTACTGCAAGCATGACGTTTCAAGTTAGTAGTTTATTACTCATTTGTTAACCACATCTACTTATTCATGTCAGCAATCAAAGTAACTGAAACTAAATTTTAGATTAGATTCCATATGTCTCTTACGGTTTATATATATATGTCATGTCCCGAAAACTATGCCAACAGATTCCTTTAGCTTTTTTTTGCCATGAGTATACCTTAATGTATTTGTCATTAGCATTACTCGAATTTGATCCATGTTTGATACTGATATTATCTATGATCATATGTGCATTGCATTCTTGAAGCAACGTCATTCAAATCTCACCCGAGTGGATAATCTATTAATTGCAATGTATGCCTTCTTGATTGGGAAATTGTCTAAACTTTACTCTATATACCTAGATCATTATACTATTGACTATAAGACCATACTGTCATCTCAGAGCTATTTATCTGAGTGGCAGACACTTTGAATCATCTATATTGCGTGCATTTGTTGATACCTGTAAGGACCCCAAATCCTAACCTATTATTAATTGCTCCTATTAAGACCCTTACCGCCATGAAACCCAAACAAGCCCGAACCAGGACCTATCTGAATCCCACTAGGCTTATCCATCTAGTTTCGATTTTAGCATGTTAATTCCTTTAAGATTTTAAAGTTTGGAGCAAGATATTGGACAAATATTCTGGTATCATACGGAGTGAATAAAACATCAGCGAAAGTCTTTAAATTTAATCAATGAATCCATAACATACAAGTCCCATAGGGATCCAAATAACTAGCAAGTGAACCTCCAACATAATTCAAAAATAACAATCAAAGGAAGAATCTTGAAAAACCAGAAAATAGTCCAATCAATGATCATGTTATATGCGAAAGTAACCAAAGAGACAAGTATGCAAAAGTGATGCGATATCGCCCAGCCATGCAGCCTTGATTCTCACACACTGGCACCACGAACATCGAATGTACCTAAGCCTAAAAAATGGTGAAAATAACAGGATGAGATTACAAGAATCTCAGTAGGATCACAGTATCATAAGATCTAAAGAAATCTTAAACAAACATCTCCAAAACAACATCAGATCATCCCTACTCATCTAAGGATATCACGCAATTCAAGAATCAACCAAGAGGGTTAGGGCCGAAACTAAGGCTGAGGGTGGACTACAAACACTTCAGAAAATCAGAAGTACACAGGCAAGAAAACACATCAGGTTATTCTCGGCAGTAGGAAAAAGAAAGGTCATCCCCTTCCACCTGTGTTGTCCAAGGCTTTGCTGCACAAAGGGTAAAACGTTAGCATACAAGCTAATCAGCAAGCCTATTCATCTTGGCAGCACACAGGACAAGGCATCTAGCCAGCACACAGGACAAGGCATCTAGCCAGCACACAGGACTAGGCATCCAGTGTAGGCAAGCTGGGGATTTCCACCTATACAACTCTCATACCAGTAAGAGCCTCCCCTCTCCCAAGAAGCATTAATGCTTACCCCGAATGGCCACCGGAAAAGGATCCTAACACACAAACATGTACAAGCACACACCGGCAAGCACAAAGCACAATACCATAACAAGGTATCCCCAATCATGTTAGAACACAATCAGCATGTTCAATACACACAACAAGTGCAAATTAAGCACACATAACCTATCTCGAAGGTTCGATGTAGCCTAAGTAATCATATCTCAATCCACAATTCATGTATACACCATACAATCTGTGAGATCTCGAATTTTGAGTCCTAGAAATCCAGAAGCCAATGCAGGTGAAAAGACCATTTTTCCCCTGAAGAAAAGGATGTGTGATGGCCGAAATTGGTAAGAAATATCCAGTAATTAATTTTGATTTTAATTCCTTTTAATCTAATTCTTTATAGGTTGATAATTACCTTAGAAATTAAAATCCCTAAAATTAAGGGGGGATAATTACATAATTTAATTTTGATAATTATCTTACTTTAATCAAGCCTTTAAAATAGGGATTTTAATCCTATAATCACCTTATATAAATAGGAAGCCAGCCACACAAAATCTTATACAGAAAACACATAAAATTTGTAAAACCTAAAAACCTTACACCTCCCAATTTCTGCCGAAATTCGTTGGAACTTCAAATCAGCATAACTCTCTCATCCTTTGTCAGATTCTTGCAAATAATAGCTTCTTAGAAATCTATCTTCATCCTCTTTCCAACCATATTTGGTTTATCATCTGGAGGTTAGATTTTCTATGTTGAAAGTTAAATCGTATTTCGACGTAATTGCCAAAATCTGTTTGAGCTTCAAAATTACATAACTCTCTCGCCCTTTGTCGGATTCTTGCAAATAATAGCTTGTTGGAAACTCTCTTCATCCACTTTCCAATAATATTAGGTTTTTTTTCTGAAGGTTAGTTTTTCTTTATCAAAAGTTAAATCGTATTTCGGCAGGATTAGGTTTCAAGATTGTGTGATTCTATCTTCAATTGATTTCTGTTTTTGTTCTTCTTGTTCGTATGATTGTTTGACATCCATTTATGTTATAAAATCATGAATTTATCCTTTGAATCTTTTCTATACATGAAATCAGTATGCCCTACCTTTGTCTATTGTTGCCTATCTTGATCAATTGATTAACCTATTGGATTCCGATCTTGTTTCTTTTGATTGTATAAGTTATAAACACTTAATCCTTCTTTGTTAACATGAAATTGCAACCCTTACACCTTTCTAATATGAAATCGCAAATTATCTTGTGTCCTAGTCTTGCTAAATATCTTTATGATTTTACAACATGAATGGATGCTAAACAATCATATGAACAAGAGGAGCAATAATAGAAATCAACTAAAGGCAGATTTACACAAATTTGAAACCTAATCCCGTCAAATTACAACCTAACTTACAATAAAAAAATAATCTCCAGACAAATAACATAAGATTTTTGGAAATAGGATGGAAAGAGCTTTCCAACAAGCTATTATTTGCAAGAATCCGACAAATAATGAAAGAGTTATGCTATTTTGAAGTTCAAGTAGATTTCCGTAATCCTGCCGAATTATGACCTAACTATTGACAAAGAAAAACTAACCTTCAGAAAAGCTACTATTTTCAAGAATCCGACAAAGGATGAAAGAGTTATGCTTGTTTGAAGTTCAAGCAGATTTCGGCAGCAATATGGAAGTGTAAGGTTTTTGTTTGGACGAATTTTGTGTATTTTCTGTGTTAAGGCCTAAGTGTGTCCGGTTTCCTCTCTATATAGGATGGTTATGGGATTGATTTCCCAACTTTAAAGGCTAGATTAAAGTAAGAAAATTATCAGAATTAAATTCTGTAATCATCCTTCCTTAATTCTCCGACATAATTTAATTCTGATAATAATCTTACTTTAATTTATCTTTTAAAGTAGGAAAATTAATCTCATAACCATCATATATAAAGAGGAAGCTGGCCACACATATATCTCACATTAGAAACACACAAAATTCATCAAACCTAAAACCTTACACCTCCCAATGGTTGTCGAAATTCTTTCAACTTCAAAATAGCATAACTCTCTCATCCTTGTCGAAATCTTGCAAATAATAGCTTGTTGGAAAGCCGTTTTCATCCTCTTATTAACTATCTTGGTTTTTTTATCTGGAAGTTATTTTTTCCTTGTCGTAATTAAGGTCGTAATTCGGCAGGATTGATGCCAAAATTATGTGATTCTGCCTTCATTTGATTTATGTTGTTATTCGTCTTGTTTATATGATTGTTTAGCATACATTCATGTTTTAAAATTATGAATTCATCCTTTGAATCTTCTCTATACATGAAATCAACATGCCCTACCTTTGCTCTATTGTTGCCTATCTTGATCAATTGATTAACCTATTGGATTTTGATCTTGTATCTTTTGATTATATGTGTTACAAACATCTAATCCTTCCTTGTTAACATGAAATCGCAACCCTTATAGCTTGTTAACATGAAATTGCTATTTTCCCTATTGCCCTATTCTTAGTGCCGAAATTTATATGTTAATTGGGATGGTAATTCAGGATATTTCTTGTTAAATTCTTGGCTATCACATCACACATTCAAAGGGGCGGCACCGGCGGCATCTGGCCACTGGTTTCTGATAGTTTTGGTGAGTGGAATTGGTAAGTAAATAGGGTATTTACTTGGTTATTGAGTATGCATGCTTAGTTTGGTTTTGTCTTTGCCTTGTGATGCTATAGGTGGTTCAGATCTATTAAATAAAGATAAAGGAATAGTTTCTTGTTCAGAGATAAGAGAGGTAGGATCTATGCCTCATCAGTTTCTCTAAAGATCCTTGTTGTTTGTTTGTTGTTTTCGATGTATACCCTTGTTAATGTTGTATGCTCATAGATTATATGGTGTATGCATGAATTAGGGATTAAGATATGATTACTTAGGCTATACCAAACCCTTGAGATAGGTTATGTGTGCCTAATTTACATGTGTTGCGTGTATTGAACATGCTGATTGTGTTTTGACATGATTGAGAATACCTTGTTGTGGTATTGTGCTTTGTGCTTACCTGTGTGTGCTTGTACATGTTTGTGTGTTAGGATCCTTTTCGGATGACCATTTGGGATAAGCGTTGAGGCTCCTTGGGAAAGAAGAGGTTCTTACTCATATGAGAGTTGTATGGGTGGCAATCCCCAGCAAGAACTCATTGGATGCCTAATTCTGTGTGCTGGCTAGATGTTTTATCGTGTGTGCTGGCAAGATGCCCTTATCCTTGTGTGGTTTGGATGCCCTAATCCTTTGTGCTGGTTAGGATGCCTAGTTCTGTGTGCTGGCTAGATGCTTTGTCTTGTGTACTAGCAAGATGAATAGGCTTACTGATTAGCTTGTGTGCTAACCTTTATCCCTTTTTACAGCAAAGCCTTGGACAACACAAATGGAAGGGGATGGCTTCTTTTTTTCCTACTGCCGAGAATATCTGATATGTTTTGCTGCCGGTGTACGTCTGATTTTCAAAAGTGTTTATAGTCCACCCTCAGCCTTAGCTTTCGACCTTATCCTTTTTTTATTGAATAATGGTTGTGTGATTCCCTTTAGTTGTATAGGCTGATCTGATATTGTTTGGCAGATGTTTGTTTAAGATTTATGTAGATCTTATGATGTTGTGACCCTACTGAGATTCTTGTAATCTCATCCAGTTGTTTTCACCATTTTTTAGGCTTAGGTACATTTGTTGTTCGTGGTACCAGTGTGTAAGATCAAGGCTACACCGCGGGGCGATATTGCATTTCTGTTTCCTTGGTTGCTTGCGTATATAACATGAACTTTGATTGGACTATTTTCTGGTTATTCAAGTTCCTCCTTTACTTGTTTATTTCGATATAGTAATGGAGGTTTACTTGTTGGATTTTTAGATCCCTATGGGACTTGTGTGTTATGATTCCAATGATTCAATTTAAAGACTTCTGCTGATGTTTTATTCACTCCGTATGATACCAGAATGCTTGTCCAATATCATGCTCCAATTGTTATAAGTATAAAGAATAAATATACTAAAATCAGAAATTTAGATGGGTAAGCCTTGTGGAATTCAGATAGGTTCTGATTTTGGGTTTGTTTGAGTTTCACGGCGGTAAGGATCCTAATTGGAGCGAATAAGAATATATTAAGATTTGGGGTCCTTACAACTCAGGTGGAAGGGGATGGCCTTTTCCTATTGCCGAGATGATTGATAATCTTTTCCTGCCTGTATACTTCTGATTTTCAGAAGTGTTTGTAGTCCACCCTTAGCCTTAATTTTGGCCCTATACCTTTGAATTGTTTGAATGGATTGCGTGATATCCCTTAGATGTGTAGCGACGATTTAATGTTGTTTAGGAGATATTTGTTTAAGATTTATGTAGATCTTATGATGTTGTAACCCTACTGGGATTCTTGTAATCTCATCCCGTTATTTTCACCATTTTTCAGGTTTAGGTGCATTTGTTATTCGTGGTACTAGTGTATGAGATCAAGGCTGCACGGCGGGGCACTATTGCATCACATTTGCATATTTTTTCCTTGATTGCTAGCGCATATAACATGAACTATGATTGGACTATTTTCTAGTTTTTTTTTTTCAAGTTACTCCTTTGTTTACAGTTACCAAATTATGTTGGAGGTTTACTTTGTAATGACCCAAATTCCTACCTATTAAAATTTGCTCCGATTAAGGTCATTACCACCGTGAAATACAAACAAGCCCAAAGACACCTAGAACCTATCTGAATCCCACCAGGCTTACCCATTAATTTTTTTTTACTTTTAGCATGATCGTTCTATATGTTTAATAACAAATGGAGCATGATATTGGACAATCAATTTGGTATCATACGGAATGAATAAAACATCAGCGGAAGTCTTTAATTATTGGAATAAAAACACACAAGTCCCATAGGGATCCAAATAACCAGCAAGAAATTCTCCAACATGTTCCAAAATATAACAAGCAAAAAAGAGATTTTGAAAAAAAACCAAAAAAGTAGTCCAATCTCTGATCATATATGCGCAAGCAACCAAGGAAATAGGAATGCAAAGGTGATGCAAAATCGCCCCGCCGTACTGCTTTGATCTCACACAATGGTACCATGAACAGTGAATGTACCTAAGCCTGAAAAATGGTGAAAATAATCGAATGAGATTACAAGAATCTCAGTAGGGTCACAACATCATAAGATCTGCAGAAACCATAAATACAAATCTCTCAAACAACATCAGATCATTCCTAGCAATTAAAGGGGATCATGCAATTCAAGAATTCAGTTAAAAAGGGTAGGGCCGAATCTAAGGCTGAGAGGGGACTACAAATACTTCCGAAAACTCATAAGTACACAGGCAGGTAGAACTCATCAGAGTGCTCTCGGAAATGAAAAACAAAGGTCATCCCCTTCCACCGGTGTTGTCCAAGGCTTACTGCACAAAATGTAAACAGTTAACACACAAACTATTCAGTAAGCCTATTCATTTTTCCACACAAGGACAAGTCATCCCAAGCCACATAAGGACAAGGGCTTCCTGCCACACAAGGACAGGGCTTCTGGCCACACAAGGACCAGACATCCAGCAAGATCATGTTGGGGATTGCCACCCATACGACTCCCATACTAGTAAGAACCTCCCCTCTCACAAGGAGCATCAGCACTTACCCCGAATGGCCACCGGAAAAGGATCCTAACACACAACACGTACCAGCACACACAAGCAAGTACAAAACACAATACCATAACAGGGTATCCTTAATCATGTCAGAACACAATCAACATGTTCAATACACACAACACATGCAAACTAGGCACTCATATCCTATCTTAAAGGATTTGGTATAGCCTAGAGGATCGCATCTTTGTCCGCAATTCAAGCATTCCTACTACAACATATGCGCATACAACATTACATGTAAAGGCACCGAAATTAACAAGCACACAACAAGGATCTCTGGAGAAACTGATGAGGCTTAGATCCTACCTCTCTTGTCTCTGAACAAGAAGTTATTCCCTTGTCTTTATTCAATAATTCTGCACTACCTATAGTATCACAAGGCAAAGCCAAAACCAAACTAAGTATACATATCTAATATCTAATTAAATATCTTATTTCTTTACCAATTCCACTCACCAAACCTATCAGAAACCAGTGATCAGATGCCTCAGGTACCTCCCGCTTGGATGTGTGATGTGATAGCCAAAAACTTAACAAGAAACAACCTGAATTACCATCCCTAATTATCATACAATTTTCGGCACTAAGAATAGGGAAATAAGGCAAGTTGCGATTTCAAGTTAACAAGTTGTAGGAGTTACGATCTCATGCTAACAAGGAAGGATTAAAGGTTTATAACATGTATAATCAAAAGAAACAAGATCAGAATCCAATAGGTTAATCAATTGATCAAGATAGGCAACAATAGGGTAGTAGAGCAAAGGTAGGGCATACTGATTTCATGTATATAAAAGATTCAAAGGATGAATTCATGATTGTTCACTATGATAGGATATTAAACAATCATACGAATAAAGGTAACAACATCAGAGATCAATCAAAGACAGAATTATAAAAATCTGAAAACCTAATTCCGCTGAATTTTGATTTAACTTTAGAGAGATAAATACTAACCTTCAGAGGAAAAATATATATGGTTGGAAAGATGATGAAGAGATATTTCCAACAAGCTATTATTTGCAGGAATCCGACAAACGATGAGAGAGTTATGCTTGTTTGAAGTTCAAGAAGATTTTGGCAGAAATTGGGAGGTGTAGGGTTTTTAAGTCCTACGAATTTTGTGTGTTTTCTTTATAAGATTTTTGTGTGGCTGACTCCCTATTTACATAAGATATTTATGAGATTATAATCCCTATCGTCAAGGCTTAATTAAAATAAAATAATTATCAGCATTAAGTTCTGTAATTATCCCCCTTAAACTTATGGTTTTTATTTCCTAAGGTAATTATCAACCAATAGAGAATCAATGTAAAGGGAATTAATACCATAAATAATTACTAGACATCCCTTACCAATTTCGGCCACCATACATCCTTTTCTTCAGGGGCAAAATGGTTTTTTTCACCTGTACTGGTTTCTGGACTTCTAGGACTCAAAATTCAGGGTCTCACATACTTGCTGGATATTTGGATCCCTATGGGACTTATGTGTTGTGGATTCATTGATTAAATTAAAAGAGTTTCGCTGATGTTTTTTTATTCACTCGGTATGATACCAGAATACTTGTCCAATATTATGATCCAATCGTTATAAGAATAAAGAATAAACATGCTAAAATCGGTTCTAAAGGGATAATCCTTGTGAGATTCAGATAGGTCCTTTGTTGGGTTTATTTGGGTTTCATGGTGGTAAGGGTCTCACTTAGGAGCAATTTTAGGAATATGAATGTGGGTCCTTATAGAAAATCAATATTACAGCAAGCCTTTTAGTTGTCTCCGACATCCAGACTTTAACTGGCCTAGGAGCACTCTTACAGCTATGCATACAAGTAATCCTGCCACACAGAAATAAGGCATCCTAATATCCAGACTCGAACTAGCCTATAGGGTATCTTGATGTGAGACTCGAACTAGCCTACAAGACATCTTGACGTCCGGACTTGAACCGGCCTACAAAGCATCCAACGAAATCTTACTGGGAATAACCACCCATAAACCTTCTGGTTCAGTAAGCATCTCCCCTCTCCCTAAGAGAAAAAACACTTACCTCGCATAGCCAATGACAAAAGGATCCTTCAAACAAAGCACAAACAAGGCATATACACGCATACACATATAGTACACGCATACACAAATCACAACAAAGGATCATCAATCAAATCAAAATATAAATCAAGGATCAATACTCAAAATCATTACCAAATTAGGCAACACATGGCCTTATAAATTTTTTAGATTTCCTATAGACATATCAACCAATTCCACATGTACTTTTAAGAATAATCAAACCGAAACCAACAACAAATCAAGCATACAATCAAAGGGTAACCAAAGGAACTGATGAGGCATAGATCATACCTCTCACGTGTCTGAATCAGATGTAAATCCTTTGCATTTCCAATAAGATCAGAATCTCCTAAACCATCACAAGGCAAAGACAACACAATACTAAGCCACAAGATACTTAATTAAAAACCAAAGGCATTGGAAACCATTACCTACTAGCCTACCAAAATCCAGCTACCCGGATGTAGCAATATCTTCCCCCTGAATGTGTGATGTGATGGCCAAAAACTCAGCAAGAAATAAACTAATTATTCACCATTATTCACCATGCAAATTTCAGCAACACTTAGGGCTTAATAGGGTATATGAAATTTCAACATTAGAGAGGTTAGGGGTTATGATTTCATAAAATTAAGAAAGGAATAGGTGTCAATTACTCAAATAATTAAAAGGAACAAGATCTAAAACCAATAGACAAGTCAACTGATCAAATTTTGGCAAACATATAGGAATAGGGCATGTCAATTTCTTCAATATGGAAGATATAAGGGCTAAATTCATCATAACATAACAAGGATAGGTACCAAACATTCAAACGATGAAGAAGAACAGAAACAGAAACCAACAAAGGGTTGAATCAGAAGAAATTCGGCTAAGAACCCTAGAAATTGCGGCAACAAAATTAAAAGAGAAACACTAACCTTTTACTTGTGAAACCAAGATAATAAGATGCACAATGAATAGAGGATTCCAATACGCTATCACATGCAGAAATCTGATGAAGGATGATCAATTTCAGCTAGAGTTTATGGAGAAGAAATTTCGACCAAGAGAGAGAGGGAGGGAGTTTGTTTTTGTGTAAAAAAGAGAGAATAATTGTGTGCTAGATAGGGTGGCCGGCCATGTTAATTTATATGGTCTTAAGGAGGCTTAAATAAGAGATAATTCTCTATTTTTAAGCTTACAAGGATAAGATATGATTAAAAGATACTTCTATTAAAAGGATAATTCTATTAAAAGAATAATTCTATTTAAAAGGAAGAATTATCTAATACTTTGGATAATAAGTGATAAAATTTAAGGATAATAAGAATACCAGAATTAAAATAGGAAATATTCAGCGACAACCATTTTAGGCCATCACGTTTTCATTTCTTCAGAGGCAAAATAGTCATTTCAGCTGCATTAGCTCCTGGACTTCCTAGACATCTAAACTAGGAAGGATCGGGGTCTCACAGTTTAGAAGTATGATTTTATGTACTTATGACCCTCTAGTGTCATTTATTGAAGGATTGGATATCGTTATATATAGGTGGATACCTACTTATGCAGGATCTTGAGGAATCGATCCAAGAAACAAGTATGGGCTCTTCGAAAATCAGAAAACCTGTGAGTGGATAGACCCTTTTATTTAATTGTTTGAATCACTAGCATGTTCGTATAAATGTGCTAATAAATGAAAATATAACGAAATAATTGCATAGAATCTGGTGAGTGTTTAAATGCAAGCGAATGATTGAACAAAATAATATGCTACGTGTTCTAGATTGCTATGTTTAGTATGGAATATGAAATACATTATTGAAGTGTAAATGATGCATCGAGTCACATCTGGAATCATGAGATAAATCACGCATTGCAGCAGCATAGGGTGACCTGTGCGACTCCTGAAAACTCTCCGAGCATGGTAGTAAGCCATGTACTAGTCGAGGAAGTCATATGGAGGGAAATGGGTTTATATAATTGTGCTAACTGAATATATGACAGGAATTCCTGATGTGGGATCGTATAGTTATAGCTACCATTACCTATCATCCCGACATCATTAGTGGTATAGGCCAAGTGTTATGCATGTCCCATCGGGACATACTAAATCATCATATGAATTTATAAGAGAAAAGAGTTGAGGAGTCACATGAAGTGCCACTGATGAATATCAATCCTATTCCCAGAACCTATACGGACTAAGAGTTATTGTCAGTCTAGTCATGGTTGTGAATGCCTGAACAATTTCGATATTGCTGCATATATTGACGGTGACTGTATTTATTGACTCATTGATGCTTTGAATGTGTGTCAGTCTATCAGTCAATGTGTTGCATGAATGTGTGTAAAATATTTCGTATGTTTTTCCCGTCCGCTCACCTGGCAAGCTTCTGTCAGATCTCTGGATCCATGTTTGACCAAGAATCGAAGGATGGATATGATCGCGGTCTTCTTCCCAGTCAAACAGTCAACTCATCGGGAATTAGCATATCATCAGGTTAGGACTCCTATTATGGACTCCAGTATTTTATGTATATGATATTATATTCCCCTAGGCTGTGTTGTTATATAAGAATCGACATGTGTAAACTAGGAATATATTAAGTTAAATGGGTATTCGAGTATTATTGTAATCTACTTGGCATTTGAAGTTAAATCATAATCCGGTGTTTCCCGGACGACACTATAATTAAATCCTTTGTTCATTTTTAAATGTTCTTATTTTTTCCCCTTTGCTATTTATTATTTCTTTCTAGCCTTGTAGGATTAATATATGCATGGCTGAATGTGATAGTAGTGTACATAATAGGCATACGGCGATTGTCACGTAAAATTTTTAGGTTCGGGGACGTGACATCGAAACACATACTTTTAGGAGTACTATATTATTTATAAGCTCGTATATCTATGGGAGTGCTTGACAAACTCGCGAACAATAGATAACCTATGGGATTCCTAACTTAAGAGAGGGCAATACTTGTACGGGTCAATAGGAGTGAATATTTAGATAATTTTAGCACAGTATTTAGTTAGAAGTCTTTTAAGTAATATTTTACAAATTTAGGCATGTTATTTGGTTGTAGGGATATTTTATAGGATTTTATCATAAAAAACAAATAAATGAATAACCATACCTATGATCAATCGTAATAAAGATGTCAACCCATCGACTGAGAGATTTCATAAATCCCAAGAAATCGAGTAGCCAACCGTTCTAGCAACTGGGATACCAATAACAGAGAGAAATGACCGACCGGTGAAACATATAGACAGAATGGTAGGGTTCAAAGTAGAAGAAGAAGAAGAAGACACGGATGAAAGATCGGTTATGTCAAAATAAGACCGATGGCTGAGGAGACCAATAGCAGAGTTGTCAAACTATGGTTAGATAGATCAGTGGGGCTCAAATCACAAGCCAAGAGATCGGTCTAGAGGAAGACTGATGGCTGAGATATTCTATAGACTGATTGGATGTTAGGTCCAATCGGTTGGTCAGGCGATATAAGAGATATGGTTTGACCCGAATATTAAGGATGACCTAGTCGGGTATTAGTAGAAGATCGGTCGTGCGTGTCCAATATAAATATATACGGGCTAGATTTGCAGATTTATAACGAGTCTTGAGTCTTAGATACAAAAAAACTAATTTAGAATGTATTTTAGAGAGAAAATTACTCCCAAAGTACTATACTATATAACTCTTTTTTAAGGTAAAAATAAAATATAATTTTTTTGAGGTATAATATGAAACTATTTGATTGATTTTTTTTCTATTTCTTATTTTATGTTTTTATATTTTAATGTTTTTTATGTTTTTATGTTTTTATGTTTTTATGTTTTTATGTTTTTATGTTTTTATGTTTTTATGTTTTTATGTTTTTATGTTTTTATGTTTTTATGTTTTTATGTTTTTATGTTTTTATGTTTTTATGTTTTTATGTTTTTATGTTTTTATGTTTTTATGTTTTTATGAACAAAAAGGGATATTTATTCATCATTCCCTCAAATGCAAATGCAAATGCAAATGCATGCATAACTTGAGAATGATAGGTCTGAAAACAACACTAGGAGGCAAATCTCTATCATGGATTGTGAGGCTTCTTCTTACTTGTTTTTTACTTTCCATTCAATTATTTGTGTAATCACCGTTCATAAACTCATTACAACATGTTCAATATTCAGCACAAATATTTTGGATTTGTAATTACACTTATATAACTAAGAAAATCAACGTATTAGGATTAGCTGGTACAAAAAAATAATTAATTGACTAATTAAATATGAAAAGTTTTAAGTATTTTGGGCCGATAATTAATGGAGAGGAAAAATAAATCATAGTTGACCTAATTTTATTTTTTTTTTCAATCCAAAAGAAAAAAAAGCATGTTGCTCTTTCTTTATGAAGCATCTTTAGAGTAGCAACCATGGCGAACAATATTCTTGGTTTTATTCAATTTTTTTGGTGTTGGAGACAGAAGAAACATGGTTAGGAAGATTTCTAAAAGCAAACAAAAAAGGGAGAAGAGAAAAAACAGAACACCGCGAGCAAAAGTACTGGCAATCTCATTTCCTAACCCTTAATTCTCTTGATGCCTGAAAGTTGAGCAGCCTCTTCGATTGCAGCCAAGGCTTGAGGACAACTACAGAATCAAACATCCTAGTATCCCCATTCATGCTGCTGGCCTCTACCTTTAGATAATACTTGATCCCAGAAATCACCTGCTGTTCTGCTTCCACCACCTTGCAGAACTTGAGCTCTCCACCCCCAACTCTGTTGCCCAGTACCTGGTGCAACTTCCTGTTGAACTCTTCCACGGAGAACCTTCCCAGCTCCTGTACCTCCTTGTCGCTCTGGACGTCCCTCACCTGGGTTCTCTGTCCCAACAATGTCCCATAACCATCCACCAGAGCCAGACTGACAGATAGAAGAACCAAAATCCACACAACGGTTGTTTTCATCAAAGGGTTGGCGTGTGTGGTCATGGTGGACAAGGCTAGCGAGACGATATATATATATATAAATTTATATAGGGCGATGATGAGAAAGATGTATAATTAAGCTGATATATAGAGAATATATATATACACGTAGAGGGAGAAGGAGAGAGAATGAATGGCAGAGCATACGTTATCTAAGGCGACGGCAAGTGTTTGGCACGCAAATTAAGAGTAAGGGTGGGGGGGTGGGGGTGGGGATGTGCATGGGCGGGGCACCAGCGGCGTGCCGCGTATTGTTGAAACGCAGGGAAAAGGACAGGAGGGGTAAGTTTTATAATGCGGTTTATGTTTGTGGGGGCCGGCAGAGGCAGTATAGTGTACAAAGTAGAAGCAGTGGGTTGGTTTGGTTTGTTTCTAGGCTTCATGTGATGACTGATGCATGCAGGGGATAATCAATTTAATTTGTTAAACAGATGTATATATAGATAGCTTGTGTGCGCATTGTCACGGGACTAGAGTTTTGCGGAATAGAAACTCTCCGTGCGGCCTTAGACTATCGCTCTTGCAATAGACTAAGTAAGCCTTCCTCACAAAGCTAGCTAGAATGCTAAGCTTAGAACCGAACCGAAAGGAGAGAGACACACAAGAATGGAGAGAAAGCTTTAAACTCTCAATATTGCAAGTATTGCTGGATGATTACAAATGAGGGGAGGCACCCCTTATATAGCCTTTACAACTCCCCAATGAATGGTGGAGATCAAGCCGTATGATCTAACGGTTATATACAAAAGTATAAAGCACAAATGCGGATCCCAAGTAGGGAATATATTCCCTCTCTTAGTGGGGAACATAGTGGGGAACATGATGGGCAAAGATTCCCTCCTTGATTAATGTGATCCTCGATTTCGGAGTCGGGTCCCGCACGAAGCCGAATGACTCGTAGTCTGATATCATGAATGACAAGTAGTCTGATATTCGGTCGTGACATTCTCCCCCACCAAACTCGTCAACGTCCTCGTTGTGTGCTGCCTCAAGAACTCGTTTATTTTGTCTTCGTATTGCCAAAGATCGAAATCTTTCTCCCAGCTTGTCTCGCTAGGAGGGTCGCCTTTTCATCGAACCAAGTACTCCACATGGTTCATATGCTTGCCACTCCTTTGTACTACCCGCCTTGATAAGATCTCATGAAGCTTCTTATCATAAGCATTGGTCACAACTGTGAAAGCTCTCTTGGACTTCCCCCTCTCCGGATCTTCCTTGTCTTCTTGGCATGGCTTCAACAAGCTCACATGGAAGACGGGATGGAACTCCAATCTCGGTGGTAATTCCAGCTTGTATGACACCTTGTCGATCCTCTTCAACACCTTGAAAGGACCCTCATATCGTCGCACTAGCCCCTTGTGCAACTTGGCAAAATCTCGGCTTTGGTGAGGCATCAGCTTCACCAACACAAGATCCCCTTCTTCAAACTCCAAGGGTCGCCTCTTTGTGTCTACCCCTTTTGCCTTCCACTTTGCCTCCTTGGAAAATTGCACTCTTGCAATGTCCTTCTGCTTGTCACACTCCTTGACAACGTGGTAGGAGGATGGATTCGGCCTTTGCTTCACTTGTTCTGCCATGGCCTGAACTTGGGGTTTTTGTTTCATACCCCCTTGGATCCTTTCCAACAAAGGACCCTCCGGTTGGCTGATGGCTGCAAGTGTTTTTGCCTTCAGCTCCTTCTCTCGAGCAACAGGCACCACGCAACACTGGCTCCCTTCCGAAAGTATGAGGGTGTTTGTGCAAGACACTGGGACTGCTCTCGTCTGATCCAGGAATTGCATCCCTAGCACAATCGGAAAATCATCTATAGGAACAATGGAGAAGTCAAGTTTACCTTTCCATTCTCCCATTTGTAGCTCGACCCCTCGGGCTACTCCAAAGATTGGTTGGGCTTTAGTGTTCACCGTCTTCAGCCAGCCTTCCTCCTCTTTGAACTTGATGCCAAGTCGTTGTGCTTCCTCCTTCTTCATGAAGTTGTGAGTAGCACCTGTATCGATCAACGCACGGGACTCTCTCCCTTGCACGATGGGTTTAGCAAACATTCTCCCAGCTTGCTCCACCTTGGCATCTTTGGTTGATGCTTTAACAGCACTCAACAATTGCATGGAACACATCTTTGGTGCTTCCATTTCTTCGGCCTCCCTTACCATGGCTGCCAGCTTGTTCCTCTTCGGACAATCCACAGCTCTATGTGGCCCCTCACATAGAAAACATGAGAGCTTGAGTCTCTCGCCCTTGCCCCGATTTTCACCTCCCCATTGTGTGGGTTTGGCTGGACGGAAGGACTTGAAGGACTTGAAGGACTTGAAAGGCCTGTCCTTCCACTCCTTGGTTTCGTGGACTGCTCCCCCACCTTTAGCCTTGTAGTCACGGAAACTCATAGGCTTAGGTGGGCTTGAACCCTCGGGCTTGCTCTCAAATTCTGCCAAGGATTCAGCCTCAGAAATTACATCGTTGAGCTCCTTGACATTGCGTCGATGAAGCTCCAACTTGGCCCAACTTTGTAGGCCTCCCAGAAACACATACATGGCCTCCGTCTCGGGCATGTCTGGGATCTCCAACAAGACTTCCGTGAACTCCCTCACATAGTCTCGAATGTCGCCCTTGTGGGACAACTTGCGAAGCTTCTCCCTCGTTTCTAGCTCCACATTTCTCGGTGAGAATTGTGCTCTCAGGAGCCTTTTGAAATCTGCCCACGTCTCCAACTTCAAGGTGCCACGCTCAATTTGAGCATGCTTCATCCTCCACCAGGTTGTGGCACTATCGGTTAGATATAGTGGGGCTTGGGAAAGTCGATCTCTATCGCTCTCCATGCCCACCCCTTGAAAGTATTGTTCAAGGTTGAAAAGGAAGTTGTCCACTTCCTTGGCATTCCTCGTCCCACCAAATGACTTTGGCCTTGGGACATCCAGCTTTAGTTTGGGTTTGGCAACCCCTTGCGCAATTCCCTTCTTGCAATCTTCCCTGATTCCAACCAAATCATCCTTAAATGAAGAGATCTCGGCAAGAAGATTTACCTTGAAGTCATCTAACTCTTCCCTCCAAGAGTGGATAGCAATGAGGGCGCCTTGCATCTCCTCACGAAGCTCATTCACGTCCCCCGACTCGAGCTCGGTTATGCGTTGGCCATATTCCTCAATCATATCCTTGTCATCGGCAACCTTCACCTCCATACGAGTGATCCTTGCCTCCAATGATGACAGATGATCAACAGTCTTCATTCTCTTCTTAGGTTCGGGAGCACGTTGGGGTAGTCTCCCCACACGGACCTCCTCGACCTCCTCTTCAAAATGGATGTTGGCATCAGAAGTACTAGGCATCTCCATTTCTCTCTCAAAGGATTGAGCCGTGGCTCCGCTACCAACTGTCACGGGACTAGAGTTTTGCGGAATAGAAACTCTCCGTGCGGCCTTAGACTATCGCTCTTGCAATAGACTAAGTAAGCCTTCCTCACAAAGCTAGCTAGAATGCTAAGCTTAGAACCGAACCGAAAGGAGAGAGACACACAAGAATGGAGAGAAAGCTCTAAACTCTCAATATTGCAAGTATTGCTGGATGATTACAAATGAGGGGAGGCACCCCTTATATAGCCTTTACAACTCCCCAATGAATGGTGGAGATCAAGCCGTATGATCTAACGGTTATATACAAAAGTATAAAGCACAAATGCGGATCCCAAGTAGGGAATATATTCCCTCTCTTAGTGGGGAACATAGTGGGGAACATGATGGGCAAAGATTCCCTCCTTGATTAATGTGATCCTCGATTTCGGAGTCGGGTCCCGCACGAAGCCGAATGACTCGTAGTCTGATATCATGAATGACAAGTAGTCTGATATTCGGTCGTGACAGCATGCAGATGGACGGGTGGCGGTCCAGCGGAGCCACAAATGTACACAAATGTAAGCAATAAATTACAAGGAAAAAGGGATACAACAAGACGAAAGTGGAAGTTAAACTCCATGGTAATAGTAGCAGCAGCTAGAGCTTCAGGCCCAATCCACGTAATTTTGTGGACCATTAGTCAAAAGCCCATCATCCCCCAACTTAAAACCAAATTATTGCAAATTATTGTATTGGATTGATTTAAAATTTTATCAATCAAGCCTGACAAACAAGTACATGAGATGAGATGATTAGTTGAAAATGATTTGTAATTTTTTAGTTAATTCATCAACCAAACCCATCCGGTCATTCATACGAGTACTGGCGTTACAGCTTCTTAATATTATTTTGAAGCTGAGTGGATTGGTGATGGCTACTCCTTTCTTACCCCCGGCCCTCCTCAACGGAGACAGAGAGAGACAGCCTGTGTAAGAAAGCTGGGATGGTGGGCGGTTATGTTCGGTTGCACCTGCTTGATTTGCCTTGATTTGCCTTGATTTGCCTTGATTTGCCTCTCCCACTTGAAATACTTATTTGCTTAAAAAACTTGCAATGGGCTGCTTCAAAAATTAAAATTAAAATTGAAGTTAAAATCAAATATTTTACGCATGGCCCTTCTACTCGTCTCCAACTAACGGTTACAATCCCGATTGTATGGATAATCTGTTTCTACATATTTTATCAAGTTTAAAACATATCTCCTATTATTTTATATCTATTCTTTTCTTAAGTGACTTCAAAATTAAGAGATCCAAAATTATTATTGATTTAAAATATAATATATTAAACATTTATTAAAAGCATATATTTTTAATAAATACTTTTTTAATCTTTTATTATAAGTTATGAGGTATGAAATGAAGCCTACAGCATGAGCAATTATATTCAATTCAGGAGGGACAAAAGTCAAAGATAGCTATAATATAACATCACCAATCGAATCTTCAATAATGGATCAGACAGAACACAGACTATACAACACATAACACATGTAGGTCGTCAATCCTGAATTCCCCAAAACGACAAACAATAATTACGACAGTAAATAAATCTAGAATACTCAAAGTGGGCATAAAATCAAATAAAATACATAAATAAATAAATAATGGTATTTTTCTGTTCCGTAAAAAAAAAAAAAAAAGACTCAGCGGACATGGGTCGTTGGTTAACGTACAGTATTGTTGACACACTTGGAACATCTCCAACGGCTTCTTAAGCAATAGCCTGACGATGGTAGGTATTCCAGTTAAATTTGTGGTGTTTACTGGATGAAGAGAAGAGGGAAAGCTATGCTACAGCCCTTTTGTATAACGTAAATATTGGTTGATAGTTGCAAGAGAAGAAAAAAAGATCATATTACATCCAAAAAAAAAAAGAAAAATGGAATATTGGGGGGACAGACAGACAGACAGACAGAGCTGCAAGAAAGAGTGAAAAATCGGACTAGATGAATGGCGGACTCCAACAGGAGACTTAAACTAGATTTAAGGAGCAAGTTAAGGTCCGTCTTCCTCTTTTACTACAATTCCCGAAACTCGCAACAACATTAAACGCTTTTGCCAGAGAGGAGGAGAAACTAGAAACTAAAAACTAAAAACTAAAAAGGGAAGGGGTAGTGAGGCTTGTAGGGAGAGAGAGAACAGATAAGGGGAAAACCAAAATGGGAAGATCCGTTTCTTGTTTCAAAATAATCACTTGCGGCAGCTATTCATCTGGCAAAGACGATCTCCAAGTCCCCGAGGTAAATCTATATAACTTATGATGTCGTCTTCTTCTTCTTCTTCTTCTTCTTCTTCTTCTTCTTCTTGGTTCTAAGATCTGATGTATATACATTCCCGCAAGTTGTTTGTTTAAGTATGTTCTCTTTTCTTCTTTCTTCAGCTTCATTGTAAAGCTGTTTTTGCTCTTATTCTCCGTCGTTAAATTACGTTTTGTTGGACGAGTTTGTATGTCATCATTTGTGAAATGTGGATACTACAGTGTTTCATGGTCGCCATTACTTGGCCTTTCATATCGTAATAACGGACCTGAATTGACATTGGATGGATGAAATCGCGTATAACTTGGAATTGGTAATTCAAAAACCAGTTTTCTCATCCGGCGATAGAATAATGTGGTTAGGGGAGAATGCAAGATTGTCTAATGGTTTGGAAATCAATGAAAGTTTCAGGAGGAGTCACCTACCTGAAAAAGGCAACTCCCAATGATTCCCAAGTATGCGATCATCATGTTGTAATGGGACCTGTGTTTACCGCCTCCCTTCTAAAATCACCAAGTCCTTCCCTTTTCGTTATATGTGGTGATTCTGGCTTACCGATTGACAATTGTGTTTAATACAAGTATGTATGTTTCTTGGGCACTGAGCAGGATGAGATTCCCTGTCATAAGTATGTTATTGTAGATGAAACAAGATCTTTGTTCATGGCTCCTTTTTCTGTATCAGTAAGATGATGGCAGTGTTGGCTTTTCGTTTTTTGTTTCTTTCTTTTCTTCAGAGCAAAGACTCAACTGATAAATGTGGATGGAGTTTCCGGAAGAGATCTGCTCGCCACCGAATTCTAAGCAACACAGTGACTTCAGAAGCTCTGTCCTCTGCTAATAAGGAGAGCCTAGAATCCACAGATCTCAACTTTCAATCAGCAGATGCCTTGTCTGCTCCAGAGAAAACACCAATCATACAATGCAGTGATGAGAAACCACAGTTGTCTGTTGCGCCGGAATCGGAAACCCAAGACCCCATTGTCGTCACCAAAGATGAGAGTGAAGTTGATGTCCACCTGAAAGAGTCTGATGTTATCACCATACAGGCAGCCGTAAGACGGTTTTTGGTAAACCTTTTGGCCTCTCTCAGTGCTTGCATACACAAGTTTGACTCTCAAGCCTAACAACTACCACTGTTTTAAACTTGATTTAAATCATAATTATGTTTTAGGCTCAAAGAGAACTCCTCAGGCTGAAGAATGTTGTTAAGTTGCAAGCTGCTGTGCGTGGGCACTTGGTTCGGCAGCATGCAATGGGCGCCCTACGATGCATTCAAGCCATTGTCAAAATGCAAGCTCTTGTTCGTGCTCGCTATGGTCGTTTGCTCAGGGAGGGGAAGCATGTCACGGTCAAGGTGATTCAAAAAGATGAAATCCTTTACCAGTAACAAAGAGATGTTATATTATTGAGGCTTCTTTTTGATTTGTTGCATCAGTATGTAAACACTGAAGGCTCAAACTGACACTGCTGTTAGATGTGGAAATATTTTTCAGCTTTATTCTTATACGTGCTTTACTAATCACTCTTCTTGTTTCCCAAGATAATCGAGATATCATGTACTATTAATCCTCACAAGTACTCACAAAGTCTTTCCTCTTTTTTCCAGGAGAATAATGACTCAGTAAGCAAACCTAATGTATCCTACATTTCCATTGAGAAGTTGCTTAGTAATAGCTTCGCTCGTCAGGTATTGTGAATGTCTCTTCTGATTAGTATTATACTGTAGAATTAAGGATGCTGGATGCTCATCCCATTTAAAATATATTGACATGTCTTCTACATTAAAGCTAATGGAATCAACAACAAAGAGCAAGCCTATGTACATCAAGTGTGATGCTGTGAGACCAAATTCTGCCTGGAATTGGTTGGAGAGATGGATGTCTGTTTCATCTGCGGAGCCGACACCAAAACCAGAGTTAACCAAGCAAGTGGATGGACTAAATGAAGGTAATTTGGCCTCGTCGGTGGAAACTGAATCTTTCTCTGAAGGTTCCTGTGAGTCAGCAAACTTCAAGGCTGTTCAGAAGGATATTTTTGTGCCATCTGAAAACAAAGAGAATCTGATAACTTATGACGCAGACAACTTCAAGTTTCAGGCATCCCAGCCGACTGCATCTTCAAGGGGGCAGGATTTGGAGAGCAGTCGACCCGAGAGCACCACTACATGTGATGTGAAAGAGACCTCTGAAGACATAATCTCTCACCCCAATCAAACTATGCAATTGGAAGTATCTTCTCGCACAGTGCCCAATTCTCTTGCTCATAAATTAGAAACAGAAGCTGAACAGCTTGACCAACCGAATCACTCAACAAAGAAGCTTGCCTCTGAAGAGCAGGAGACTGAAGGGAACAAATTAGTGTATGGATCAAGAAACGCAAGCAAACCCTCATTCATTGCTTCCCAGACTAAATTTGAGGAGCTGGGCACAACAGCCAATTCAAATACCAGTTCATTCCATCAGGATGGAACTGAGCCAAACCCTGAGACAGTTTCGTCTTGGGTGGATAGTGGAACTGGGGTGAAAGAGCTCAATCTATCTGATGACTTGGGTCCTCACAATATGAAAGTCCAATTTGGTGGTTCTGAATGTGGTACTGAACTTTCTATTACTTCCACCCTTGATTCTCCTGATGGATCTGAAGGATTAGTAGAAGATGTCCACGACAACAAAATTTCAGAGCAAGAAATCTGTAAACCTAATCCAGCGGACAGTGAAGATACTGATATGGGAAAATCAGGGATGGATCCAGTTTCAAATTTGCCTGCCTCTGTCCCGGAACAGCCTAAAACAGTTGATGATGATAATGATGTCAAAGGTGAATCTGTGAATCTAATTGTTAACGAATCAAAGCCTGCTTCAACTGCATCCGACAGTCAGAGAGAGCGTGACTCCGAGGTAGTTGGTCCAGTATCTATGTCCTCCCCAGGAGCTTCACCCAGAAGCCTTGTAACCGTCCCCGAGTCACAGGGAACACCTTCAAGTCAGTTATCTGTAAAGCCTGGAAAGAAGAGAAACGAGAGTAATGGGTCCACCAAAAAACGCAAGTCCCTTTCAGCAGGCAAGAGATCTCCATCGAATTCTAATCGTGATTCAGGACCGAGAAAAAGTGTGGAACTAGAAGTAGGAAGAGATGAGAAGAATGGGAGGAAGGTCCATTCTTTGGGGTCCACGGTGCAAGAAGCAAGAGATAGTAGTGGGAGTAGCAGCTCTCTGCCTCATTTCATGCAAGCCACAAAGTCTGCAAGAGCGAAGGTGAATGCAAATAACTCCCCAAGATGGAGCCCAGATGTGGTGGAAAGAGAAATGGTGAAGAAGAGACATTCCTTACCCGGAGGAAATGGAAGGCAGGGGTCTCCAAGGATCCAGCGCTCAATATCTCAGGTTGAGCAGGGTGGGAATGGAAATGGTGGACATGTTATTCATGGTATTGCTGATTTCCCAACTTGATTGTTGAGATTGGGATGAACATTATTATTATTACTAACACATACGCTTGGGTGAACTGTGATTGTTGCAGATAAAAAATGGCAGAGGTGAAGAAGCCAAAAGGGATATCCTCAGCGAGAGCGAGCTTTGTTGATTGTCTCATTGTTGTCTCAGTGTTGTCTCAGTGTTGTCTCATTGTCTGGATATGTGACATCCCTTTGGTAGACTACATGATTTCTTATTTTCCACTTGGGATTTGGGAAGGAGGGATTTAGGGAAAGTATGCAACCGAGTAGGGAAGGAAAGGATTTTATGTATATTAGTAGAACCACCAAGATGGGTGATGGGTGGTGGGGGTGGTGGGTGTGGTGGGTGTGTGTGTGAATTTTGGTTTTCTGTATTTAATGAAAGGACTTGGTTGGCATTAGCAGCTATCTGATGTGAATAGGTTTGTTTCATCAAAAGGATACAAAATAGATGATTAATCTTCTTCTAATAAATTCTTTCCTCCATTCAACTTGTGATGCCGCCCATTAAATCACGCACATTCTATATTTATGTATATTTACGATGAAATGAATTGATGCAAAAGATCTCACACCACAAACATCTCCCAACCCCAACCTGGATTTCTTACTAACTACGATCCATGGTTTTATTCAATTTCTTGTCGTTCAAGAACAAAAGTTATGTACAAACTTGGCCTTCTTTTCCACAGGGTCCCATAATCATAATCCGTATGCGTATTCCATCCATCAAATACAACACAACCATGCAACACACAGACACCAACGTCCTGTACAATCATAATTCAGCGCTCCTCCCTTCCAACTCGGTTGGGATCAGCCATCATATCCATCATCATCTTCTCTGGTGAATCCTCCCAACTTGCAAAACTTTTCAAGTCAACCTGAAATACAGGGAACATGCATTATTCTTCGTATTTAAATCCCTTTACCCTTTAGTGTTAACTTCTTAATCTCATCACCTCGATTACCTTGCGTCTTTGCTCAGTGAAAAGTTCCTCTCTCCTCCTATATTTAGTTTGATTTTGCTTCGCCACCCTCCCACCCAATCCCCATACTTCAACTTCTATAATCAAAGCTTCAACGGGGAGAAAACCCTGCAATATCAATTGCATTTGCGTTATTAACAGGTTCCTTTCCCAACCTTAAAGATATAATTTCAATGCATTTACTTAACGTTCATTATATTTTCTCCATACAGTATCAGCAAGGAAAACAAAAATGAAAGTATAAATCACCAGTCCAATAGGAAAATGAATCCATACTGGTGGTGCCATGTTTTCCCTATCCACGACATTCCGTAGAGGGAGTAGGGGTAGGGGCAGGGGATTAACTCCTCAATTGCTGATTCTTTTCAATTTCTATCTTCCAAAACGCAGCATTTTGAAAGAAAAAGTAGAGCAAAATAATTCAAATTCATCATATATGAAGAAATTTGTACCTGATTTGGAAACAGGGGACCATGCTGGTAGGTTTTGTCAACAGCATGATGACGAACAGTAATCTTAGCAAAATCCTCATCAATAAATACTCTCTCGTTCCCAACAGTTCCCCCAAATGCAATTCCTACCGGCTTGGGATGCGGCTCATAAACTCTTCCGGTGGGATGCAAGTGACTATAGACAAAATTCTTCTCTTTTCCTGCCAGTGGTTTTCACAACAAGTAAGTCTTAAGGAAACTGAAACCCCTCACTGACCCACCAACATTAAGGTAGCTGCTGACAACAGTACATACCTGACGGTGACAAATGATGGAATACCGGACATATAGCATATAGGCTTCCAGAACTTCCATAAAAAGTATCCCTATTTTCAAATCCCTGCTGAGTAAGAGCAGCTACAATCCATTTCCTGCTATTGGTACTATCCCTATGGGTATCTCCGGAGGTGGCGGACACTAAAATTAGCAACGGACCGTGATACCCTTCAATGTTTGACCAAAATCTGTTCAACCCTTTTCCATGAAGAGATGACCTACAAAGGAAAAATTAAAAATCAGGTGCTCAATAAAATTAGATGCAGCAGTGATTTGACAGTTAAAATATTTGTATAATCTCCAAATAAATGGACACAAAACCAACAAATTAATAAGCAGGTATGCACCCAAACTACCAAAGATCATGTGATTTGAATCCTGACAGGTACTTAGTTTTTCAGACGCTGCAAGTACAAGATCAAATTAGATAACTGAGATGACACAATAAACACTTGAATCAGCTAGAAACTATGCAATAGAAAAAGGCAAGAAGATTGCACAAGAATAATTTCAACACACAGAAAAAGGGAAAGAGAAAAAGGAAAGACAATAAGAAAAGATCAAGACTTGATTTTTGCAACCGTAGACTATGCTAATGTGATTCAGCAGTTTCATAGTAATAAATAGTCAGGGATAGATAGACTCACCGATAAAGAAGATTTTCATCTGCAGCATCAGTATACCCAGAAAAGTGTGGTTTCAAAATTTCTTGGCTAATTGTACTTCTAGAAGTAAGAGAAATTGCCCAAGCTCTTCCACAGGTTAGAAGACAAGCACTGTGTAATCTTGGTGTGGAGATTTCTCCAAGTGAAGAATTTGAAGATGGCAGCTCCTCCTGTTATAAATCAAGAAAAATGACGCACAAAGTGGTTATACAAAGAAAGCTGATAATTAAACTGGATGAAAATGAACAAAATTTGCTGCATGTATCCTCATACAAGGAATAAGTGATGAAGATCAGGATAGACAAGAGATGATTCCAAAATTAAAGAGTCATTTACGACCTTCTAATAGAACCAGAGAAATCCTAATTTCTTTCTCTATATGTCGATGTTATGCAAGCACAGTAGATAGCATTCTTGAACATCCGGTGAGGCAAGCGTTTCAAACATCAAGACACAATATCAGTAAAATGCATGATTCGTCCAATAGAATCAAAGCATGACTTAAAAAAATATCAGAAAAAGAAAATAAAAAATACCTCTGATGCCAATCGAATTCTTGTTTTAACAAACTCTACAAAGCAATCCACCAGAGATGGTGTGGTCGCCAATACCCAGGTAAGAAACTTTTCGACAGAAAGGCGGAAGTCACAATTCAAGACATCGCAATCCCACAGATCCAACCCATTCCCATCCTCAACACACTCAACAATTGCCGACAACACCAAATGACTAACATCAGGAACACAAAGAGTACCGGTTCCTTGGGGCAACTGCCAAGTCCTGGAACTCCACAGCATAGTCCAACACGTCCAAAGAAGAATAAGCACATCAGAGGGCAAAAGCCACCCACGTATCTTACAATCATCCTCATCATCGAGCTCGAACTCCAGTTTTAAAGCAAGTCCAGTTTTTGCCAGCATTGCCGCATGTACTCTCATCAGCAGACGAAGCAACACAGACACCGGCATCCTGTCACAACACTTCAAATAACCCTTCAGAAACTCTGTCCAATTGACCCCACCTTTTCCAGCCGCGAAAAGTAAGTCCACGGTGGACAAGCCCAGATGAGTCAAGCAAAGCGGAAAAGAATCGGGCATATTGGATGATTCGCAGTCTATGATTTTGAAATCTAAACTGAAACATGGCTGCAAAACATAAAAAAATTTAAAAAAATAAAAGAAAGAAATCGGCAATCATGTTTGTGGTAAAACAGTATAGTGGTGGTGAGGATTGAATAGGAAACCTGTAGAGACGGGAGAGGAATAATGTTTGTTCGAGGATCAGTAAGTTTGGATGAGCATTTTGAAAGAGCAGGCAAGGCTCCCAAGGCAGCGGCTCTACTTTCCAACTGTTGCTGCTCGCTCAAAACCGGGTGTTGCGTGGACGAAGAGGCTCCCATAATCGGTGCAAATGGATGCGATGTAGGTTCCTTCCCGATTCGCAATGGGAATAAAATTAATAAAATTTCATGGAGAAGAGAAAGAAGAAGATGATGATGATGATGTGTCCCCTAACTACAGAAGCAAGATTGGTTAATTAACAGACACCTAGCCATTTGAATTCTTAGCACGCTCTTTTTTATTTCTTAGTTTATTGTCTGATGTCTGTCTGTCCGTCTACCCGTCTACTCCTAAATGGCCTTTCACTTTGGGCTTTACTTTTCAGTTTTCACTCCGGATTCCATCCCATCCCCATTCCCCCACCCCGTAAGCAATGGACTCCGGGCTACTTACTATATTCTGTTTTCCTCAGTTTTTATTATATAAAATTAATTCTATATTCCTTGCAAAATAATTATAATAGTTGAAATGCATACAAAATTTTGTTTATATCTTTAAATAAATATTAATCTTAATCAATAAGAGTATAATTAAGAGTTTACTTAAAGAGATATAAAAATAACTTAATTTATAGTAGTTAATTTCTTTTTTTTCATTCTAGTTATTTTAAAAATTTGCAAAATCAATAATTTTTTAAAATCAACACAACCACCATAATAATGTATTTATATTGATAAAAAAAACTAAATCAATAGCAACACAATAATGTCAAATATCATTTCAGTCTTTTTTTTACAGCAATATGAAAATATTGAGAAATTCTGAAATGATGTGAGATATGTTGATTATATTATATTTTGTATATATATATTTTAATAAAAAATTAAATTAAAAGGAAATTAATTTCTTTTAAACTTTAATCCTATTTATTGAGGTCAAATCATGAACAAATGGTTGTTAACATCAGAAAAAGCGAAAGGTTACCAGTACATGAATCTCTGGGGAGAGGAGAGAAGAGCAGAGAAGAGAAGAGGAGAGAAGAGGAGAGAAGAGGAGAGAAGAGGAGAGAAGAGAATCCACATCCCACTAAGCCCCTCCATCTATCATTTCCAATAGTGAGTGAGATTTTGTTGTTGACCAGATCTGCGGGCATGGTGCTCACCCACGTTCTCTTTCATCCGCCAGAAACACACTTAGCACTCACCTTCTTTCCCTGGCTTAACAAAAAGGAGGTGCAAAAACCCTCCGTCATGATGACCGGAGCTTGACATCATCAACCAAGCACACAACAATATTGCATCTTGGGGCCGCCCCCACTCCAAAAGGGAATGCCCCCACTCTTCACATTTTCCAACTTCTGTATCCATCTCCCTCTCTCTCTCTCTATATATATATATGTCCCTCTCCTCTATTTTCTAAAGCCGCTGGATACTAAGAGTCTTCTATTGGCTCTGTTAGAATTGTACCCATCAACTCCTGCAACACTACAATATCAGAAAATAACATGTCCCAATTTCATCAATCCCCTGGTTTCACCTCACCTAGGTTGGTTACCAAGAAGGTCCTTGCCAAGCTCCAACACGAGGGTGATGGCGCTGTTGTTCGGAGAGGCATTGGAAGGTTGCAGATTCTTTTTGCATGTCTTTTTTTTTTTTTTTTCTAGTTTTGTCTTACTGCCCTTTTTCTTCAAGTTGATTAATTCTTGATTTCCCGGCATTTACAATGATCCGACTTGTCTTAATCTCTTCTGTTGGCCAATGATCTTCAGGAGTGAACTTAAGTCCTTGGATCCTTTTCTCATGTTGGATCATTTTTCAGGTGTGCATGATTGTATTCTGGTTGTATATCAATAGATAGTATCGTAAGGCCTCTCAAAGTATATATTTGTCTCTAAGATTATAATCTTTTTCTTCTTCAAGTGTCTCCCCCCGCTGGATTTCCTGACCATCCACACAGAGGTCCTTCTTCTCTCCATCTCTTTCATTTTTATTTTCCCTTCAATCTCTATCTTTTACTTGTACTGACTGTGTTGGGGAATGGAGAATCCACATAGATGTTATTCATTTCCAATATGCAACTTGTTTTGACAGGATTTGAGACTGTTACATACATGTTGCAGGTACTTGTTTTCTTTTCTTTGCTTTTCTTTTCAAAGGAAGTGATGGTGGGATAATTGAATCAATAAGAAACTAACATGAGATGATTACCGATGCCAGGGAGGGATCACTCATCAAGATTTTGCAGGGCATAGGGGTACTATCCATACTGGAGACGTTCAGGTAAAGGGAGCTATAAAGATGAACAACATTTGTTAGCCTCTCGTAATGACCGACATCGCACAGAACTTTTCTTTGCTCCATTTGTGGTGCTTATGTTTCTTTCTTTCCTCTGCGTAGTGGATGACTGCAGGAAGAGGCATAATCCACTCAGAAATGCCGGCAGGAGAAGGAGCCCAAAAGGGATTGCAGCTGTGGATAAATCTATCCTCCCAAGACAAAATGTGCGTAATTTCAATGCTGCTCTCCCAATGTGAACTGATGATAATGCCTTTTGTCGTACTGTAATATGATGAAGGATGAATTCAATTGAGACAATAATAAAAGAGGTAGTTGCAGGATGGAACCAAGGTATCAGGAAGTTGCAAGTGAGGAGATAGGGAAGGCAGAGGAGGAGGGGGTTGAAGTGCGGGTAATAGCAGGGGAATCAATGGGAGTCCGATCCGCAGTGTATACCAGAACACCAACAATGTACCTGGATTTTAGCCTAAAACCCAGAAGTGAAATGCATCAGCACATCCCAGAATCATGGAACGGCTTTGTGTATGTTATAGAGGGTGAAGGCGTATTTGGGGCGGAGAGGTCTTCTCCAGTTACTGCACATCACGTCCTGGTGTTAGGCCCAGGAGATGGGGTGAGCGCATGGAACAGGTCATCAAAGCCACTGAGGTTTATACTGGTTGCAGGGCAGCCGCTGAATGAGCAGGTTGTTCAGTACGGGCCTTTTGTGATGAACACACAGGCGGAAATTGATAAAACCATCGAAGACTATCAGTACTGCAAAAATGGATTTGAAATGGGCAGACACTGGAAATCCCAATGAAAAAAGAAATAAAAAGATGACGGACAGATGTTGAAGTGTAAAATAGAAATAAAACAGCACCTTCTTTATGGACCCTGGGTTTCTAGAAGCTTCAAAGTGGGGGGGGGGAAGTGCCTTGTTTTATCTTATCTTATTACTTACTTGGTTGACTTGTTTAATAATATTTTGGTTACAATTAGATTGATTTTAGTATTTTACTTTTTAAAAATATTTATGCTGTTATTGTTATTGTTATTGTTATTGGTGGTTTTGTGGACTCTTGCCAGTTTTGACTTTTTATTTATGGGGTGGGTGTGTGTGTGAGTGAGTTGAGTTGAGTTGAGTTGAGTTGAGTTGAGTTGTGTGATAGTGGAGGGAGAGGTGGTAGGGCTTGCTTGCTTGGATTATTGGTTTAGAGTTTGGAATTCGGAACCCCCCCCAAACCCAATGCTCACTCTCCACTCTTGCCGTCAGATTGCCCCCTCTAACCACTTTCTCATTACTTTTTCCAATTATCCAAATTATAATTGAATTATTGAAATTAAAATTAAATCTTAAATAAATATTTTATTTTAAAGTTAATACTAACATTAATCAAATATTATTATACATCTTACATCTTACATCTTACATCTTACTTGGTTTAATAAGGAGACCTGATAAATTCATTTGGTGCTTTACAAAATAAAAAAATTTAAACAAAAATATTCTTTAAAAAATAAGCATCGGTGGTACCCCGCGTCAGCCTCAGCATGACTCAAACTTTCTTATACTGAAAATAAAATAAAATAAAATGAAGCCTCTCATCGCTGGATCACGGCTTTTATATGGTCATCCAAGTTGATTAATAAATTTTGAATTTTTTTATTCTGTAAATAATCAATAATTAAGTTAATTACTAAGGATATGATAGGGATTTCATTCCTTTGTCCACAATATAATAGTTTTCGAATTTTATTATCTTTTATTTTTTATAAAAAAATAAAAAAATTTCAAGATAAAACAGACATCGTTTGGATTGGTCAAAACGGACAACATGTGTTGCGTTTTGACTGATTAAAATATTAATATAATAATAAATATTATTTTATTATTTATATAAAATTATTTTAAAAATTTAATACTATTATAAATCTTTCAAAAATATCTAAAAATCATCAACAGTAAAATGTAGTTATATCTAAAAATTATTTTTTATAAATATATAATTTATTAAAAATCTTTTTATATATCTTAAAAAATCATAATAATTCTAAAATCTTTCCAAATATTCTCAGAAAAATCATCAATCCTTATCAACCTCCAATAAATAAACTTATGTAAGATTCTAAAATATCAAAATAATTAATATAATATTTTATCCATTAATTATATAAATATATAATAAGTTCTCAAAAATAAAATTATATCTTAATAGAAATATATAAAATCATTTATGCCCTCAAATAGGGCCAAAAGACTAGAATCAGGAATACAAGTGTCAAATGATTGAGATTGTTACATGTTATATTGTTTTGGGATTTGAGAGCTCACTATTGCATCATATACATAGTTGATTTATTGATTGTTTTACGTGTTGCCTCTTTTTCCACCTTGAATGTCTATGATGTTTTGATTTCTATGGAGGTCCTTCTGATCTCATTTTCATAGTTGTCTATCTTTTAAGGTTTAGCCTAATGAGAGTGGTTGTGATTCCATGTTTCGGTTGGAGTCTTTCTTAAGAGCTAGACTATTATATATGTTTTGAGCAGTTGACATGTTTTTACTTTCTTGTTTTATAACATGGTTATTTTTGTTGTGTGTTGATTTTAAAGATCATTGGCTTTGATTAAATTGTTGTGTATTATTTTGTCTTGATTGGACTGTGACTTGATTTCTAAGTCATATGCATTGTTTTCAGGACTTGTCTTTGCTTTGACAAGCCTTTAGTAAAAAGACTTCTTTTGTTGTTTCTTTTTATTTGATTGCATACTCCATTATGTGTGGTTTGGTTGGCCAAGTGATTTCATGTGTTAATACTGTGTTTTATTTTAAAATAACCTTATTTTTTACAATTCTGTATTTTTTAAAAGTGTTTTAATCTGTTTAAAGAAAATGATTTCATTCGGTTTTGGTGGGTTCGCAAGTTAGGCCTGTCGAGATTGTTAGGTGATAAGGATCTCAGTTCTAGGATCAGGTCCTTACAAATAGATCACGCACGCATGATCTATCTTCAAATCCAAAGTTGGAGGTCAAAATATAAAAGATAAATGATAAGATAAGGTCCAATAAATAATTTTAGTGATTTTGTGTCCTGCTCAACTACAAATCAGTTGGTTTCATTTTTATGTACAATTTTGAGTCGTAATCCTCTAAAATTGGAACAAAACTTAGTCGTCAAAATCCTTGAATTAAGAACCTGCTGCCGTGAATCCTATCGGCCAAGGCGCTTATTTGCATCCACATTCACAGTTTTCCAGGTCTTGATGGAGCTTCTGCATGAGGCAAATGTATGAAGTCAATACAGGCTATTATTAATGGCGGTCAGATGCTACAACAGAAACAGAAGCAGCTACACACCACACACTACATTCATTATTATGAATTCATCCAACCTCAACTTCATTCTGAAGGCCTTTGATATGCTCCATCGCCAAATCCAACATGTCTGAATAGCTCGTTTGCTGCATAAATGAACTCAATATTTTAAATACACTATCTTCTTAATACTACAGGTAGTATAGACTACAACTTGGTAATATTAATCATAATAGTAATGCAATCATCTCTAACAACTTGTCTTTCCATCACATCCTATTCATCTGCGACCCTTTTGTATCGATTGTAAAAATCTAACCTTCTTTATAACCATTCCTCTCTAAACATAAGTTTTCATTAACTATTTTCTGCTGTAATACTGAACAAAACATCTTCTTTCTAAAGAGATTCCATTCGGAACTCGAAGCAACAAGCAACAAAACCAAGAACCACAATTACATGACCACAATCCTGAAATCATACTTACGCAAACCATGTGACAAGTTTATGGAGCAAAATAGAATGTGTGAGGAGAATACATTTGTTTATCAGGGAAATTCAGTAACAAAATTGTTACCTTATCCATGTTGGGGACAAGCTCTTGTAGTTTCTTCAGTTTCCCGCTTATTCTGGTTCTTCTCTCCTGTATATATGTAAAATTAATGAAACATACTACAGCATTGCCTCAACAACATGAGTTTCTTCAGCTGCCGAGGCAATGTGTTTTGATAAATGTCCACCCGTGTAAAACAAATTTTATAGCGCACCTCAATGGAAATAGTCTGAACATAAATTATCTAATGTTGTTATTGGATGGCTTCTAGAATCTTATTGGGAAAAGATCAATTATAGCCCCCCAAATGCCAAAAGCATCAAACAAATAATTTCTACTCTTCTTCTAGACGTGAGAATAAATCCACTACTGAAACTTTACTAACCCTTTCGGCAATGCTTCGGGGATGTGTTGCACAACCACGCTTAGCACGGATTTTGCAAGGCACAGAGTCCTCGGGAATATGTAGCAGCTTTTCCATGGTTGCTATCTCAAGATTTGTTTGTGGCAGACTAAACTGCAGAGAGAATTTGTCAGAGATAGATACCACAAAAATTATGTCATTGTAAATCATAAATTTAGTATATTTTGTACACCAAGAACCATTAGAGAACACATTACCATTTTTTCAAAATATAAAGTTGTGACAAAAACCTATTGGCAACGTCTTTTGATACAGTAATGGTCCTTCATGAACAAAACTGTAAAGTGTTTGAACCTTCATATTTTATTCATTGTTCCAGGACCGTTTTTCAAAATATAGAGCATGCTTAGCAATTTGTCAAAACGATAATTTTCCATTTTCCAATCGCTAGCAAATTGCCAAAAAAAGGGTTCTGTAAATCTTTAGTTTGTTACAGAGCTAATTCTTACTGTGAAGTAAAGAGAGGTGTAAATTGGGATATGCTGGAGTCTTAATTTACATATACATTTATAAAGTGCAATATGCAACTGTACATGAGAACTTCTGAGCTCTCTAAACTGTCATCAGGAAATGCTAACGAAGATATACATTACCTGATGTTCCAAGGAATTGAGACAATCATATATGTCTCCTTCACTGGTCCTAGCTTGTTTGTTAGGTGGTCCAGAAAATACGATGGAATTTGCATTGTCCCAGGACTCCATCCCAAAGCCAGCAGTGGGGTAGGAATGAGTTGAATTTCGGGGGCCACTGTTAGAGCTGATGCTGTCAACAATATTGTCACTAACTTGAGAGATCTGAGACAGGGAATCTTGTCTAGTGAAGCTCAACTGAGACTTCAACCTTGATGGAGTGCGGCCACCACTATTTGTATTTCGAGAGTGGTAACCCCCACTCTCTCTTGTAATAGTAAAACCTGTAATTAGATCAACATACGATGCAGATATCAGAACCCAAAAGCATTAGTAACACATTCACACAGTTTATCTAGGTGCAGTCCAAAACATAATATGATGAGAGTTTTGGTGTTAAAAAGGTAGCAGTTGTTCCACAAATGTCTTGCACTTGGGGAATGGAGTTTGTATATGACAAACCACAAGTCTCTCGGCCTCAGCAAAGTTTAAGCTAATGGCATATCACATTATATCTGATAAACTACATATCTCTCCTCTCTTCAGTCAAAACAATCCAACTGGATGAGTTTCTATAACATATCTCTCTGCTTGTCTTTCATTCAGTCAGATTCTTTTGGCTGCTGCTGCTGCTGCTACCGCTGCTGCGAAGGGAGCTTAAATAAGAATTTTTATGAGACTATATACTGTGATTCCAATGAATATAGAAAGAGACTAAGTGCGAGGAATCAACATATATGACAGGGGACAATACTACCAGAGATACTGGGGGATTGAGAATAAACCAAGCATTTGTGTCCTTGGTAACAAGAGAAAAAGCTTACAATCATAACATTGCAGATGTCGAATAACCAACTCAACTCAAAAACTTGAACAGACTTATTTCTACCTCAATACTTTTTCTGTTTATTCAATAGTGGAAGCGGTGTGAGTCCAACAGCAGACCATTTCATCAAAAAGAATGAGACATCATCCCGTGTAATTTCCTCCACGCATATTCAGATAAGGTCTAACAAAGGGGAATGAAGGTCGAATATTCCCTTGGCAAACCCCTCTTCATGTCCACATATTATCAGATTACACCATTCAGCTCTTTCCATGGGATATGTGTTTTTTTTTTTTTTTTTTTTTTTCTGTTCTTAAAAAAGAACGCTTATTCCCCACAAGTCAACGCTTATCGAACATTGAAACAAGGAGTAGCAATAAAAAAAGGTTCATTGCACCACCACGACTCAAGTGGGTTCCACTTGCTGCTGCCCACAGGATTGAAAGAAAGGAAATTGGAAACTGGAAACTGGAAACTGGAAACCACTCTGGGAAAACTAAACTCTTCAAAGTGGAATCCGGAAGCTAACTAAACCCCCAGCCAAACATAGAATTACAGGGATATCAAACAAGGAAAAGAAAAAGATAAGACTTGCCGCTAATTCTGAAACGCAACACATGGTCCTCCCTTGACAACAAAACATAATTTCCAACTCAAAAGCGGCGCAACCAACTAACACCGCACCCCTTGTGATAAAAAGTCCCGTCAAATAAAGCAGCAAAGTGGCATGAATTCAACGCATCTATCCATTACCGAATTGCAGCTGTACTCTATATTCTATGCTTATGGAAAACTCCAAATCCAAATCCTAATCTACCCCTCGTGCCATGACGCAGATCAACAGACAATACCAATCACCATAGGATCACACCAGTCATTTCAGAGAGCCTCAAGTGGCTGACCATTCACCTAAACCAAAAGCAAGCCACCCAAAGGAGACGGAAATGTTTTTTCTCTCTCTCTCTTTCATCAAGGGTAAAAACTGTTATGTTTCATAACCAAACATAAGATTAGCTTTTATGGGAAATAACTCAGACGGAGCTAATCAAATAAAGAGAAGTTATTCCGGAGATAGAAAGGAGATGCATTTCTGACAGGAGATTTATTATGTAACAATTTCATACCAAGATTAGGTAAAACAAGGGAAATAACAGAAACAAAAAAATATAATACCGTTTTCAGAGACAAGTTGGGTAAGGAAGCCGGCCGGTGAGCTTCTCTGTCGGACCAAAGACCCGGCACCATGAGCTATCTCATTCAAGCCCAAGGATCTCTGCAATCCGGCTTTGGTGATTTTGTGATCATTGGATGAGGAGTTGACCTTGCAAGTTGACTCACAAGACACTGAGGACGAGTCCCCAGAGAAGTAGTGATGCCCACCAGCAGCGACAGGTGCATGAGAGGAAGATCCATGCAGGCCGGAGTAATCCGGGTCAGCTGCTATGACCGAGTCCACGGCCCTGGCCAAGAATGCCCCAGGGGCGGAGCCGAAGCGGGTAAGTCCGGCGGGCAGCGTGGGTTTCTGGGGTGAGGAAGAAGGAGATGATGGTGGGTGCTGGTACATGGCTTAGTCTTGAGCAATCTTCTTCGTCTTCTATCCTTGATTTTGCTGAAGCTTGAAAACATGAGCAGCTTCGTGTTTTATATCCTCAATTTCAGTTTCCAAGTTTTATTTGTCTGTGGTGGCTACTTTTTCATATATTTTAAGTTTTTATTGGCGTCACAGCAGCAAGCAACCCACTGTGTCTCCTTACCATTATTACATACAAGGGGCCCAGCCCATGCTTGAAGCTAAACAGAAGCTGGTTAGGTTAGCAGCAGGGACAGGTAAATATTGATCCACAAAATATTGATTACTTCCACTCCAATTCTCCACTCACACTCTGTCTCTTGATTGATTAAGAAAGAATAACAATAACCAGAGTCACCAATGAAAACCGGCACAGGTATAAAATATGGCAAATTATTGATATTACAAAGGGAAAACCGGCTTAGCCACATAACCATGTGCTGATAAGAACACAACCAAGGGACGCAAAACATATATATATATCAGAATTGGAGCAAGGAAGAAACAAAAGCCCGATCAAACTAATACTTGCAACCAACCGCTCCAATACAAGATTAGATGGCTACTCAAGCTTTTCCAGTTCTCCCATTCTTTCTATGATAGCCTGCACATTTGAAGCAAACAAATACTATCAGTGCACTAATCAACAGCTTCAGCCTCCCACCAAAGTCAACTCCCCCTTTCTATGGGCTCAAATTCTATAAACCCAGATAAAAGTCTGGGAGAAAATTATCTAGCACCCAGTGAACTAACAATACCAGTGCCTCCAAGTCCACGTAATTGGTTAATTTACTATAAACATACTAAACGCTCACAGGCGAGAGTCCTTCACACAAGAGGACACAAAACACAAGATTACACCAAATATTACTTCTAAACACAATAAAGCAATGCATTTAAACAATGTCCGGAAAATTCTCACCCTCTTACTTGTTTCTTGAAGCTCTCCAGCAAGAATGAATTCATCAAGTATCAAATACACCTTCCAATAGTTAATAAAAGGAAACAGCATCAGACACTAATCTGTAATTAAAAGATGCACACGCACTGAAATGGAAAAATTGTAGAGTACAGACAAACCTTGTGGAAGTTAAACACCAAATCCAGCTCACACACATTGCTAAAGAAATGATCAAGGATCTCCACAAATAAATGGATGCACTCCAGATAAGCTAATTCATTGTCAGTTATGTCCACACATAGTGAGAAAAACAATCCAGCATACCGCCTGTATATTACTTTGTGTGTGCGGAACTGCATGACAGGGAGAAAAAAAAGCACCCCATAAGTGTACTTGATATGAGTGTTGAACAAAGGAATCAAGCTAAAAGAAATACATTCGTATAAGGAGGACTACCACTGTAGTTTCATTAATGCTATAAATTAACAATTACAAAAGGATCATGACAGAAAATTAGAGAAATGACAACAGTAGACGCCACTAAAAAGCCTGGAAAACCTAATCAAAACCTTGGCTCAGAACATAAAGAGTAAACACTGATTTGCAAGCAATCCGCAGTTAGTTTTTGAGGAAATAACGCCCAATTAGTTTCATAACAGTAAAACCCAATAGCTAATTTCCGCGAAATGTAATCTAAATGGCCAATTAGGGCAAAGTAAATAGAAAAGAGAAGCACACAAAAAAAAGAAGAAGAAAAAGTTGGTTCATCTGCATCAGATATTATCTTCTATAGTTGCAAAGGAATCAGAAACGACAAACCTCAACGAAATTCGTAAACTTTGGATCTCTATTGACCACCAAGCGGTGAACCTAAGAGAAAGGAACCGATTTTGTCAAAAAACGTGAACAATAGTTTTCAAGCAAGCAATGGAACAGACGATGAGTTAGGAAAAAATGAGAATAGAAAGATTGACCTCGTACTCGACTTTATGCTTCTCGGAATCCTCGAGAGGGACATAGTATTTGGCTAGACGAGTCTTGCCTTGACGATTCTGCAAAAGTATGAATCGGATCTGCCCGTCCAAAAAAAAAACAGAAAGCTTGTCAAGAATACAATAGATCCAACACCCCCATCTGGTAAAGAGCATCGGGATTTACCATTGTCTCTACAAGGTGAAGGAATTAAGCAATTGATGAGGATTTCTAAGACAATTGCGTTTGGGCTGAGGAGTGTGTTCCTCTTCGTCTCCCACAGACGACGTTGAAATTTGGAGAGCTGAGGCAGAGCAAGCGGAAAACTTATTCCGTAGGGGCAAGCTCGTAAAATATAAAAGTTTTTTTTTTTTTTTTCCCCTCCCCGTTGTTATGTGTCTGATTGACGACAGATGTTATCGAACAAATAAATCCACGGCTGCTGGCTAAGAAAGGTAGAAAGAAAGAAAGAAAGAAAGACAGGAAGAAAGGACATACATACAATTGTTGAGAAGGGCAGGGCAATACAATACAATACAATACTTGCAGATTCAGGCTCCTGCTTTTGGAAGAGGGATGGTTTTGATTGATGGCGTATGGGTGTGATTACGAAAATGTTGCTTCTTATTGTATGTATGCTGGTGACCTAACAATGTGTTCGTTTTAATTTGGTGTTGTAGATAGTTTTGGATTTAGCATGTGTTAAATTCTAATTAGTAATTTTTTTACTGTAGATGTCTAAGTCCATTGTCCGTTTTTGCGTTTGGTGTTGGTGTTGGTTGTACGGATTATAGTTGAAATCTCCAATTTAACCTTAATTAAATTTTTATATTGGCGGACTCCAAAAATTTAGTGGTAATTTTCCGCCTTAGCTGAGATATTGACACGTAGATAGAACACACGGATTAAGCCTGAGATTTATACATGTGTCCAGCATAAATAGATTTGACGACTTTATCCCTATTGTCTCTTTTTAAGCCATGAGCACACAGTTTATTCACTCCGTCTCCTTTGTCATTTTCTCTGCTCTCTCTTTTGCAAAGCTTTAGCTTTTGTTGTCCAATAGTCATGTCCTCTCCATCTTCAGAGCGTGGTAACTAGTATTGCATGCGACCGCTTCTCATTGGCTTTTCTCTACTGCTATTAGCTTTGGGCTTCTCCACTATTTTGTCTCTTTAAAAACTTATCACTAACTTCGTCTTCGTCGCTCTCTCTTGCAGATGATGAGGTTGCATCTACAGAGCAAGCCCAGTCACCTATATTATCTGGTAACACTTACTAAGTTAACCCATGTTTTCATTTATCAAAATATTTATTTATGGCTGCATAATTTTTCTGCTCAACAATACAATATTGTCTATCAAACTAATTTAGTGGAATTGTTTCCTTGCCTAAACTATTGATGAACCTCTCCTTCAGGTATTACTATTTGTCACACACTAAATTTTGCATAAAAATCCATTGTGATGTCTGGGTATTCCTGGGTTCGAACAACATTTAGAGATAATATTATCATTTGCATTATCTGCACATAATGGGTATTTCAATAAGTATTCTTATCGGGACCATTCTGCAATGACAAATTACTTTGATAATGTTGCATTAAAATATTTAATATTCATCAACATGTTATGTATAGTTGTAGTAGTCACTATATAGGTTCACTTCATAGATTTTGTTTTGCATATGCACATGTTTGTGTTCATAATATGCAGATACAACTGTCCCCATTGAAATACCAGTGGAGACACCCCCACACCCAAATAGGACAAAACGATCCTGGTCAGACGAAGAGGATGCACTATTGATCCAAATTTTATTGGACCTGACATCAACTGGGAAGTACAAAGCTGATCGTGGCTTTAAACCTGGTCTTTTTACTGCTGTCGAACGTGAGATGCAATGTCGAAGGCCTGGTTGCAATATATGTGCAGAACCACATATATATTCCCGAATGAAGACACTCAAAACACACTTTGGGATAGTCCATGATATGCTCTATATTAACACCAGTGGGTTTGGTTGGGACCCCGTCACTAAGTGTGTAACAGCGGAGGATGATGTGTGGACCTCATATCTTCAGGTAATGTTATCTTTTTTCATTGGTGGATATGACCTTCTTGTTAATGCATGTTACTAACTTAAGCATTATGACAGACTCATAAGGCTGCTGCACAATTTCGAGGAAAGGCTTTCAAGTGGTATAAAGAGATAGCTATAATCTTTGGACTAGATAGGGCTAATGGAAATATGGCGAATGATCATATTGGGGCTACTATGCAACCTGAAAGGGGCTATTCTTCCCCTTCCCATGGATCGAGTGATGACCCTCATTCATCTGAAGGTGACTCATCTGGTGATACTTGTTTAAGGGGTACGAAAGGAAATGGCAAATGGAGGAAGATATCCCGAGAAGAGGAATTCATTAGTGCTATTAAAGAAAACACTCGTTCTATTGTTGGAGCAATTGGTGTAGCTGCCCACACTCTTGCCTCTGCAATAACCAGGGAAGATATGCATAACAAGAGGGCACTCTTGTTTCAGAAATTATGTGAAATCCCAACACTCACATCATTGCAGAGAAATAATGCCCATCGCATTATTGGTTGTGATAGAGAACTATTAGATTGTTTCTTTGCAATTGATGATCGTTCCATTGAAAGTTGGGTACGGGCAATTCTGCAGTAGGACAACTCAAGTTTGTCCAATTAACTTTTGTTATGACATGTGGTATAGGATAGCGCATGCTTGCATTGGATATCTCATGCTTGTATTGGACAGCTCATGCTTGCATTGGACAGCGACAAATTTGCATAGGATAACTTAATCTTGCTTTTTGTTTTTTGTTATTTTGGACAAAAATGAATATGTTAACTCCCCACATGTAATTTTGTATTATTAACTATCACTGTTTATTATAATACAATTCTCGCTCACGAGGACTTTTGTTATTTTCTATTCATCTATTTTAATAGGATTCTTACATAAATAATAAAATACAATAAGCAACATGACTATAGTGAGCAATATATGTTGTTTCATGCTCCAATTATCATTTCGAATTTGCAGTAGTGCATTATTAAGATGATTCTCTGCTTGATGAGAAATGTGACTCACTTTGTCCTCCCTCATCCATATCTGTCACGACCACAAATAATGCATATCTCATAAGGCATCCAATTTTGAGAATTGAATTATTAAACTGACATAAAATTCATCATACTCACAACACATATAAAGTCAAATATATCAAGCCAAAGGTTCATGACATACACAATAAAAATCCAGCTGGAAGTACGTAGTATAAATCACGACATTGAGAAATAACAGAGGTCACAACTAGAAATGTTTGACATTTACTAGGTCGTTGGTACAGAAGATGTCATATAATCATCAAACATTTTCTGTGCAAGTGAATCCCTAAACTGATTCCACTCATCTGATGATTGTACTATGCCAATAGTCGGAGTTTCTTGGGTCTCTATCCCAGCAAATGAACTTTCACTCGAAGACTCTCCAACCATAGTATCTTTAATCAAATTATGCAATAAACAACAAGCTAAGATGACATTAGTTTGTATTGGTAGAGAATAAAAGCATGGGCTGCGTAAAATAGCCCAACGGGACTTCAGCTGTCCAAAACATCTCTCAATCACATTACGAGCAGATGCATGGCGATAGTCAAATATCTCTCTAGGGGTATTTGGAGTTCTTCCATCGTGCCACTCCTGCAAATGGTACCGCTCACCCCTATAGGGTGCAAGAAAACCGGGGGCGTTTGCAAACCCCGCATCAACCAAATAATATTTTCCTGAATAAAGTGAGATCATCATCAATTTATGTTATATCAATAAATGTACGAATAAAATAAATAGAATGTCAAACTAATTTATCTATAAATAACTTGGAGTTTCATACCATGTGGCACTTTAAGGCCGGACGGTCTACTTAGTGCATCTCGTAAAACTCTACTATCAGCGGCTGATCCTTCCCATCCGGCTAATACATAAGTGAAACGCTCATCCCACGAACATGCCGCCAACACATTCTGAGCAATTTCTCCCTTTCTATTTCTATATCGGGCTCTCTCTCCGATAGGGACAGTAGCCTTGATGTATGTCCCGTCTATTACTCCAAGACAATTCTACAATGTTGGTGATGTCATATACAGGCCAATAACAATGATGTAGAGTTACGAACCTCAAAGTACTTAAGCCGATGATCCATGCAAGCTGCAGCTATTTCCTTTGGTTTTTGCAACAAGATTGGATGTAACTTAAGTATAGCAGTTAACACATGCCTAAAATATCTACTGACAGTATCACCCGACCTATGAAAGTTAAACTTAATGACTTTATTCTTAACATGATGTGATAAGATATGCAAAAACATTGCTACTTGCTCATCAATATTCAAACGATGGCTCTCTTTCAGTCCAGCCTCATGCTCTAGCAGGTTGCAAAGGGTTTGAAAGGTAAACTTATCCATTCTAAGTTGTTCGATGCAACGAGCATCGCTATGGTAAACTAATTCATGCATATGCAGGCGGCGCATTGCTTTCAATTGTAAAGAATATAGGGTTGGAGTATTATGTAAGAAAAACTTTCCAATTAGGAACAATTGAGAATCTATAGTTAGTAAGCACCACTCAACCAAATTTATCCAAAAATGGCATATAAGGAGTATGTCACTAATTTCCTCTGCATCCCTCATTTCAACATCTGCTTGATCCGACATTCCCTATGTACAGAAAAATAATGAGTAATAAAGAAGTGTATGCTGAGTAAAGTCAACTACTGCAAAAGGAACTTCAAATCAGTAGAACGACTATGTCATTTTAACTAACAAAAGCCAAAAGTGATTCATGTCAATACCAATTGTCAATGTAACTAAATATAATATTATTAACCTTGGGGTTATAACAATAACTTCTTCTTCCCCAAAATGAAAAATTTTAATAAAAACAAAAACAGCAGCATAGTGTCATAGCATCGTTTGTACTTACCCTGTGAATGGATGGTAATACCAAATAAAACCACTTGCACCCCTCAATTATTTCTTCGCAATTTTAAAATTTCCTTGAAAAAATAATTAGAATAACCCATTATATATTTATTTTTGAACTCCTAAAAAGAAGAAGAAATCCATATTACCAGTGGGCTGGTCATAAGTACTAATTTAGTCACAACAATCCAATCAATAAGGTTTCTCCACACTACTATATCCTACTGTTATTGGCAGTGACATGCAAAATTGATATAAACGCCAAATAATGCATAAAATCCCAACTAGAGCTGCATCTTCTCCCATCCCAAAATATCTAGGCTCCAGCACATGAAAATAGTCACAAGAAATAACCACCTCACTACAACTTCTAATACCACAATGGATATCCAAGGCACGTACATTTGAAAATAAGATCCAAGTGAAATTAATGGTTTTCATTGTAAATCGGGAAGCAGTTAAAAAAGAAAATAAGAGTGAGTTCCTTTGTAAGCATTATCAAAAACATTAACACAATCAATGTTGTGTAAGAAAACAATAACTTGTTTTGAAGATGGATTTGGCAAAGATTTTGATTACGATGAGAGGTGGGGTGATAAAGTTAAAAACGAACGGTGAGAGTATAATTTATCTTCATGCCCAAGCCTGACTGCCTTCTACGTGAGATGTGGTCTGTTGAAAGCGTAAGATGTGGTCTGTTGAAGGAGTGAGATGTGGTGGCGTGAAAGCATCAGTCGTGAAAGCATCTATTGAAGGTCTGAGATGTGCTTTGCTGAAGTGCAGACGTCTCAATGAAGCACCGACAAAAACTAGGGTCTTCGCTTTGTTGTGCTAAACGACATAGGGTTTTCGGGACAATTTTGTAATTGTCTCAAACATAAAATTTAAGAACAGAACCGACTATTACTATCTAACTCTTCTTAAATTTTAAATTTGATATTTTAAATTAAAACAGTTACCGGTGTTAACACTAACACTAATGTAGAAACGAACATATTAGTTAGACTTAGGAGTGAATAATTGGAAACCAACACCAGTATTTCCAGGTAAACGAACACACCCGGTAGTAGGATGCAAATCAGATTGTGCAGTGCGTTTATTCTTTTCCCATCAATGATACCAACCTTAATAAACAAAACTAAAATGATCAAATAATCAAATAATCAAATATCATATATTAATGTCTACCATGGTATCCGCGAGCAATGAGAATCCCACCCAAGGAAAGCACCGGAGAAGAGGAAACTTAGAGAGCAGGGCCTTCTTCTGATTCGTTGGGTATTGGTGAAGGGTCATTCTCTTTTTGCCAAATCTTATACGCCGCTGCTTGGACCAAACCAACCCAAGACCATTCCATTAACTCACCAGCTTGGCAGCTTCACTTTCAAAAATAAAAACACCAGCGATGGACTTCCAGTGAAGTGGACGCCAAGCAAGGAACTAACCTCTCTTCAACATACCTTTTTATACTCTCTTCACCAAAACCCCGCTGCCTGCCCTTTTCTCACCCATCCATCTTCAACTCTCTCACTACGTACGTAGCATGGACCCAGAAGATGGAGTGATAGTACTGAGGAGGGCAGAAATTGATACTCGAGCACCGTTTCGGTCTGTTAAAGAGGCCGTGACGCTCTTTGGAGAGAAAGTTCTAGCTGGGGAGATATATGGCAACAAGCTCAAAAAGGTGGGTAGCTGATGAATTAGGTGTGCTATGTGTGGCCTTTTTGCCTTTCATTCCATTTGCGAAGAATAATAGCAATTGCTAACTTCAGTGTTTGCTTAATTAGGTTAACATTGAAGCAACGAAAGAGGGGAAGGGCTCTTCCCAGCTAGGAAGCGTGACAGCTGAGCTAGAGGAGACGAAACAAAGCCTGGAGAAAGCGAGAGCACAAAGTTGTAAAATGGCAAATTCTCTGTCTTCCCTCAAACAAGAGCTTGACAAAACAAAGCGAGAGCTCCAACAATTTAAGGAACGTGAGATGAGAAAGCAGGTGATGGAATCTGAAATTGAAGACGTCAAGATTGTGGAGGACTCGCAGGAATTTGAAGTGAAAATGAGCATGTCTAAGCAAGAAGCTCAAGCAACGGAGTTTCAAAAGAAGAGGTACGTCACTTTCGCGAATCCGCCTTCCCAGGCTCATCATGTGACCATCCCACAAGGCGTTCAAACGCTGGAGAGACACCCTTCTCTGACAAAAAAGAAGAAGCCACTGATTCCCCTTATAGGAGGCATTTTCTCCAGGACAAAAAGAACCCAACAAGCTGCCACCCCATGATTTTCATCCCGGCCCCAGTGTATTATTAATTCTGGATTCTGATTTAGTTGTGCTCATCGGTTTCCCTCTTTCTCCAGTCCACCTACTCATTTTCATGCTTTTCTTCTTCTTTCTTCTTCTTTCTTCTTCATTTAGATCATGTCACCTGAAAATCAATGATTTCTGGATATGACAAATCTGTTTATGATTTTAGATGTTTACCAAAATAACACTTTCCATGGTCCAAAATAAAATCCCATAGACGCATTTCCCATCTGCCATTATAGTAGATAACTTGCAAAGCAAACCAAAAAAAAATAAAAAGAAAACAATGAAACACAAAATTGAACTACATTTCACAAGTTATGCAGCTTCGCAGTGTTCCCCAGAAAGCGATTCTAACAAAAATGGGACTCCAAATTCAAATATCCGAATAAACATAGGCCAGTAGCTAGTCTACAACTGGCAAGGAATGGTCAATGTCATACTCAAACCTTCTAACCTACGCTCATCAGAAGGTTTAAGTACCACAGGTCTTCGTCCCGCTTAAAATATAGCCTCCAAATGCACTCATCTGCATCAAGGGATGAGTTCTTGATGGAAGAACCTGCATTTTTTTCAAAAAATGTAAAGAATAAAATTACACTCGTTAGTTTCCCTCAGCGTAGAATCTTTTTGTTTCTGCTTTCTAAGGGAGGTAGGACGGGAAAACTCAACACCACAAAATATTATTTTCATTTATATAGGCCAAGACAGGTGTGTCTCACCCAAGTTGGACGATCTATTGAAAATGTTTGCATTGACAACCAGGCGACCCAGATGTCTGTTCTTATTTAGATTACATAGCCAACCAACCTGATATTCACGTAGCCAAGGTTCTGAAATTTGCAAGCCAATTGCCATCTTTCCAAGCTGTAGATTGTGCATGCACGTTGCAAGAGGCTGCATTTGAAGAGAAAAATTTGGTATTTTGACAAAGTTGATGTACAAAATTCTGGTTGTCAAATGAAGATAAGTTTCAAGGCTTTTTTACTAATATTATTTGGCAACAGAAAAAAAAAGTTATCTTAAATATTTTTATATTTCTTTTAACAAGAACTATAAGAGAAAATTTTTCAGTGGAAGAATATAACATATAAAATGTCAAAGACCTATGTAGCTCAAACAATTAAAAAGAACCGTAAAACACCATATGTGTAGAATATAACTCCTATATATGCAAGTCTTGTTTTCAATAATTTGAAGTAAATAACCTGAAGATCGTGATGGTAAATAGCAAACGGTGCCGAATTTGAGACAAGCGGAAGAAGATCTTTAATCATTTCCCAAGCATCAAGATCAGGAGCAGCAATTATTAGGCTGTAGATGGTTTCAAGTAGAGTCATTAACTTGGGGCAAAATGTACTTTTAAAAGCAGAATTTTTGAGTAAGAGTTGTAGGTAGACTGTTAACTCTGATTAATATTTAGATACCTTGAGAAACCATTTTCCTTCCATAACTTAAGGGCCTCTATACATGCCCTTTCTCCAGCTTTAAGGGTTTTCCTCGAATTGTTTACTGGAGAAACAGTGGTCTCTGTGACTATGTCTGTGGCCTCTGGCTCATCAGACAAAATAGGTGTGTCTTCAATATTTATTGATGAAGTGGGGCACTGCATATGCACAGATTGATCTTTGAGTGGATGCAACAATGAAACTTTTACACACAAAGAGGATAATGAAACTCACATTTGATTGCAAGTCCGATGCATCTTCATGCTCGTCAATTTTTTCAGAATTCCCAGGTTGAGCTAAACAGAGGTCACCAAGAGAAGCCCGCACAATTCTAGAAAAAAAGATGTTAAATTTCTTCATTAAAGTTCTTATTTTAAAATAGAAAAAGGAATATAAAAAAAACAAAAGACAACAGAAATATACTTAACAGTCCATCCTGGACAAAAGAATTATTTTCTCCACAGATCATTTTACTTACTTTAACACATTATTCAGGCTGTAAGTTTAAAAATATGACAGAACACAAAGGAAATGTACCTTTTGCAAATCTCATTATTGAAATTGAACATCCTAACTATTTCCATGGAATACGGTGCATTTCCACGGTATGCATTACATACGTAAGCAGTACCTGTCAAATAATATGCATGATTCAGCAACAAGAGATTGCAGCGAATAAACCATTTTAATTCAAGGGCAAGAAATCACACGCATTAAGATTTTATTTGATGGGATTTTTTCACTGAGTAATTCATACAGATGAGCAATGTGGCAAGGAAGGGGATCCTGATGCAGAGGACCAGTATGGAAAGGAGACGGACGCTGATGCAGCGGACCAACATGGCAAGGAAAAGGAATCTGTGAAATAGTTGTTGGTTTACACAGGGCGAAGTGAAACAATGATTGGGTGGAATAGATTAATATAGGATGATGAATTGTAGAAGGGATCATCTGTCTTTTAGTGAATTTGTCATTTCAACTTGTAGCTTGGAAGGGAGAGTCCTCCCAGATACTTTGTCATTTACATTCTCTCTATCAATACAAACGTGATTTATCTTGAGTGCCTATTTTCATTCTGACCAACTCTGGACACACATGGAAAAAAAATCTCATTTTTTTTCCTCTCACACTGAAATGAGAAGTTATTTTGAAGGATAGACTAAAAGTACTAATAAGATTTCTGATTTTTTTTATGATGATTACCACAGCTCATTGAAACATTATTTCCATTCCTCATGGCTCTTCTTGCAGTTCTATAATTTTTCTAGTAAATTTAACATCATTCTAAACCCACAGTAATTGAAAAGATGTATGCAATGAAACACACAGATCAAACCTCCTAATCGCTCTGCGACAGCGCCAGTAACAAGGCCACCAACACTATCCACAACAAGGATGTCAGCATTTGCAGTGATATTAGCCAATGAAAGCAACAGGGACAATGTGTCTACTCGTAGAAATCTGTATCATGGGAAATCAAGTCAAGAACAAGATGTGGAATGGCGACAAAAGCTAAAATCAAACAATACACTAGAACATATCAACGTTCTAGAGAATTGCACATAGAGAAATACAATGCTTTAAGTCTACTACCTATTAGTTATTCCCAGTAACCACCACTACATCATTCTATCTCCTAGTTACATATTCAGCTATTGCCTAACAATCCAAGATATTGAAACAGTCATTTTGTTGGACTGTGAAAGCCATGTTTACCAATAATACTGGAGGTTTACTTCCACCATAGTTATGCCCTAGCTAAAACAGTCATTAAGTGCTCCCTATACTCAACTTCAACAATACATATGCAGCAGAACCAAATAAAATGGTTGAAAAGGATTTCAGACCAACAAACAATCAAAATCATGAACAGTTGGTATAGTCTTTCAGAAGTTATAAACCAAAATGTAGTCAAAATCATGTAAATAACAAATATTAGATGAGTACCGAATTTTCGCTGGATATTTTTTGAAGTATGTCTCGCATATGCTGAAATAAACAAGAATAAGAAAATATTAGCACGGCAAATATCATTAAAAAATGGATATGCATGTGAGGCAACAGTGATCTGCTCTCCTGCAGTTACCCAAGTTTTCAGGTCGTAATTAAGAAAACAGCATAGCCTGATGCCACGATACACAAACCAAAGCATAAGAAATTGGTATTTGCATAGCAGACCTCAACATGTACCCAGACCGAGAAAGCCAAAAGAACAAGTACCAGCACATAGCTTACCACAGCAGAGCAGATTACCTTCGAGCTAAAGGTCTTCTCAAAAGCACTAGAGGTGCGTACTTTTTTTGCTTCTTGAGTTTATATTTCTCCTGAAAACAAAATGAACATTAGCTCACCTCGAAGTTAAAATTGGTTTAAATTCATAAGCACATATTTCACTGAACCTGACACACAGACATACTTGTGAAAATGGTGTTTTCTTCTCAAATGTTGAGCTGTTGGCAATAAGAGCTTCAACAATGTCATTGCCATTTGCACCCTGTCTGCGTCAGAAAATAACAAAACTTTTCAGAAGAAGCATCTTAAATAAGCATATCATGAAATGGTCACAGCATGAAGTTCACAATCCAAGAATTGAACATTTTTCCCCTTATGGACTTGGGATTGAGATGATCCGAATGGGCAGAATGTGAGTCAAGTCCTGGAAAAACAAATATGAAGCCACCGAAACCAATCCAGCACTGCACTCTAACCTTCGCATTTCCTCTATGTCATCACTGGTCAAGCTTTGGGCCTTGTTATTATCAACTATTGCTCGATTATCTCTGGACTCATCCATTGTTTGATCATTGCCTGCTTCATGACCATCGCCACCTACCAAAGGAAATAGGTATCAGTCAGATTGAAATTAAGGAAAACCCAATCAGGGAATATTAAAAAAAAAAGAAAGAAAAGCTTTTTCAACAAATTAAAGCATCAAAAGGAAGTCAAAATTGGTGGAAGTTAAGACAGAGTTTAAGGAGCAAACCATTTGAGGGAATAACCCGAGACAAACATAGCCCTTCAGCCCCGTTTTCGACCTGAAACAAAGAACCGAACGGACAGCCAATCAAGGGGCGTAAAGAACAGTTCTTCTTGCCAATTTTCACTGTCCTGTAAATTCACCAACTCATTAAGCATAGCCAAAATAATCGTCGTAATGATCAGAACTTAACAGGAAACCAAAAGACAGACAGAGAGAGAGAGAGAGCCAAATGTCTTACGAGCCAGCTGTGAGACGAGCAAACACCAAGCGGTCGCCGTCGTTAATGTCGAGCAAAACGCTGCAACCTTCCCATGTGAGTCTAGGGTTTAGGATGGAAGGGAATTCGTTCGTGTTTTGGGACATGTTTGAAAATAAGCTAAGGTTTAATTCTTGGCGGCACACGAGGCCCGAGAGTGATTGAGTGACGGACCTGAACGGAGCCACCTTCTATTCTATAAAGCTCAGTGGTAGGTTTTTTTATTTTTTAGTTCAACCGCTGACATGTGAGACTGAGGAGGAAGATTAACGATTGGCGACCTGACGTCGAAACTGAGCTTTAAGGAACTGGTTATTAAAGACGTGTCGTCTCCATTTACTTGAGGTCAAAATTGACCTTGTGAGCCCAATGCATAAAGAGAGGATAGACACAAGGATATAGAGAAATAAAGCAAATCTTAATAAGATATCCTTGATTGATTTACAAACCATTAAGTAGATTCATACTTATAGATAAGAATGGGTAATTAAAAAATCGTAACTAAAGAGATATGTTGATACTTAATATATAGCACTCTCCCTCTAGTATCTGTTCAAAATATACATCCTTAAAATTTTTTAAGATAAAACCGGTATGTTTTAAGAATACTGTTTCATTCAAAATCTTACTAAGAAAAACTTAATTTTTTCACGAATGTATACAAGTATACAATCAAAGTATTACCTTAGTAAAAAATTATTGGGAATCTTGATTAAGGGAAAAAGAATGCAATACATGATTTTACTCTATTAATTATATCATCCGTTTGGAATCAACTAACATCTTAAATGTTATTATCATTTGATATTTGATAAGGTCATGTATATATAACCATTCCATCAAAATTAGTATCAAATCTATTTTTTATAGAAATTTATATATGATATCATAATAGAGTCATCTTAACGGATAAACTTTATCCATAAGATTTTCATAGCACTTTTATCGAAATTTTATTTCTCAAAATGCTCGATATAAAAATTCAAATAAAATAATCTTTCTATTATTTATCTTTGTATAATTAATAGACTTTTGACAATTCTTTAAGAATTTTAATAAATTTATATTTTCATAATAACTAGCAATCATATCAAATTTAGATCAGGATCCTTTTATTGAAAAATATATATTGTGATTATTTTGATATATACAAGCTTTATTTAACTTTATATAATATAACTTCTCGGGGAATTTAATTATTGTCTTGTATATTCATCCTAGATTTATATATATATATTTACTATCAAATTTATCGCATATTGCAACATTTTTTATCCACCGCTACAATAGAATATTTTTCTTCAAATCAACCCTTTGCATAAAATATTCTGCAACATGTTGTTTTGATTATAATATTATCTATCTCATTTTTGTATATTTATCGGTATATATTTCATTGTGAAATTAATATTTGGACCACAAGTCTAAATATATCTATGTTGCAAATCAATCATAAATACATCTTTCTAGATTGATCGATCATTTATATTTTATATTCTCCCATAAAATTTAATCAAGATCTTCATAATAATAAGCGCTTAACTTATATGCATAGATACCGTTGACATTAATTCATCTCAATTCTTTTTTTTTTATATATTGACATAATATATCAAGATCTCTTTTATTATTCTGAATCCTTTTTAGAAATCAATAATGTCAATGTAATTATTTAAAGTTTATTCTGTTTCAAAAAATCATAAATATTAACTCATTTTATGAGAATTTATTATCTTTGGAATCGATTGATAACTCACATTCATATATAATATTGTCCCTTAGAGACATGATCTTATATTAGAGTAATATAGTTGGGTCTCAACTTTTTTAAAGTCATTAAATTTATCTAATAATAATATATTATCAATGAGTTATTTTATGATCTTTATGTTCATAATATAATGAAGATTATAACGATAACTCTTTTTGAAATTTTATTTTCAGTATTTTTCTTTTCTCCTCTTCAATGTTGGAACTTTTGCTTATTATATATCCTCCTTTTGAAGATTATCTTTGTGCATTGTGGTGGATAGTAATATTATCTATCACACTTATAAATGTCTTAGATGGTTATATTTGATTCCTGATCATGAACCAATTTTATTTATAGGATATCAAAAATAAATTATTAGCATGCATAAACTTGTTGCATGTCAAATGCATTATGATTTACATATGACATTATACAAAGATCCAAAATATATGTACTCATAATTTATATTCATATTATTTGTATCGGATTATCAGGATGCTCATGTTGGCCAACAATTTATTTCACAATTTGTCTTACAAAAGCCATTTATATTATAACCATACTTATATATGTGAATATTTTAGTTGATTTATCATCCTAACTAAATATTTATAGTTCTTATCTTTTATCCTGATTTAATATCAAACTATATAAGTAGAGATATTGTACTTAAAATGCATTTGCATAATAATTATATCTCATATAAGTATAATTGGGATGATTCTACCGATGATGTCAACTTTTTATATTTTAAATATTTCATCTATTGTAACTTTATGAAGGTATAATACTTTAATTTCTCACTCCATTCACTCCATAGAATAGAGTGTGTCCATTAGGATGAAATATAATCATCATCACTAGTAACTTATCCTAGAAAACTTCTCACCCTATATTTTCTCTTTTATACATCTCTTTTTATTCCAATAAAATATTTTCTTAGTCCATTTCTTATCACAATTCACTGAATTCACCAAGCTTGTTCTTCAAAGATTGAGAGATTCTAAATGAATCAGGAGAGAGAAAGAATTCTGAAAAAAATTCAAATTTTTTTAAACAAAAACACAATGTTATAGCAAGAGAGATTTTTTTTAAAAAATAATATTAAATAAATTATTTATTATTATTTTATATAAAAAAATTCAATACTCGTATAACATACTAACTGGAAAATATTAAAATAATCATATTAGAGTAAATGGTAATTTTTACTGTCTACCACTAAAGATAGTTCTAACATGTGACAATTGTCGTCATATGTTTTTAAAGGAATAAATCAAAAAATTAAGTCAAAAAATCAAAGATACATAAAAATAAATAAAATTTTTCTTGAGATTTTCATGTATTACATAAAATAAATAATATGCCACGCATAAAATAATCAAATAATATATAGTAATATTTTTTTTTTCAAAAACAATGCTCTCAAGGCACATTTTAAAATTTTTTGGATAATATATAAATTTTTAATTTATTTTTGAAAATTTATGTACTATGTCACTGAAAAAAACTGCGCACACTTTTTCATACAAGCGAGCATATTAATTGAATAAATGCACAAAATTTTCGTCAGTATGCATATGAGTGTGGGTGTGTCTAAACCAATAAATTAAAATCATAATTTCAGACAGGAATGCAGAATATAAATAAAGGGTGAATGTGAAACAAACATAATAGACCAAGACAATATGAATATACGAGAGTTTTTTAGGAAATAGTGAAACACACTGCGGGCTTTCTATTTGTCCCGATTGAGATAAAATTGAAGTAATTTTGAATAATTGTGATCCTAATTAACTAGGATCGAGACGAAATTGATTACAAATACAGTAAAGCTTACTAATATTAAAGGAGGATACTCTTAAACTTAAAAATAAAATATATTGATATGCTATGACATTGTCATGATAGGGTGATACTGATTTTGAGTTTGTTTTCATACATATCCCACAAACACATCTATATTATTAGTGTTTAGATAGTTTTTAACATGTACTAGCATTATTTTGAGTAATTTTGAATAGATGACTTTACTTTAGATACTACTTACTCCTCTTACTTTCATCTTACTGTAATATTATTTATAATATAATAATTTGATTAATACTTTTGAGATGTTCATATCTACAAAATGATTCAGTCCTCTCCCTCTCCCTCTCCCTCTCCTCCCCCGCGCGCAACTGAGGAGATGGAGGTAGGAGGTTTTGGTTGTTGGTAATAGAAAGAAATGGCATACATACCATTACTATCTGATTCTGTACGGACACAATCCCAAAAGTCCCAAAAAGTCCCAAAAGTCCCAAAAGTCCCAAAAATAGATTTGATCCCCTTCTTCTGATGACCATGTCCCGATCACAAACCAAAATACTACAAAAAACCAAATGTTTGCTCCTCCTCCTTACCATCTCCACCACTCCCTTAAATGGAAGGACGTTGGAGCAACCAAATCCAACCTTCTCATTCCCACCTTCCTCTCTTCTCTCTACTCTCTTTTTTTCTTTTTTATGTCAATTGTGCAACAAAAAGAAAAAAAGAGCAGTGCCTCAACATATATATAATCTCACCATCACATCCAGCCTTATGAGTTGGATCCCCACCTACGGCTTTGCTCGCAATGGGGAAGAAATCGCGGTGCAGGGGATGCTTCGGCTTGTTTGTAGTGGTCGTTACACTGCTGTTGGTTATCTGCGCCATCGTTTACATTAGAAAGAGACCCCGCAAATCCGACGGCGGGGACAATTTTGTTCCCGGACCTCCCGGCGCCATTGACCACAAATATGCCGCTGCTCTCAAAGTCGCGATACAGTTCTTTGACGTTCAAAAATGTGCCTCCCTTCTCCTTTCTCTTTCCAATTTAGCGGGCTCGCTTCCTTTTAATTTGTTTTCTTACTATTTATTTCTGGTTTATCTCCGGGAATGTGGTTTTGTGATGGGATGGATTATATGAATCCAATTTGATGCAGCTGGTGAGTTAGTGAACAACAACATAAGGTGGAGAGGGGATTCGGCTCTGAAAGATGGGATACAGGCGAATTTGGACCTTTCTAAAGGACTCTATGATGCCGGGGATCACATCAAGTTTGGCTTCCCATTGGCGTTTACTGCTACTGTGTTGTCGTGGGCGATTCTCGAGTACGGTGACCAAATGGAAGCCGTCAATCAGTTGGAACCCGCCAAAGACTCGCTCAGGTGGATCACCGATTACCTCGTCAACGCTCACCCATCCCAAAATGTGCTTTACATTCAGGTTCTCTCCAATGCCTGCCCGCTCATTTGATTTGGCCCTGTTGTTTAAGTGTGGATGGGAGGGTTTAAGGTAGGAATCTATACGATTGCTGACGATGATGGACAGGTGGGCGATCCCAAGACGGATCATGGGTGTTGGGAACGGCCGGAGAATATGACAGAGAAGAGGCCGCTCATTCAGGTGAACACATCCGCTCCTGGGACGGAAGTTGCCGCTGAAACTGCAGCAGCTATGGCCTCGGCTTCTCTAGTGTTTAAGAACTCCAATTCCAGATACTCGAGCACGCTTCTAAATCACGCGGAGCAGTTGTTTGCTTTTGCTGACAAACACAGAGGTTCTTACAGCGAGAGCATCCCGGACGTCCAGAACTATTACAATTCAAGTGGATATGGGGACGAGCTTCTGTGGGCAGCGAGCTGGCTATATCACGCAACAGGAGAGAAGTCTTACCTTCAATACGTGACGGGGGAGAATGGAGATGAGTTTGCGGATTTTGGAAACCCAACCTGGTTCAGTTGGGATAATAAACTTGCAGCGACACAGGTAAACATTTGCTTGTTTCAGAAAAGACGTGAGATAATGTAGAATTCTACATCTGAGGACAGTAATTCACTCATTCTGCTTCAGGTCTTGTTGTCCAGGTTAACCTTGTTTGGCGATGCGGGCAACTCAGACCCAGGCCTTGATCAGTACAAGGAAACAGCCGAGGCTGTTATGTGCAGTCTCATACCAGATTCCCCAACCGCCACAAGTAGCAGAACAGAGGGTAAATTCTTTCAAACCTATTATTAATTATTTGCTATGGGTAGTACCCACAACACCCCTTGTGCACCTGTTGGGTATATAGTTTTGTGGATTTTACATTGTCTACAATCCTTTTATGCAGGTGGTCTTATATGGGTCAGCGAATGGAATGCGCTGCAGCATCCTGTTGCTTCAGCTTTCTTGGCCACTCTTTACAGTGACTACATGCTCACTTCAGGGACTTCAAAACTGTCTTGCAGTGGAGATTCGTATAAACCTTCAGATCTTCGGAACTTTGCTAGATCACAGGTACACACACACACACACACATATGCATGCTAATCATCGAGTTTAAGATCTACTACCATCCCTCCCACTCCCCCCAACGATTAAACTAGTTTTATGTTTCCTTGTAGGCTGACTATGTATTGGGAAACAATCCCATGGGAATGAGCTATCTTGTTGGGTACGGTAAAAAGTACCCTCAATACGTGCACCATCGGGGAGCTTCAATACCACCCAATGCAACAACTGGTTGCAAAACTGGGTGGAAATATCTTGAAAAGAAGGAACCTAACCCCAATGTAGCTGTTGGAGCTCTTGTCGGCGGCCCTTTTCTAAATGAGACATACGTCGACGACCGCAACAATTCGATGCAGGGAGAACCAAGCACCTACAACGCCGCTGTCATGGTTGGCCTTCTCTCAGGTTTAGTCACCATCTCCTCTGCAGTTCAATCCTTGGCTTAAATGGATCTCATGTGGAGACCCACATATATCCTATATATGTATAGTCATCCATTGTGATTCTTCAGAGCCAGCATATATATTTTGAACATTCTGTTTTCTCCCGTAGATGTTAATGATTTTGTTGGGTATTGATAAATATAGATGTTATACTCTCATTTTAGTCAATCCAATACTATCTTAATACAGTCTCTTTTTTTAATTCTCTAACTTTTTTTCTTTTCTTTCTTTTCTTTGTATATCCATATCTTCTTCTCTATTTGATATCATTTTATTTATTTATTTATTTATTTTATATCATATTATTAACACGAGATTAACACGAGAGTTCTTAAGAAACAAAGAATTTTAGATAAGTTTAAGAAAACAAAGCAAATTTTTAATTTATAGAAAATATGTATATTTTAAAATTTTTTACAGTTATCTTATTATAATATAATTTCAATTAATTATTAAAGCATTAGATTATAATTATATCGATAGTATTATAATTTATGTATCAGCCATTTTATTATTAAAAATGATAAAATAATAAAATAATAAAATTAAGAATCTAAAGTTTAATTAAGATAATATTAATATATCTAAGGTCATTTTCAGATTTATTATCTCACTTCTTAAAAATTTGTTACGTGATTAATTTCATATATTTATAATTTACAATTTTAAATATTGTAACACTTTAGTTCCGTAATAATGAAAAAGATTTTTTGTTAAAACACTTTAGTATAGAAACCGTAGGTGAGCAACAGCCTATACTAAGTATGCATATGTGATGTGGTGTGTTTGATGGGTCATAGGTGAGCAATAGCCTTAGGCTGAGGATTGTATGTATCTGGGACTTGTGTGTTTATGTTTATAATTTTAAATATTGTAACACTCTGTTCCATGATAATAAGAAAATGTAGATATTTGATGTTATAATTTATTTGGATGCAAAGAATATTGGAAGATAAATGAAAATGGTATATGAGAGAGATATTATTGTTATTTTGGACGGCGGTGGGAGATTGGTGTTGCGGAGGGGCAGCCTAGGTTGACTTCTTGGAGCTGCTAATATTAAAAGAATACCTTCCTGGTAACAGTTACAGGTTCTTTATTTATGTTATATTAAATAAAAGAGAGATTCTTTTTCTTGTCTTCTGCAAGGTGTGAGCACATTAATGTAGTACTACATCGTGCGTGGTGGACGCTTATCGATGGATCGATCGAAAATTGAAACACAAAAGCTAGTGTATCGGATGTGAAGGGCAAAAGGGTGTCTAGCTACACTTTGATCATTCAATATTTGTTGTTGGTACGGTCGAGGACAGTTGGGTAAAGCTCTGTCAGAATTATTGTCCTATAAGTTAGCCAGTGGTTGACAATTGGCATGTGGACAAGCAACAAGGGAGGGAAGCATTTACAATACACAACTAACGAAAATTTGCCAATTCATGACCACATCGATCATCATATCATATCCACACAGCTGCGCTTAGCGATGTATATATATATAGCTAAAAGAATACACTTGTTTACTGCGAATCTTAGTGGACCTCAAATCATCTACACATACGTACAGTAATCAATCCTCGTAGGTAGGTAGGTAGGTTTACGATCGATATTGGAGTCTGCAAAATTAATTAAGGTGTTGATGATAGGGTGAAGGAGCCATTAATGTGGGACTCCCACTTGTTGTTCCATCTCCCAACCATTAATGTGCTTAGGCTGATATTCCTGGCGAGAATGACTGGCGAGAATGAGGGAATATATATAGGGAATATAGAGAAATATAGAGAAATATAGGAATGGGGGGTTTGAGGGAATAATAATTAAGAATTAGAGAAATCGTACCTCCAGCTTGGACAAGAGTTGGTGAGCAGTTTGGGCAGAAACAATGATGTGGCGTGCAGTTGGTGTTATGAATCCTTCATCAACAGCCTTGTCTATGAATGATAGAAGTGAGTTGTAATAACCATCAACGTTCAATAACCCCACCTGAGAAGGAGCCCCACCCCACAATTAAATGCCTCATTTTCTCCATCATTCTATCTACCTACAGTCTACAGCCTACTGCTTTATTGTGCTAATTAATTGCGTACTAATTAAAAATGATATGAATTAAAACATTTATATACATACATGTAATGGAAAAATGATCAGTACCGGTTTGTCATGAATTCCAAGCTGAGCCCAAGTAATGACCTCCAGGAGCTCTTCCAAAGTTCCATATCCACCTGCCAGTGAGTCTTTTTTTAAGTTATATTTAATTATTGAAAATGGAATAGCTGTATTTACGAGGAATCAATCACGTACGTACCCGGCAAGGCTAAAAATGCATCAGCTTGGCGAGCCATCTCGGCTTTCCGCTGGTGCATACCGGAAACAGCTTTTACTTCTCCCACACCCTCTCCTGTAATCTGAAAGTGTGTAAACCATTAAAATAATAATAATAATATTAATAATAATAAATTCTGCAAGTAAGTAAGTAAGTAAGTAAGTAAGTAGGGTGGTTTAGGGGGTTGAGAGGTTTGTGTGGGATATTTATTACAATACCTCTCTTGGCATCAGAGTCTTAGGAATGATCCTGCCAAAAAATAAAATGGGAATTAATCATAATAAATGTATCTATGCTCTCCAAAGGAGGAGAGGAAGATGAGGGAAGTTAGCTTACCCCAACACGTGGCGGCCACCATCATACACAGCTTGGGAGACTAAACCCATAAGCCCAATGCTGCCCCCTCCATAAACCAAGTCAATGTTCCGTTCAACCTACAATGCAATCATCATCACCCTTTTTCAGTCATCTGACACTCCAAGTAAGAGTGTAAGACCGACACAACATACTAACTGCATGCTCTAATCACAAGCTTCCCATCAAACAGGAACTACTAATGCATGGGGTTTGGGTTTGGTTTTGGTTGTACGTACCAGCTGTTTGCCAATTTGAATAGCAGCAAGCTGGTAGCTAGGGTTCTTCCCAGGGCTGCTGCCGCAGAAGACACACACACGTTTAAATCTTGATTTCATGGGAGGCTGCCGTTGCTGGTTTTGTGGCTGTTGATTCTCCATGCCCAACCAACTTGATATGTTCAACTTGAAAAACTTACTAAGATAGATAGTTATGAAGGAGGAGAATGGGCAGTCGATAGCCCTTGAAATTCAATACCATTATACCAAAAGTGGTGCCACTGCCATTGGTCCCTTTTTATATCAAAATCAAAGTCCCCACACGCACATCCCTCAAACATCATTCAACTTTGTCTAATTAAATTAAAATAATTCACATTGAATTGAATTGAATTGAATTGAATTGAATTACGTACGTACATAAATTGCAAGGACTCATGGATTGCACGTGAAACTGTGACACCAAGGTTTGTCCCACGACCCAATAATGAACAAGTACATGGGGAGGAGTGGAGTGGAATGGAATGGAAGAATCAGGAATCTGAACTGAAATTGCTAAATACCGTACCTAAAATGGACATCATAGTTGAAAGTCCTGGCCGTACTAGTAACACCATTATTCACCCATACAGCTGTAACGGTGGCTCTATGGAAAATGCCATTCTTGAATGGGTGGCATAGACGTGTACTGGACCTGACCTGACCTGACCTTCATTGCATTTTGGCTTTTCGCGATCCCATCACTTTCCCACCACACTTGTAATATCTATTTCTACTATAAGTTTATTACTAATAATTTTGTGATTTTGTGGTTTTGTGATTTGTCACATTTCTCATAGTTTGTTTGACATGCATCATGACGGGCCATTGATTTGTCGAGAATCACGCAATTATTTTAAGCTTTTTTCACGAAAATAAAACTTTCATTGATGGATGGATGAAGATATTTTTCTATTTAAGAAAATGTGTCAATGAAAATAGATTGAGCAGGCATCAGGCATCAGGCATCAGCCATCATCCATCAGCCAGTCAATCATTCGCCAGCTGTTATCTTGCATGTTGTCTACTAAGTTTGACACAAAATTTCAAAAAGAAAGATAGGATCCTCACAGAAAAAGAAAAGTTGCCGTCACTGCTCACTAACCAGATTTACTAGTTTTTTTATACCTTTTTCTACTTCTTTTTTTTTTTTAATAATTTTATTTACAAATATTCTTCTTTATCTCAATTCATCCTTATTTTTTATTTTATTTTATTTTATTATATTTTACATCTAAAATCTTCTAATCCTCAAATTTTAAGATAAAGAAACACACTATATATTAAGTTACTAATTTGTTGGTGTATCAATGAAATTTATATTTTCAATTTGTTTTTCAGTTTTAATTCTTGTGTGTTTTTTTATTTTGAAAGATATAAATTAAATATATATTTTATACTGTTCACACGAGAGACACTCATCCGTTTCAATAAAGTAATCTAAGATTTATTAACTTATCAAATATTCCAAAAACTCCTCGAGTTAGACTTCGTGTAAAATCAGTGATATCTTATTCTTAACCTAAAACATCAATTATCACAATCTTATTTTAAAAATAACAAATTAAATACTTTAAATTTTATTTGTGAAATAACACAACAAAATCATAAATTAATTCAAATATCAATGATGCATCATCATTTTGAATAAACGATTTTCCAAATATTTTAAGGATGAAAAATCTTGTTTTACAATATTTTATCTAGCTATTGATAAGCTAACCTTAAAATATAATTTTTAGACATTTGCAGGATTTTAGGAGAACTTTGGAGCTAAAGAAGTGACTCCTAGTGATCTCCATAATTTTTGGTCCTTATCTTGTGCCCTCTGATAATTCTGGTAAATAATAATCTAGAGGTCTTGGCTAATATTGATTATTTTTTATGTTTATCTCTTAAATTGAAATTTTCAATATTTGATAGATCGTGCATTATCTATATTCGGATATAAAAGTGTTGAAACCATCTGTGGTCAAGACATCTTACATTCTAGCATTGAAAGCATTCCTAAAGCTTTTGTGAACATGTCCGGCTAGAAATCTTTATTCTTAGTTTCGATTGTTGAATGTCTCGGACCCTCTGTAAAGTTATAACTTATTTTCAATAAACGTCTTTCTTGTTTATCTTGCCTTCGCAAAGTTTTATAGAACCTTAGCCTATAGTATCTGATCAATTAGATAGGTTTAGATTCATGCAATCAAAACCATACATTCAATATGCTACTAATGACCCCTCTGGTGAGTGATACATCCGTGGTGAACTAAAGTGAGGAAGCATAAGTATTGACTACGTTAGCAATCCGAGGGGTAGATATTGAAGGGAGGACAAATGAAAGGGCCTTAAGTCGTATTGAGCCCCTAAAGTGCCATAGTTGTATCTAACAGCACTATCAGAGGTCTCTAAGCAAGGACGATAGTTTCCAACCTTGAGCACCCTATAACCACGATCGGCGAAAGAAAACAATCGAGACTAGACCCATTCAATCAATTAAATTTGACACCGTTGCCGGGGAGCTGGCATAACAGTATGATTAATTGAAGGTTGTATACCCAGATCATTACGGACAGGAACCCTAGTCCCTTTTGATCCAAAAATTGAGGCAATGTGCAGAAGAAACAACACTAGAAAAAAGGTATAGTGAAATTTATCTCCTACTTTTAAAGCAATAACCAATTCACCAGGGACCTCTTCTTGTTTGATCTCCCCAAGTACCTTGACGTTGTACACTAATCCTCTGTTCAAAGTGATGGTGGACAATGGAGGACAGGTAGCCAACAAACGTGGCCCCGAATGAAGGAGCCGAAAACAATCAACCAACTATACATAATCATGCAGGTTTAGCAAATCGGGGGCGACGAAGAAATAACAGGAACAATCCAAGTCGGATAGGTCCGACAAATCAAGGAGGCCAGAACCAACAATCCCAAGAAGATTTTCTGAATAATGAAGTATAAGATGGAGAGAATGATGAGCCACTCCGACCATGAATGAGGGAAGACCCCTAAGATAGAACAAGCAACCTATCAGCTTTCACACATTGGCCTTGGATGACAATTTTGAGTTAAAACCTACACTCCTCCAGATGCTACCTACCTTTTATGGTCGTTCCAAAGAGGACCCGAACACTCATATTAAAGATTTCGAGGCCATCTGTTCAAGCTTTAAATGTAGGGGTATGGAAGAAAATGATATTCCTCTTCGAGCCTTCCAATTTTCTCTAAAGAATGGAGACAAAGAACGACTAAGGGGCCTTCCACCAAAACCCATAAATACCTAGATGAATCATTTCATGAATATTGGGAGCATCATAAGAAGCTATGCTTAGCTTATCCTACTCACGGATTCTCTAATAGACAGCTTATTCAATACTTTTGCGGGGGCTTGACTAAAGCTGACAAATTGATGGTAAATTCACACAGTGGGGGGAATGTAATGAACTTAAATTATTAGGAAGCTCGGGAGGTCATAGCTGATTTAGCTTCACAAACTCAGTAGTATACTGACGACGAAGACGAGTCCTCACAACCAATGATGGAAGCAATGTTAGAACTAAAAAACCACGTAACTTAGTTAACTTCCATGGTGAAAAAGATGACCGTTGACAATCCTCCAGTACAAATGTGTGGTTATTGTGAAAGAACAGAGCATGCTACTGACAATTGTCTAGCTATGCCTCTAGGTGAACCACAGACCATCAATGCATATGAAATTTACGTGCCCCCGAATAAGAGGAATGATATGAATAAAATGTCATCTGAACAACAAAAGAACTACCATCCTGAACTTTCTTATGCTCCTCAAGGTCATAAGCCAGCACAGAATTTTTAGCCTTCAATAGAATATGCGCCTCAATCAAATTTTCAGCTGTAGCCAAATTACTCACATCATGCAAACAGTCATGCATATCAAAATTATCAGAATTATCCTCCAGGAATGTACCACATTAACCTAGAAGTGGGCCACCCAAACCATAGACCTCTATTGAAGAAACCGCGAAACTACTAATTGCTAGCTAGCAAACACTACAGACTTAGTTTGGAAAGATGGCTTCAGCAATCAACCGAATTGAGCCTCAAGAAAAATTACCTTCTTAACCAGAACTCAATCCCAAACTGATTATTAGCATCATGATGATAATGGATGATGAGCAGCAAAAAGAGGACTCTAATGGACTCAATGTTATGAAGAAAATCAAAGTGGGGAAATCCCTTCTTCCAACAACGGATGAAGAAAAGGTGGTCAATACCACAAAAGAACCAGTTTCATCCGAGTTCCCGAACGAGAATTTTGTGCAAAAATCTGAGAACTCAGACCGAGCTGAGGTGTCTAGCAGTAGAGCAAGGAAAGACAATCAAGCTCGGAATAAACAAAAAATTTGTAAGCCAGAAACTGAGCTGGAAGTAGTCCCGCAACCTATGATCACCATCCCACCTCCATTTTCTTCTCGATTGGCAAAGACTAGCAAGATGGCTGAAGAACAGGCCATACTTGAAGTCTTCAGGAAAATGGAAATCAACATTCCACTCCTAGAGTCCATCAAACAAATTCCTAAGTATGCCAAGTTATTGAAAGAATTATGCACTAATAAGCAGAAGTTGAGGGATAATGACAAAGTCACTATGGGAGAAAATGTCTCAACAGTCTTGCAAAGGAAGATGCCCAGGAAGTGCACCGGTCTAGGCATGTTTTCTATTCCTTGCAGATTTGGAGGAAAAGAAGTATTACAGGCCATGTGTGATCTCGGAGCATCTATCAATGTTATGCCACTGTCAGTATATAAGTCCTTAAACTTAGAGCAGTTGAAGAAGACCGGAGTCCTGATACAATTGGCTGTCTCTCGTCCATCCTATAGAGATCCTGGAAGACCTGCTTGTTCAAGTAGAGGGGTTAGTCTTTCCTGCAGACTTTTTTTTTATTGAAATGATGAATGATGACACCCACACAATCTTGTTGGGATTCCCATTTCTTAAGACGTCCCAGACAAAGATCAACATGTATAATGGTTCTATGACTATGGAATTTAATGGCGAAATAGTCACTTTCAATATATATGATGCAATGAAATTTCCAGATCTCGAAAGAACTGTTTCCAAAATAGATATTGTTGAGACCCTTGCTCAAGAAGTCTCACGGATGCTTTGCCTCGATAAACTTTAGTTAGCCATTGAAGAAAGCTAGGATATGATAGGATTCATAAGCAACAATCTCAAAATCAATGACCGATTATGTGATGTAATTTGAGACTTTGAATGTCAAGTATCCACTGAAGATCTCCAGTATGCATCCTTACCTATGACACATAAGAAACTTCAAAGGAGTATGATCAAGGCTCCCATTATTGAATTAAAGAAACTTCCTAGCCATTTTCAGTATGCTTTCCTAGGCACTGATGAAGCATTGTCGGTAAAAATTTCAAAGAAATTATGTCAGTAGGAGGTTAAGCAGCTTGTTTCTATTTTAAAAAACCATAAGGAGGCCGTAGGATGGACAATTGTGGACCTTAACGGATTAAGCTCCTCTACTTGCATGTATCGCATCTTGATGGAAGAGGATTTGAAGCCTATCAGGGATGCTCAGCGCCAACTAAATCCCTTGATGATGGAGGTATTGACTGCCGACATGATTTATCCCATTTCTGACAGTACGTGGGTTAGCCCCATTCAAGTAGTTCTGAAGAAGACATGGGTCACAGTTGTTCAGAATTCCAGTGGGGAGATGGTGCCCACAAGAGTACAGAATGGTTGGATGGTCTGTATCGATTACAGGAAATTGAATAAGGCCATTAGGAAGGATCATTTCCCTCTGCCTTTTGTCGATTAGATGCTTGAACGATTGGTAGGAAAGTCCCACTACTGTTGCCTTGACGGATTCTTCGGATTCCATCATATTCCTTTGGCCCCAAAAGATTAGGAGAATACCACATTTACGTGTCCCTTTGGGTCCTTTGCTTATCAACATATGCCTTTTGGACTCTGCAATGCTCTGGCCACGTTTCAAAGATGCATGGTGAGTATTTTCTTTGAGTATGTCGAAGAAATAATCGAGGTCTTTATGAATGATTTTACGGTCTATGGAGATTCTTTTCAGACATGTCTGGATAATCTAATCAAGATCTTGAAGATGTGCATTGAAAAGGACCTTGTGTTAAACTACAAGAAGTGTCACTTTATGGTGGATCAAGGATTGATATTGGGGCATATAGTTTCAGCCAAGGGGATAGAGGTGGACTATGCGAAAATCAACATTATCAAAACCCTCCCATATCCTGTGAGCATGAAAGACATCCACTCATTTGTGGGACATACCGCATTCTATCGAAGGTTTATCAAGGATTTTTCTAAGATAGCCCAACCTATGTGCCGATTACTTCAGCAAGATATTCCGTTCGAGTTCTCCAATGACTGCAAGAAGTCCTTCAATCTAATAAAAAATATACTTGTTACTGCATCAATCCTCAATGCTCCTAACTAGGAGCTTCCATTCGAGATCATGTGTGATGCTAGTAACTTTGCTATAGGAGCTGTGCTGGGACAGAGAGTTGGTTGTTACCCTCTTGCTATTTATTATGCATCCAAAATGCTAGACAATGCCTAGATAAATTATACTACCACCGAGAAGGAGTTGTTAGCTATGGTCTTCGCTTTGGAGAAATTTTTGTAAGGGCTCAAACCCAATTTATAAGGACCCTTACCGCCGTGAAACCCAAACAAACCCAACTTAGGACCTATCTGAATCCCACAAGGCTCAATCATACTAATTTTATTTTACTAGATTAATTTCTTATGCCTTTTAAAGGTTGGAGCTTGATAATAATGGATAGACATTCTGGCAATATACGGAGCAATAAAAATATCAGCGGAAGTTTTTATAATTAACCAACGGAACCTTAACACACAAGTCCTATAGGGATCTCAAAATCTAGCAAATAGCCCGACAATAAATTCTGAAAATAAATGAACAAATGAGGGATCCAAAGAACTAGAAAGCAGTCCAATCAAACTTCATGTTTAATGGTATATGCACAAGCAATCAACAAGGAAGGAGATATGCGAATGTGATGCAATATCGTCCTGCTGTGCAGCCTTGATCTCACACACTAGTACCAATGTCAGATGATGTACCTAAGCCTGAAAAATGGGTAAAAAAAGGGTGAGATTATAAGAATCTCAATAGGGTAACAACATCATAAGATTTTCAAAAATCTAAACAAACATCTCCCAAACAACACCAGATTTGCCTACACAACTAAAGGGATATCGAACAATCATATATCAATCTCAATAGGGATAGGGCCGAAAGTAATAAGCTATGGGTGAACTAAGAACACTTCTGAAAATAAAAGTACACAAGTAGGTAATTCAACATTTGATATTATCAATAGAAAGGATGTCCCCTCTACACAAAGGGTAAATGGTTAGTAAACAATCTAATCAGCAAGCATATCCATCTTGCCACACAAGGATAAGGCATCCAAGCCACAGAAGGACAAGGGCATCCAAACCACACAGGGATAAGGGCATCTTGCCACACAAGGACAAGGCATCTAGCCACACAAGGACAAGACATCTAGCCACACAAGGACTAGGCTTCTAGCCATATAAGGACTAGTCATCCAGCGTGCACTTGCTGGGGATTGCCACCCATACGACTCTCATACTAGTAAGAACCTCTCCTCTCCCTAGGAGCATCAGTGCTTACCTCGAATGGCCACCGAAAAAGGATACTGACACACAATCATGTATAAGCAAACACAAGCAAGTATAAGGCATAGTACCATAATAGGACATCCTCAATCACATTACAACACAATAAGCAAGTCCAATACACTTAACACATTCGAATTCAGCACATACAACCTATTATAAGGGTCCGAAATTGTCTAAGGAATTTATAGTTCAATCCGCAACTATGCACACTAAAAACAAGGGATGTGCATACAACAACAACATGGACAAGCACCAAAAATATCAATCAAACAACAAGGATCTCTGGGGAAACCGATGAGGTATAGATCCTACCTCTCTTGTCTATAAACAAGTAGGTAATCCTTTGTTTTTATTAAGAGGATCGGAATCACCTATCTAACCATAAGGCAAAGACAAAACCATACTAAGCATACAAATTTCAGAAACCAAATAAACATCCCAATTTCTCACCAATTCCACTCACCAAGCCTATTAAATACAAGCGATCAGATACTGCTGGAACTACCCCCTTGGATGTGTGATGTGATAGCCAAGAACACAACAAGAATCAGCCTGATTTATCAGCCCAATTCACCATGAAAATTTCGACACTAAGTTAGGACAATAGGGCAAATTGCGAATTCATGTATATAGGGTTTAAAGGTTGTGATTTCATAATAATATAGAATGATTGGGTGCCAAATACACATACGATTAAATAGAACAAGATCAGAAATCAACAGACAAGCCAATTGGCAAAAATCGGCAACAATAGGGCATGCCAATTTCACATATAAGGAAGATTGAAAGGATAAATTCATCATACTACAACAAGATTAGATGTCAAACAATCATACGAACAAGAAGAACAACATTTGAAACCAGTTGAAGGATCAATCGAGGAATTTCAGGACCAATATCATGCAAATTGCGATAGCAATTAATATACGAAAAAGCTGACCTTCTGATGATGAAACAAAGATAGCAAGATAGAGGATGGAAAAAAGTTTCCAATAAGCTATTATTTTTTGAAATCTGATGAAGGATGAAAGAATTCAGCTATCGTATGTGTGAGACCCAGCCCGTAGGGGGGTCAAGTTACCCAATCCCATATCGGAAAGGAGCGGGGGAGGTCTTGGGCTTATATGTGTTGTGTGAGTGGATCATTTATGACAAGATGCATCTTTTGGACCATGTGGTTAGAAGCCCGACTCAGCATTGCAGTTATGATCCATCACACGCACATAAACGTCCGGGCCCGCCGGGCCGAAGCTCGTTGGGCCGGGTCGTGACAATTGGTAGCGGAACCGAACTCGTTCCCTCTTCCGGGTGGGCTTGGGCCGTGTTGTGTGTTCATGTTTGGGCCCGTGAGTTTGGGCCCAAGGCAGTTACGTTTGGCTACCCTCGTGAGGACACGAGGTCTATAAGGAGGGGAGATTGTGAGACCCAGCCCGTAGGGAGGTCAAGTTACCCAATCCCACATCGGAAAGGAGCGGGGGAGGTCTTGGGCTTATATGTGTTGTGTGAGTGGATCATTTGTAACAAGATGTATCTTTTGGACCATGTGGTTAGAAGCCCGACTCAGCGTTGCAGTTGTGATCCATCACACACGCACATACACGTCCGGGCCTGCCGGGCCGAAGCTCGTTGGGCCGGGTCGTGACAGTATGTGTTAGGGAATTTTCGGTAGCAACGGTAAGGAAGAAGGATATATCACGTGATGATTTTGAGTGTTTTTGGTGTGTGGACATGTGTGTGGCCGGTTGGGTAGTTTATAGGATTAATGGGATTAATTTTTCCTACTTTTAAGGCTAGATATAAAAAGATAATCTTTAGGATTTAATTATGGAATTATCCCTTAAATTTATGAGATATATCATTTAAGATAGAAATGAATCAAGAAGGAAATGAAATATGAAGGAAATAAAATCAACCAAAAGAGGAAAGAACCTTCAATACCATTTATGGCTACCACATATCCATTTCTTCAAGGATACAATGGTCATTTCAGCTACACTAGCATCTGGACTTCTAGGACTGAGGATTGGGGTCTCATAATTTTGATCTTATCACCTGGGATCTCAGGTAACCGTTTATGGAGATATTTAGATGATCAAGTGATTTAGAGATGTATTGAAGATATTCAGCAATTTCGAGAGTTCCTAGACATCATGGAAAGATTGTGCTGCTGAATAGAGTATTCCGAGAGTTCCTGGAGAGATTCATGATAGTCTTTATCGATGATATTTTGATTTACTCAAAATCGGAAGAGGAGCATGCTAAACACTTGCAGATTGTGCTGAAAATTGTGAGAGATCCGCAACTGTTTGCAAAATACTCCAAATGCGAGTTTTGGTTACGTGAAGTTGGTTTCCTTGGCCACGTTCTTTCTGCCTGTGGTGTTCTTGTTGTTCCAAAAAAGATTGAAGCCATTGTTGCTTGGGAACTCCCGCAGACTATATTTGAAGTTCGTAGTTTCCTTGGCCTAGCTGGATACTACCGTAGCTTTGTGGAGAATTTCTCATCGCTTGCAGGATCTTTGACGAAAATGACGTGCGAAGGAGAGCCGTTCATGTGGACCGAGAAATGCCTGCAAATTTTTGAAGAATTGAAGACCAAATTGGTGACTGCACCTATCCTTAGTTTGCCAGTCAATAGGAAAGAATATGTGGTTTACCGCAATGCATCGAAATCTAGCCTTGGATGTGTGCTGATGCAAGATAGGAAAGTCATTGCCTATGCTTCCTGAAAATTGCATCCAAGAGCAACTATCATATGCATGATTTGGAGCTTGTAGCTGTAATGTTTGCAGTGAAGATATGACGCCACTACATCTACGGTGAGACGTGCAGAATTTTCACCGATCACAAAAGCTTAAAGTATCTCCTTACGCAAAAGGGGTTGAATATGAGACAACAAATGTAACAACCCCAATTCCTAACTATTAATAATTGTTCCGATTAAGGTCATTACCGCCGTGAAACCCAAATAAGCTTAAATGACACCTAAGACCTATTTGAATCTCACCAGGCTTATCATTAACTACCGATTTTCAGCTTGTTCATTTTGTTGTTTATCAACATTTGGAGCATGATATTGGACACATATTCTGGTAACATACGGAGTAAATAAAACATCAGCGGAAGTCTTAAATCAAATCATTGGGTTCATAACACACAAGTTCCGTAGGGATCCACATAACCAGCAAGAAATTCTTAATCAAGGTTCGGAAATAGCAAGTAAAGAAGAGTGCTTAAAATAAACCAAAAAGTTGCCGAATCATTCATGTTATATGCGCAAGTAACAAGTATGCAAATGTGATGCGATATCGCCCCGCCGTGCAGCCTTGATCTCACACCCTGGTACCACGAACAGTGAATGTACCTAAGCCTGAAAAATGGTAAAAAAAACGGTTTGAGATTACAAGAATCTCAGTAGGGTCACAGCATCATAAGATCTACAGCATCCCTAAACACAAATCTCCCAATTCACATAAGATCATTCCTAAACAACTAAAGGGGATCACGTAATTCAAAAACCAATCAAAAGAGGTTAGGGCCGAATCTATGACTGAGAGAGGATTGCAAACACTTCCGAATTCTCAGAAGTACACAGGCAGGTGAAACACATCAAATTGTTCTCGGAAATGAATAAGAAAATCCATCCTCTTCCACCTGTGTTGTCCAAAACTTACTGCACAAAGGGTAGATGGTTAACACACAAACTAATCAGTAAGCCTTCCATCTTGTCCTCGCAAGGACAAGTCGACTAGCCCCACACGGACAAGTCTTCCCTAGTCACATACCTACTAGGGCATTCCAGGTCACATACCTACCAGGGCTTCCTGCCACACAAGGACAGGGTTCCGGCCACACAAGGACAGGGTTCCGGCCACACAAGGACCAGACCTCCAGCGAGCTCTTGCTGGGATTTGCCGCCCATACAACTCCCATACCAGTAAGAACCTCTCCTCTCCCTAGGAGCATCAGCGCTTACCCCGAATGGCCACCGGAACAGGATCCTGACACACAGACACGTACAAGCACACACAGGTAAGTACAAAGCATAATACCACAACAAGATATCCTCAATCATGTCAGAACACAATCAACTTATCCAATTCACATAACAATTGCATCCCAAGCACTCAATTCCTATCTCTGGGGTTCGATATAGCCTAGGAGATTCATATCTCATTCCGAATTTCATACTCTCACCCTATAATCCAATCGCAAGCAATACAACAAGGGCAGGTAACAAAACATCAAGAAAAGAGCAGGGGTCTCTTGAGAAACCGATGAGGCGTAGATCCTAACTCTCTTGTCTCTGAACAAGAAGCTACTCCTTTTCCTTTATTAAGTAAATCCGAACCACCTGAATTATCACCAGGCAAAGACAAAAACAAACTAAGCATGCATATTCAATAGTCAATTGAATACCCTATTTCCTTACCAATACCACTCACCAAACCTATCAGAAAACCAGTGATCAGACATTGTAGGTTCCTCCCCCTTGGATGTGTGATGTGATAGCCAGGAACTTAACAAGATTCAAACTGAATTTACCATTCCAATTAACTATGCAAATCTTGTCGCTAAAAGTAGGGTATAGAATGATTTCGTCTTAACCTTAAATAAACAAATATTTACATCCAAGCTTCGATTTATATATTTTTGGAAAGAGGATGAAAAAATCTTTCCAACGAGCTATTATTTGTATGGATCTGACAAACGATTAGAAAGTTATGCTATTTTGAAGTTCAAGAAGATTTGGCGAAAACCTAATTCCGCCGTCAATTTTCAAATTAACCTTAGACAAAGAAATACTAACCTAATGACAAAAAACAAAAGATGGTTGGAAAGAGGATGAAGAGATCTTTCCAACAAGCTATTATTCGTAGAGATATAACAAACAACAAAAGAGTTATACTATTCTGAATTTCAAGAAAATTTGGCAGTGCCTCCGAATTTCAACTTGCCTTTTGAGAAAGAAATACTAACCTCCTGACAAAAAATAAAAGATGGTTGGAAAGAGGATGAAGAGAGATTTCCAACAAGATATTATTAGCAGAGATCCGACGAACGATGAGTGAATTATGCTAGCTTGAAGTTTCTGCGAATTATGGCAGCTATAGGGAGGTATAGGGTTTTAGGCTCATACGAATTTGTAAGTTTTCTATGAATGATTTTTGTGGGGTTGGCTTCCTATTTATAATGAATGGGTATAGAATTATGATTACTACTTTTAATCACTTTATCATAATAAGATAATCTACCAGATAATTAAACTCTAAATTATGTTTCCTATTTTTAGGGTCTTTAATCTCTAAGGCAATTATCCTTCTATAAGGACAGTCTCTAAGACAATTATCCACCTATAAGAACTTAGATCAAAGGGAATTTAAAACAAAGTTAACTACTAAACAATATTACCAATTTTGGCCATCACATATCCTTTCCTTCAGGGGCAAAATCGTCTTTTCACTTGCACTGGCTTCTGGACTTTTAGGACTCAAAATTCGGGGTCTTACATTCTCCCCTCCTTATAAGAATTTCGTCCTCAAAATTTTTAATATAAGTACCTAATCAAACAAGTAAGGAAATTTTGCATGCATAGACTTCTCAGTCTCCCAAGACTGCTCCTCAATTAGGCCATTACGCCAAACAACTCGTACCATAGGCACGCTTCGACTGCGAAGCTGTCGAACTGACCGATCTAGTATGACAACTTGCTGTACGGGATAGGATAGGTCTTCAGAAACTTCAACTGGCGGTTCTTTAAGCACATGAGCAGGATCTCGCATATACTTTTTTAGCATTGAAACGTGAAATATGTTGTTTTCATTTGCTTGATTAATATCAGAAAGTTCTTCATCTTTTGAGTTATCAAAAGCCTCAATCTGGTCATTGTCCACCACGTGACCATCTTTATCACTTAAGCCTTTCTCTGGAAAATCTGCTCTTAACACAGTTGGGAATGGCTCAGCTTCCATGTCAGAAAGTATCCCCCTTTCAGAATATGCTTCGGGAAAAGATCTATGATCCACCTTCAGTAAAATTCCCTCTTTAGTTGCTCTAACAGACAAGGAAACCAAAAAGATGATGGTCGATCGATTGCCATCTTCGCAAAACTTCTTTCACAAACCCAGATTTTATTTGAGAACTTTTAGTTTGGAAATACCTCGTCAACACATCCTTGAAAATATCAGTAACTCTTTGTAATTCAGCCTCTAAAAATTTTCTGGCATCAATGATTTTCAGAAGCCAGAAGGTCGAATTCTGGCCGAGCGAAGTAATCATTTTGTTTCGCTTCCATGAGGCGGATTCCTTTTTCTTCAATGAGCTACTAGATTTCCTATTTTTGAAAGATTTTGATGCCAATTTTAAGCTCTTCTCCAATAAATTTTCTAGAAGGGAAAGTTGCACGTCTTCACCCTTGGGAAATTTTGTTTTTGGCCTTGAATATTTTCTTCTGTAGAATTCCCCACATACGCTGTGCAAGCTGCTCAATGACTTTTATAGTATGTGGATTAACAAACGCCTGAGTCAAATTTGAGTATACTGTCAGAACTTGAGCCGTCCCTGGATTTTCTTGCAAGTATATCTCCAGCAAAGAAAGAATACGAAGTTTGAACAAAACAAGCTGGGCTTGAGCCGTTTCTCCACCACCTTGATTCTTTCTCTCTTGATATGGCCGTGGTTTTGCATTAGGTTTTAACTCAGCTTTGAGATCAGGATTCACAGTGTCATTTCTGAAGTCATACTCCTCCAGCATTGGATAATCCAAAACATTTGGCTAGCACCGCTGCTTCACGTTCTCAACCTGAGAAGGATCAATCTCAAAGGAGTGTGTTTCTTTGTCTTCTGCAGCAGCTGCCAATTATGCTTGATTTATCAACCCATCATGAACATTAGAAACTTCTTCCACAGCTTTTCTGATAGTAAATCCATCTTTCCCGTATGAACTCTAAGATATAATCCTTGCTTTAGAAAGAATATCAACCTTGAGCAATTTCTTCAGAACCTCTGTAAACGGAGATTCCACAAAATACCGATTCTTCTTAAGCACGAGTTTCACTTTCCCATAATTTGAAGTAGAACCGTGAATGAAATCGATCATTTCCTTCGGCATCTTTGTCTTGGACAGCTTACTCAAGACAACAATTATAGTCTCTGTCTCCACTTCAACAGAAACTGCTGCATACAAGGAATGCGGAGTCAAATTGTACTCATGCATAGACTTCGGCCTGCAAACGGGCTCCGCAATAGCGATGAGAAAATCGTAAACTTGTTTGTACAAAGGCGAAAACGTTTCCAGGAAGATCCAGTCATTGGCACAGGCCCATAGCGGACTATTCTCGTGGTCCAGTTTGAGCTCTAGCTTGGTAAAATCTCTCTTTTCACTTTTCCTTCTCCGTCACGTAAATAGTCCTCGCCGTCTTCATTGTAGTAAGCGCCATCGTCCTCGTCACTCTGTGGCCTTGAGGCTTGTTCAAAAAGAAAGCCACCAGATTCTGAAACTTGAAGTCGCTTGCTACCATGTTTGGAGCTCCGTGCAATGACAAATAGAGGCAAGCCCATGCTAACGGGTTTCCCATCCTCTACCAGAATCTCGGTTATGGTTCCACCTTGATCAGACTCAATTTCATTCATCAGTTTCATCGCCTCAACGATGCAAAGGATCTGACCTTTGTTCACTTTATCCCCAACCTTCACAAATGGGGGTGCACTAAGTGCTGGAGCTGGTGCCGGTGCTGGTGGCGGTTGAAAAGCTTCTTTTTTTTTTCTTTATTATGAGCTCACAATCAGATTGCTTAAGATACAGCTCAGTGATATCTCTTGAATCAACAAGTTCAACAAGGTCTGATATTTGTGTCATGAACGCTTCAATTGACGGTATATCTGGAATTTTGATTCCACCAGTCTCGTCCTTCTCCTCTGTTGAAGCAACCTTGGAATTTGCGTCTACAGTTGGTGAAGAATTTGAGGCAGTATAGACATCCTGTAAGACCCTGAATTTTGAGTCCTAGAAGTCCAGAAGCCAGTGCAGGTGAAAAGACGATTTTTCCCCTGAAGAGAAGGGTGTGTGATGGCCGAAATTGGTAAGATTGTTTAGTAAATTATTTTGTTTCTAATTCCTTTAGATCTAGGTTCTTGTAGATGGGTAATTGCTTTAGGAATCATACTTAAGGTAGATAGTTGCCTTACAGATTAAAGTCCCTAAAAATAGAGAAGATAATTTAGGAGTTTAGTTATCTGGTAAATTATATTGCATTGATAGATTAATTAAAAGTAGTAGACATAATTCTACACTCATTGAATATAAATAGGAAGCCAATCCCACAAAATTTTCCCCTAGAACCTTACAAAATTCGTATAGGCTTAAAACCCTATACCTCCCTTTAGCCGTCAGAATTTGCAGAAACTTTAAACTTGCATTGGATCTCTGCGAATAATAGCTTGTTGGAAAGCTCTATTCATCCTCGTTCCAACCATCTTTGGATTTTCTTCGGGAGGTTAGTATTTCTTTGTCTAAAGTTACTTGGAAAATCGGCGGCAGAATTAGGTTTTCGCCAAATCTTCTTGAACTTCAAAATAGCATAACTTTCTACTCGTTTGTTGGAATTTTGCAAATAATAGGTCGTTGGAAAGATCTTTTCATTCTCTTTCCAAAAATATATAAATAGAAGCTTGGATATATATACTTCGTTATTTTAGGTTGAGACGAAATCGTCTTATGCCCTACTTTTAGTGACAGGATTTGCATAGTTAATTGGAATGGTAAATTCAGGTTGATTCTTGTTAAGTTCCTGGATATCACATCACAAATACAAGGCGAAGGCACCTGCAACATCTGATCACTGGTTTTCTGATAGGTTTGGTGAGTGGTATTGGTAAGGAATATGGTATTCAATTGATTATTGAATATGCATGCTTAGTTTGTTTTGTCTTTGCCTGGTGATGATTTAGGTGGTTCGGATTTACTTAATAAAGGAAAAGGAGTAGCTTCTTGTTCAGAGACAAGGAAGTTAGGATCTACGCCTCATCGGTTTCTCCAGAAACCCCTGCTCTTATCTGATGTTTTTGTTACCTGCCCTTGTTGTATTGTTTGTGATTGGATTGTAGGGTGTGAATATGAAATTCGGAATGAGATATGAATATCCTAGGCTGTATCGAACCCCTGAGTTAGGAATTGAGTGCCTGGGATACTATTGTTATATGAATTGGATGTGTTGATTGTTTCCTGACGTGATTGAGGATACCCTGTTGTGGTATTATGCTTTGTACTTGCCTGTGTGTGCTTGTACGTGTTTGTGTGTCAGGATCCTGTTCTGGTGGCCACGTAGGGTAAGCACTGATGCTCCTAGTGAGAGGAGAGGTTTTTACCGATTTATGGGAGGTGTATGGGTGTTGAACCAGCAAGTGAACGCTGGATATCTGTCCTTGCGAGGCCGGATCCCTGTGTTGCGAGACAGGAAGCCTTTATCTTGCGAGATTTGGGATGCCCTAGTAGGTATGTGACTAGGGAAGACTTGTCCATGTGGGGCTAGTCGACTTGTCCTTGCGAGGATAAGGTGAAAAGCTTACTGATTAGCTTGCGTGTTAACCATCTACCCTTTGTGCAGTAAGTCTTGGACAACACAGGTGGAAGGGGATGGCCTTTCTTCTTCATTGAGAGCGATTTTGTTGTATTTCACCTGCCTGTGTACTTCTGAACTTTCGGAAGTGTAGTCCTCCCTCAGCCATAATCTCGGCGTTAACCTCTTTTGGTTTATTGTTGAATTGCGTGATCCCCTTAGTTGTTTAGGGACTGATCTTATGTGAATTGGGAGATTTGTGTTTAGGGATTCTGTAGATCTTTTGATGCTGCGACCCTACTGAGATTCTTGTAATCTCATACCGTTGTTTTTACCATTTTTCAGTCTTAGGTACATCCTCTGTTTGTGGTACTAGTGTGTGAGACCAAGGCTGCACGGCGGGGCGATATCGCATCACAAATGTTTACTTGATATTTGCGCAAATAACATGAATGATTGGGCAATGTTCTGGTTTATTTTAAGCATTCTTTTGGCTTGCTATTTCCGAAATTTGCTGATGGATTTCTTGCTAGTTATTTGGATCGCTATGGGACTTGTGTGTTATGAATCCAATGGATTAATTTAAGACTTCCGCTGATGTTTTTATTTACTCCGTATATTACTAGAACATGTGTCCAATATCATGCTCCAATTGATTGATAAACAACAAAATGAACAAGCTTAAATTCGATATCTTATGAGTAGCCTTGTGGAATTCTAATAGGTCTTAGGTGTCGTTGAGGCTTATTTGGGTTTCACGGCGGTAATGACCTTAATCGGAGCAATTAATAGTAGTATGTGAATTGGGGTCGTTACAAGTTTGGTAGCGGAGCATGGTTTAGGGATTATAATTTGTTATGCGCTAACTTATTATTTAGGTGCAAATAATAATAGCAGTTGTGTTGATTTTTGATCTTTAGTATGCCTTAATGTGTTTGAGTGGATGATTAGCTATGTTTCTTGTCGTTACAGAATGAATTTGCATATGAATGATTATGTGCATTACCGAATATGGATGATGTGTGCATCTATAATTGCTTGATGTTTGTTAATGATTTCTCTAAGTGTTAATGTCATTGCCGAGTGTGCATAGCATGTGTGCATATGATTTTCGAAAATTTGTATATTGTTGTCCAGCATATGCGTATCGTCCGGTGCATGCCTCTCCACCAGGTACCACTCTTATTCCTAGTATCGTATTTAGTGTTTGTTTGAGTAACAATTGTACACTTGTGTAGTATGGCACGCTCGAGGCAACAAAGGGACCAACGGGGTAGGTTTGAACAGCAACCTGTTGAGCAAGATGAGCCAAATGTACAAAATGAGTAGGAAGGGCAAGCTGAGTCTGAAAACCAACCTGATACACCAGCCGCACCAGGCATTGACCCTGTCATGGCACAGATCTTAAATGTATTACAAGGAATTGCTGCAAACCAGCAGCGAATGGAGGCGCAGTTTCAGAGTGCTCCTACGCCTACACCAGGACCTATTCCTCCACTTGAACCTGTACAGCCGGCATATCATAAGGAGACAGAGAGACTTCCCGTTATGATTACAAAATTGCTGAAGGAAGTCTCTCTGTCTCCTTATGATATGCCGGCTGTACAGGTTCAAGTGGAGGAATAGGTCCTGGTGTAGGCGTAGGAGCACTCTGAAACTGCGCCTCCATTCGCTGCTGGTTTCAGAGTGCTCCTACGCCTACACCAGGACCTATTCCTCCACTTGAACCTATACAGCCGGCATATCATAAGGAGACAGAGAGACTTCCCGTTATGATTACAAAATTGCTGAAGGAAGCTCGACAACTTGGCTGTAAAGATTTCGGTGGTTCAGCTGGAGCCGCAGCCGCTCGGGAGTGGATGGATACCTTATGCCGAGTATCCTTGTTCCTGCGTATCTCTGATGACAACAAGGTTGCCATTGCTACATTCTTACTTGAGGGAGAAGCCCTCGCTTGGTGGACATCTGTTAGGTTGCGCTTCGGCGATCGCTTGCCAACGTGGGAAGAATTCCGGTATGAATTCGACGAAAGATTTTATACGAGGTTCCATAAAAGTGAGCAGCGGCAGGCATTTTACAAACTTGAACAAGGCACCCGTTCAGTGCTGGAATATGAGAAGTTGTTGAGGGAGTTGTCCCGCTTTGCACCTGAAGAAGATCGTACACCGTACCAGCTGGCAAGACGATTTCAGGATGGGTTGAGTGTCGAACTCAAAACCATCGTCGGTACGACACCTGTGCAGAATTTGCAAGAACTAATAGCTGCCGCAACCGAAACTGAAAAGATCGTGTAAACCAGGAAGCCACCCGCAGCTAATAGTGGCGGATCCTATAAGCGAGATTCAAAGTTCAACCGAAGAAGGGGACCTTATCCCTTACGGTCTCATCCTTCGCAGATCAATGGCAATGGGAACACCAACGGGAGGAACTTTTCTAGTTCAAATTACAGTGGACCTTCGTGGCAGTTTCAGCAACGACGATGCTTCAACTGTGGCGAGCTGGGACATATTCAGAATACTTGCCCGAAACGGCGAATCCCAGGGGTACCTAACACTAGCCAAGGTGGGAATGTCAATCCCGCTAGACCACCAGCATGCGCACCAGGAAGGCCACCCAACGGATCCACAAGTGAGGCGCAACCAAGACCAACAAGGCTCTTTACTTTGACTGATGCCGAGGCTAGTCCTGAGGTGGTGACAGGTACTATTTCAGTCTTTTCTCAAAACACTAAAGTCTTATTTGATCCAGGAGCAAATAGATCGTTCGTGAGTCAAAGGATAGCACTTAGCGCGGATCGTCCTCTATCTCCCTTGACTCCTCCTATTGCGGTTCTAACTCCTTTGGGAGAGTAACTGATTTGTGATCTGGTCTACATCGGCTGTGCTATACATATGGGATCGAATGTATTTGAAGTGGATCTAATTCCATTAGACATCAAGGAGCTGGATGTGATTTTAGGCATGGATTGTCTGGCAAAATATCAAGCCCGTGTGGAGTGTTTCACCAAGCGGGTGTGGTTCACATTTGCTGATGGTACCGAATACTGTTTTGAAGGCGATAGGCGAGTTGTGCCAACATGCATGATTTCCTGGCTTAAGACAAAGGATGTACAACGTACCTTGCGCATGTACAAGACATTTCTATAGAATCTTCAGATCTGAATTCTGTTCCTGTGGTTTGTGAATTTCCAGAAGTATTTCCAGAGGACATAGCCGGACTACCACCATCAAGGGAAGTGGAATTCGGCATTGAGCTTGTGCCAGGTACAAATCCGATTTCCATTCCTCCGTATCGTATGGCTCCTGCGGAGATGAAGGAACTAAAGACGCAATTGGAAGATTTGCTGGATCGTGGTTTTATCCGACCTAGTGTGTCACCCTGGGGGGCACCCGTTCTGTTCGTGAAAAAGAAAGATGGTTCTCTGCGATTGTGCATTGATTATCGACAGCTGAACCGTGTGACCGAGAAGAACAAATATCCTTTGCCACGCATCGATGATTTGTTTGACCAACTACAAGGTGCAGCGTATTCTCCAAGATCGATCTCAGATCTGGATACCATCAATTGCGAGTTCGTGATGCTGATATTCGGAAGACCGCGTTCAGATCGCGATATGGCCACTACGAATTTCTGGTTATGCCATTCGGCTTGACCAATGCACCAGCCGTGTTTATGGGCTTGATGAATCGTGTGTTCCGCGAATTCCTGGATAAATATGTGATAGTCTTCATCGACGACATTCTGATTTACTCAAAGATGGAAGAAGATCATGTTATGCACTTGCGGCTTGTGCTTAAAATCCTGAAGGATCGACGATGGTTTGCAAAGTACTCAAAATGCGAATTCTGGTTACGTGAGGTTAGTTTCCTTGGCCATATTGTTTCCGCCCAAGGTGTGTTTGTTGATCCAAAGAAGATTGAAGCCGTGATTTCTTGGGAACCTCCGCGAAGTGTGTTTGAAGTTCGTAGTTTCCTAGGCTTAACAGGATACTACCGTCGCTTTGTGGAAAATTTTTCATCACTTGCCGGACCATTGACAAAACTACGATGGATTTCTTGCTGGTTATTTGGATCCCTATGGGACTTGTGTGTTGTGAATCCAATGGATTAATTTAAGACTTCCGCTGATGTTTTTATTTACTCCGTATATTACTAGAACATGTGTCCAATATCATGCTCCAATTGATTGATAAACAACAAAATGAACAAGCTTAAATTCGATATCTTATGAGTAGCCTTGTGGAATTCTAATAGGTCTTAGGTGTCGTTGAGGCTTATTTGGGTTTCACGGCGGTAATGACCTTAATCGGAGCAATTAACAGTAGTATGTGAATTGGGGTCATTACACATCCTTCATCGTTGCCTGAACTTTGAAGATAGTAGATTGCTTCCTATTAGGCAGCTGGAAACCAGCAAGTGCAGATCCGAATGAGAAGGAAGGTTTCGGATGGGGAGCCGCAACAGGAAAGGAGATCCTCTGCTTTTGCTGAGGAATCTAAGCACTGCATGCCACGGCCCGAGCAGCCATCATTGTCTTCGGACATGGAACGGAGATTGAAGCCATTTCTAGGGTTGTTCAAGAAAGAGTTTTGTGGGAACAGAAATAGGTTTAGAATTCTAGCTGAGCATAGAATGGGGAAGTGGAAACAAAAGTGGGTTTCGAGGGACAGATAGACTGATATGCGGGAGCAGCTTTGTAGAGCCGATGTGGCAATAGAATCGAAGGAGCGGGACTGATAAATAAGGAGGTGGTCCATTCGTAACAAAACTCCAAACTCACCAACGCCGTTTTTCTTCCTTGGAATCCTGAATTGTAATCCCATCAGATTCAACATTTCCAGAAGGTTGGAACTTCAACCGGTCCTCATCCTTTGGCACAACACCGTTGCAACTGATTGAATCAACAGATACTTTCTTATACAAATATCCATTCTTCAGTAACAGCCCATCAAGAACTTCACACATCTCACCAGTATCACGGTCACGTCTATATTGAATAAGAGGGCGGAATTCTTCAAGTTCGCTTGGGCTGATCACTCTTGGAGCTGGAGTTGTAGTATTCTTTATGGCAACTCCCCCACCATATTTTTGAGCCATTGCTTGTAGATCAATTCTTGGGATCAGCTTCACTGTTGCTACTCTTCGTTTGTCATTAACAACAACAATCAGTGCAAGGTCTCCTTTGTATTTCCCATTCTTCAGACGAGCCCACATGCTCTTGGTAATTGGACAACGATTATTCCGGAAAGTGAGCAGATGGCAACGTTCATTTAGTGTAATTGTTGACAGTTTACTAGCATGTATACCAGTAAGTCCTTTAGAAGCCTCGTTGATATCACATTGCTTGTAGGCTTTGATGAAGATAAAACCTTTTACATGGTCAACAGCAAATGCAGATACTATCTGTAATTTGGCTCCTAGAGATTTTAAGTCAACAAACTTCTGCATTAAACAGAAGGCTGAATGCCTCTCACGCCAACAACGCATTTGACTTTCCATAAAGTCGGATCCTCAGCACAAGGTAACCAAGAATCTCTGTCAATAATCCTTTTTGTCTCATCAGCATATGCACGTAAAATAGGATTATTGTTGAACCGTTCTTCCATCATCCTATCATATTCTTCCTCATCCTGTATTTCTTCTTCCTTTGTCTCTGCCTTTATTCAATTAAAACATGGATTAAGTGAACCGAATGAATCATATACAGACAAGTGTTCTTTATTTCCGCCTTTTTTGCAAATAACAGCAATAGATACAGAGAGTATCTATATCTATTACTGCCACATCCTCCCAAGTGGAAAACGATAGCCGAATCGCAAGCTAACAGATGTCCACCATGCAAGGGCTTCTCCCTCAAGTAAGAATGTAGCATTGGTAACCTTGCCATCATCCGAGATACGCAAAGGATATTCGGCATAAAGTGTCTATCCACTCACGAGCGGCTGCGGCTCCAGCTGAACCACCGAAATCTTTACATCCAAGTTGTCGAGCTTCCTTCAGTAATTTTGTAATCATAACGGGAAATCTCTCTGTCTCCTTATAATGCGCCGGCTGCACAGGTTCAAGTGGAGGAATAGGTTCTGGTGCAGGCGTATGAGCATTCTGAAATTGCGCCTCCATTCGCTGCTGGTTTGCAGCAATTACTTGTAACATATTTAAAATTTGTGCCATAACAGGGTCAATGCCTGGTGCTGCTGGTGCCTCAGGTTAGTTTTCGGACTCAGCTTGCCCTTCCTGCTCATTTTGTGCATTTGGCTCATCTTGCTCAACAGGTTGCTGTTCAGTCTGAATCTCAAACCTACCCCGTTGGTCCCTTTGTTGCCTCGAGCGTGTCATACTACACGAATACACCTTTACTACTCAACATATACTAAATACAATACTAGTAAAAGGAGTGGTACCTGGTGGAGAGGCATGCACTAGACGATACGCATATGCTGAAAAACAATATATAAATTTTCGGAAATCACATGTACACATGCAAAGGTACTCTCGGCAATTCCATCAACACTCATAGAAATCATTATCAAACATAGACTCACACATCATCCATATTCGGCAATTCATATCATCACTCACATGCATATTCATTCACTAATGACAAGAAACATAGCTAATCATCTACTCAAACATATTAAGGCATACTAAAGATGAACAATCATCACATCTGCTATTATTATTTCTATCATTTAAATCCCATGATATCCCTAGTTTTCTTTCGGTTTTAACCCCTAAATGAGTGAGTGTATGCCCATGTTCTTACCTGCAATCACCAAAATCAACAAATAAGTTAGTATATAACAAATTACATTCTCTAAACCATATTTCGCTACCAAACTTGTAACGACCCCAATTTCTAACTATTAATAATTACTCCGATTAAGGTCATTACCGTCGTGAAACCCAAATAAGCCTAAATGACACCTAAGACCTATTTGAATCTCACCAGGCTTATCATTAACTACCGATTTTCAGCTTGTTCGTTTTGTTGCTTATCAACATTTGGAGCATGATATTGGACGCATATTCTGGTAACATACGGAGTAAATAAAACATCAGCGGAAGTCTTAAATCAAATCATTGGGTTCATAACACACAAGTTCCGTAGGGATCCACATAACTGACAAGAAATTCTTCATCAAGGTTCGGAAATAGCAAGTAAAAAAGAGTTCTTAAAATAAACCAAAAAGTTTCCCAATCATTCATGTTATATGTGCAAGTAACAAGTATGCAAATGTGATGCGATATCGCCCCGCCGTGCAGCCTTGATCTCACACCCTGGTACCACGAACAGTGAATGTACCTAAGCCTGAAAAATGGTAAAAAAAACGGTTTGAGATTACAAAAATCTCAGTAGGGTCACAACATCATAAGATCTACAGAATCCCTAAACACAAATCTCCCAATTCATATAAGATCATTCCTAAACAACTAAAGGGGATCACGCAATTCAAAAACTAATCAAAAGAGGTTAGGGCCAAATCTATGGCTGAGGGAGGACTGCAAACACTTCCGAATTCTCAGAAGTACACAGGCAGGTGAAACACATCAAATTGCCCTCGACAATGAATAAGAAAAGTCATCCCTTTCCACCTGTGTTGTCCAAAACTTACTGCACAAAGGGTAAATGGTTAACATGTAAACTAATCAGTAAGCCTTCCATCTTGTCCTCGCAAGGACAAGTCGACTAGCCCCACACAGACAAGTCTTCCCTAGTCACATACCTACTAGGGCATCCCAGGTCACATACCTATCAGGGCTTCCTACCACACAAGGACAGGGTTCCGGCCACCCAAGGACCAGACCTCCAGCGAGCTCTTGCTGGGATTTTCCGTCCATACAACTCCCATACCAGTAAGAACCTCTCCTCTCCCTAGGAGCATCAGCGCTTACCCTGAATAGCCACCGGAACAGGATCCTGACACACAGACACGTACAAGCACACACAGGCAAGTACAAAGCATAATACCACAACAGGATATCCTCAATCATGTCAGAACACAAGCAACTTATCAAATTCACATAACAATTGCATCCCAGGCACTCAATTCCTATCTTTGGGGTTCGATATAGCCTAGGAGATTCATATCTCATTCCGAATTTCATACTCTCACCCTATAATCCAATCGTAAGCAATACAACAAGGGCAGGTAACAAAACATCAAGAAAAGAGCAGGGGTTTCTGGAGAAACCAATGAGGCATAGATCCTACCTCTCTTGTCTCTGAACAAGAAGCTACTCTTTTTCCTTTATTAAGTAAATCCGAACCACCTAAATTATCACCAGGCAAAGACAAAAACAAACTAAGCATGCATATTCAATAATCAATTGAATACCCTATTTTCTTACCAATACCACTCACCAAACCTATCTGAAAACCAGTGATCAACGTTGCAGGTGCCTCCCCCTTGGATGTGTGATGTGATAGCCAGGAACTTAACAAGATTCAACCTTAATTTACCATTCCAATAAACTATGCAAATCTTGTCGCTAAAAGTAGGGTATAGGACGATTTCGTCTTAACCTTAAATAAAGAAATATTTAGATACAAGTTTCGATTTATATATTTTTGGAAAGAGGATGAAAAAATATTTCCAACGAGCTATTATTTGTAAGGATCTGACAAACGATTAGAAAGTTATACTATTTTGAAGTTCAAGAAGATTTGGCGAAAACCTAATTTCACCGCCGATATTCAAATTAACCTTAGACAAAGAAATACTAACCTAATGACAAAAAGAAAAAGATGGTTGGAAAGAGGATGAAGAGAGCTTTCGAACAAGCTATTATTCGCAGAGATATAACAAATAACAAAAGAGTTATACTATTCTAAATTTCAAGAAAATTTGGCAGTGCCGCTGAATTTCAACTTGTTCTTTGAAAATGAAATACTAATCTCCTGACAAAAAATCAAAGATGGTTGGAAAGAGGATGAAGAGATATTTCTAACAAGATATTATTCGTAGAGATCCGACGAACGATGAGTGAGTTATGCTGGCTTAAAGTTTCTGCGAATTATGGCAGCTATAGGGAGGTATAGGGTTTTAGGCTCATACGAATTTGTAAGTTTTCTATGAATGATTTTTGTGGGGTTGGCTTCCTATTTATAATGAATGAGTATAGAATTATGATTACTACTTTTAATCACTTTATCATAATAAGATAATCTACCAGATAATTAAACTCTAAATTATCTTTCCTATTTTTATGGTCTTTAATCTCTAAGGCAATTATCCCTCTATAAGGACAGTCTCTAAGGAAATTATCCACCTATAAGAACTTAGACCAAAGGAAATTTAAAACAAAGTTAACTACTAAACAATCTTACCAATTTCGGCCATCACACATCCTTTCCTTCAGGGGCAAAATTGTCTTTTCACTTGCACTGGCTTCTGGACTTCTAAGACTCAAAATTCGGGGTCTTACAACAAAGATAGGTGGAACTGATTAAGGATTATGATTTAATCATCAAGTATCATCCTGGAAAGGCGAATGATGTTGTTGATGCCTTAAACCAAAAAAACTGCTCTTCTTCTTCTTCTATTTTGGCTTATGTGTGCACACTACATACCCATGTTGTTGGGTTTGAGAGCTACGTGTGTGCATCTTGGCAGTAATTTTTCTGGTTCATTGTTGACCCAAATCGAAGTTAAGTCTACTTTTTAGGAAGATATCAAAAATCAGCAATTCGAAGACCCAAAATCGGGTGAAATTCAGCAGCAATTATGTGATGGAGTTGATGCCATAGTTTTAGATTTTAGAATCTGAGAAGATGAAGTTATTGTTTTCAGAAATTGGGTATATGTACCACAAGATGCTGATGTTCACAATCTGATTTTGTCTGAATCGCACAGTTCAAATTTTTCTTTTCATCCTGGTAGTACCAAGATGTACCAAGATTTGAAAGAGCAGTTCTAGTGGCCGAATATGAAACATCACATTGCTGAGTTCGTTGCACGATGCATTGCATGTCAACAAGTGAAGATTAAGCATCAAAGACCCGCTGGTTTACTTCAGTCACTTCCGATTCCAAAATAGAAGTGGGAGCATGTCACAATGGACTTTGTGACTGGTTTGCCTAGATCTTAGTGAGGATTCGATGCCATTTAGGTAATTGTGGATCGACAGTCAAAATCCACATATATTCTTCCCGTTCGTGTTGTTGACATCCCTGAGAGATTGGTTGTTTGTTATTTGGACGAGATTGTTTGATTGCATGGAGTGCCAGTTTTCATTGTTTCTGATCGTGATCCCATTTCACTTCACGATATTGGGAGAAATTTCAAAATGCATTGGGTTTGAGACTGAATTTCAGTACAGCTTTTCATCCCCAAACCGATGGTCAATGTGAAAAAACAATTTAGACCCTTGAAGATATGTTGCATGTGTGTGTGATGGATCAAAATATCAATTAGAATCGATGTCTACCTTTGGCAGAATTTGCTTACAACAATAATTTTCATGTAAGTGGAATGGTTCTTTATGAAGCATTATATGGGAGACGTTGTAGAATTCCAATTTGCTGGAATGAAGTAGGTGAGAGACGCCTAGATAATCTGGATTTGATTGATCAAGCAACTGAACAGTTGAATCTGATTCGACAAAGACTAAAGATGACGAAAGATCGACAGAAAAACTATGCTGATAATTGACGAAGAGAGCTGGAATTTGCGGTAGGTGACAAAGTGTTTCTGAAAGTTTCCTCGTGGAATGGTGTCCTTTGTTTTCAGAAACGAGGAAAGTTAACACCTTGTTACATTAGTCTATATAACATTTTTGAGAGGATCGACCCAGTTGCCTATTGACTTGCATTGCCCTTGAATATGGAGAGAATTCATAACATGTTTCACATTTTGATGTTGAGAAAGTATGTTCGAGATTCTGCTCATGTGCTTGAAGAACCACCAATTGAGGTTGCTAAAGACCTATCCTACCACATACAGCCAGTTGCCATACCAGATCGGTCAGTTTTCCAGCTTCGTAGTCGAAGTGTGTCTATGGTACGAGTTGTTTGGCGTAACAACCAAGTTTAGGAGCAGTCTTGGGAGATTAAGGAAACGATGCGTGCGAGATTTCTTTACTTGTTTTCTTAGGTAGTTGTGCTGAAATTTCAAGGAAAAAAATTTTATAAGGAGGGAAAGATGTGAGACCCTGATCCTTTCCCTGGTAGATGTCCTTGAAGTCTAGGTACCAGTGAAGCTGAAATGACCATTTTACCCCTGAAAAAATGGATATGTGGTAGCCAGAATTGGTATTGAAGGTTCTGTCCTCATTTTTGATTTTATTTCTTCTTTGTTTCATTTCTATCATAAATGGTTTATCACCTTATATATAGCCTTAAAAGTAGGGAAATTAATCCCATTAAAATCTATAAATATAATAACCAGCCATACACATATCCTCACAACAAAAACACCCTAACTTATCCCGTGATAACCTCTCTTCCCTACCCTTGATGCCGAAATTTATCCTACACTAACCATAGCCGAAATCTTTCATCTTTCATCTGATTTCTGCAAATAATAGAACGTTGAAAACCTATTTTCATCCTTGTTTTCATCATCAAAAGGTTGGTGCTTTCCTATATTAATTGCTATCGCAATTTTCTTGGTATTGGTGCTGAAATTTCTTGATTCTTCCTTCAATTGGTTTTAATTTTTATTCCTTTTTTTCGTATGATTTTTTGGCACCTATTCCTGTTATAATATCATGAATTTATCCTTTGTGTCCACTCTATATGTAAAATCGACATTCCCTACCCCTTGCCCTATAGTTGCCGAAATTTTCCAATTGACTTATTTGTTGGTTTCTGATCTTGTTCATTTTAATCGTTTAGATAATTAACTCCTAATCCTTCCTTATTATCTTGAAATCGAAACCTCTAACCTACTTAAGCATGAAATCACAATTTGCCCTATTCTCCTAACTTAGTGCCAAAATTTTCATGGTGAATTGGGTTGAAAAATCAGGTTTATTCTTGTTGTATTCTTGGCTATCACATCACACATCCAAGGGGATGGTTCCAATAGTTTTTGATCACTATTTTATGATAGGTTTAGTGAGTGAAATTGGTAAGGAACTAGGATGTTTATTTGATTGCTGAATATGCATGCTTGGTCTTTGCCTTATGATTGTGTAGGTGGTTCTGGGTCCATTGTTAAAGGCAAAGGATTAGCTACTTGTTCAAAGACAAGAAAGGTAGGATCTATACCTCATCGGTTTCTCTAGAGATATTTTTTGCTTAATTGATGTTTCGGTTTATGTTCTTTGTGTATGCTCATGCTTAGAATATATTGTGCATGATTGCAGAGTGGCTTGAGAATCCCTAGGCAATTACGAATCCCTAAGATAGGATGTGTGTGCCTATTTCGTTTGTGTTATGTGCAATTGAATTACTGATTATATTGTGATGTGATTAAGGATGCCCTGTTGTGTTACAATGTGTTGTACTTTCTTGTGTTTGTTTGTACTTGCTTATGTTTTTCTGTACTTGATTGTATGTCAGGATCCTTTTTCGGTGGCCATTCAGGGTGAGTGACTGATGCTCCTAGTGAGAGGAGAGGTACTTACTGGTATGGGAGTCGCATGGGTGGAAGTTCCTAGCAAGTGCACACTGGATGCCTAATCCTTGTGTGGCTAGAAACCTAGTTCTTATATAGATAGATGCCTTGTCCTTGTGTGGCAAGATGCCCTTATCCTTGTGTGGTTTGAATGCCCTTGTCCTTGTGTGGTTTGAATGCCCTTGTCCTTGAGTGGCTTGGATGCCTTGTCTGTGTGTAGCAAGATGGATAGTCTTGCTGATTAAATTGTGTGCTAACCATTTACCCTTTGTGAAGCTAAGCCTTGGACAACACAGGTGGAAGGGGATAGCCATTCAATTATTCAGATCAGATGATGATTTACCTACCTGTGTACTTCTATTTTCAAAAGTATTCTTAGTCCACCCGAAGCCTTGTTACTTTCGGCCCTAACCTCCTTAGGTTTAATTTATGATTGTTTGATACCCCTTTAGTAGTATATGTAGATTTGATGTTGATTGGGAGATGTTATGACCCTACTGAGATTTTTGTAATCTCATTCTGTTGGTTTTCTCATTTTTTAGGCTTAGGTACATCTTCTGTCAGTGGTACTGAGGTGTGAGATCAAGGCTTCATGGTGGGACGATATTGCATCACATTCGCGTACCTCCTTCTTTGCTAATTGCTTGCGCATATATCCCTGAATATGCAATTTGATTGGACTACTTTCTGGTTTTCTAATTCCCTCTTTTTCCTACTTATTTTGGAAATATACTTGAGGGTTACTTGCTAGATTTTGCTACTCATTTTGCACTTGTGTGTTATGGTTCTTTTGGTTAGTTATAAAGACTTTCGCTGATGTTTTATTCACTTTGTATGTTACCAGAATGTTTGTCCATTATTATCATGCTCCAACCTTTTAAAAAGTATAAGAATGAACTTTAATAAAATGGTTTAGGATAATTAGGGCATTGTGGGATTCAGATAGGTCCTTGGAAGGGCTTGTTTGGGCTTCACGGCAGTAGGGATCCTAATTGGTTGGGTTTGGGTCCTTACAAGTTTTGTAGTGGAGTATGGTTTAAGAAATATAATTGATTATATGCTAACATATTTTCTATTTTTGTTCTTATAGGAAGGTACATGTGCACACACCTAAACCTTTAGTGGCTAATGCCGAAATTGTTCCTGATGTTAAAATGCTTAGTTTGTAATGTTTAAATGCCATGATTAATTGTGTGATTTTCTGTGAGTTTTTGTGTTCTTACATATGATTATATGCTGTATGATTTGATGTGTTTTTGTTTTTGTTGATTGTGATGCTTTAATATGTGGGATGTATGTTGCCGAATGCATGTGTGTGTTTTATTTGAATGCCAAGTGTGTCTTTATGTGTATGTATGCATGCTGAGACTTGCATGTACTTGTATGCATGTGTGTTTTGTTTTCCAGCATTTACATATCGTCCGGTATATGCCTCTCCACTGGGTATCATTTTCTTTCCTTAGTTTCATATTTGGGTTATGTATTGAGTGACTTCGTATGTTTGTTTAGTATGGCTTGGCAAAACGTATCTAGGGATCGTCTGGGTAGGTATGAAGCCCAAGCTGAACAATAACCGAGTGAGTAGAATGAACCGAATGCATAGAATGAGCATGGAGGGAAAGCTGAGCTTGAAAACCAACCTGAACGTGAATCACCGGCCATTGATCCCGTAATGGCGCAGATAGTGAATGTGTTGCAAGGAATTGCTGCGAACCAGCAGCGAATGGAAGCTCAATTTTAAAATATTCCTGTACCCGCACCTCCTGTGGAAGATCCTTTACCTCTAATTGAACCTATCCAACTGGCTTATCCTAAAGAAGCCGAGAGACTTTCGGTTGTCATTACAAAATTGCTGAAAGAAGTTCGTCAATTGGGATGCAAAGATTTTAACGGTTCAATATGTAACAACCCCAATTCACATACTACTGTTAATTGCTCCGATTAAGGTCATTACCGCTGTGAAACCCAAATAAGCCTCAACGACACCTAAGACCTATTAGAATTCCACAAGGCTACTCATAAGATATCGAATTTAAGCTTGTTCATTTTGTTGTTTATCAATCAATTGGAGCATGATATTGGACACATGTTCTAGTAATATACGGAGTAAATAAAAACATCAGCGGAAGTCTTAAATTAATCCATTGGGTTCATAACACACAAGTCTCATAGGGATCCAAATAACCAGCAAGAAATCCATCAGCAAATTTCGGAAATAGCAAGCCAAAAGAATGCTTAAAATAAACCAGAACGTTGCCCAATCCTTAATGTTATTTGCGCAAATATCAAGTAAACATTTGTGATGCGATATCGCCCCGCTGTGCACCCTTGGTCTCACACACTGGTACCACGAACAGAGGATGTACCTAAGCCTGAAAAATGGTAAAAACAACGGTATGAGATTACAAGAATCTCAGTAGGGTCGCAGCATCATAAGATCTACAAAATCCCTAAACATAAATCTCCCAATTCACATAAGATCAGTCCCTAAACAACTAAAGGGATCACACAATTCAACAATAAACCAAAAGAGGTTAAGGCCGAGATTATGGCTGAGGGAGGACTACACTTCCGAAAGTTCAGAAGTACACAGGCAGGTGAAATAAAACAAAATCGCTCTCAATGAAGAAGAAAGGCCATCCCCTTCCACCTGTGTTGTCCAAGACTTACTGCACAAAGGGTAGATGGTTAACACTCATGCTAATCAGTAAGCTTTTCACCTTATCCTCGCAAGGACAAGTCGACTAGCCCCACATGGACAAGTCTTCCCTAGTCACATACCTACTAGGGCATCCCAAATCTCGCAAGATAAAGGCTTCCTGTCTCGCAACACAGGGATCCGGCCTCGCAAGGACAGATATCCAGCGTGCACTTGCTGGTTCAACACCCATACACCTCCCATAAATCGGTAAGAACCTCTCCTCTCACTAGGAGCATCAGTGCTTACCCTGCGTGGCCACCGGAACAGAATCCTGACACACAAACACGTACAAGCACACACAGGCAAGTACAAAGCATAATACCACAACAGGGTATCCTCAATCACGTCAGGAAACAATCAACACATCCAATTCATATAACAGTAGCATCCCAGGCACTCAATTCCTAACTCAGGGGTTCGATACAACCTAGGATATTCATATCTCATTCCGAATTTCATATTCACACCCTACAATCCAATCACAAACAATACAACAAGGGCAGGTAACAAAAACATCAGATAAGAGCAGGGGTTTCTGGAGAAAACGATGAGGTGTAGATCCTACCTCCCTTGTCTCTGAACAATAAGCTACTCCTTTTCCTTTATTAAGTAAATCCGAACCACCTGAATCATCACCAGGCAAAGACAAAACAAACTAAGCATGCATATTCAATAATCAATTGAATACCCTATTCCTTACCAATACCACTCACCAAACCTATCAGAAAACCAGTGATCAGATGTTGCAGGTGCCTTCCCCTTGGATGTGTGATGTGATAGCCAGGAACTTAACAAGAATCAACCTGAATTTACCATTCCAATTAACTATGCAAATCCTGTCGCTAAAAGTAGGGCATAGAACGATTTCGTCTCAACCTAAAACAATGAAATATTTACATACAAGCGGAGATTTATATATCCTGTTGGAAATATAATGAAGAAAACTTTCCAACGACATATTATTTGCAAAATTCTAACAAACGAGTAGAAAGTTATGCTATTTTGAAGTTCAAGAAGATTTGGCGAAAACCTAATTCTGCCGCCGATTTTCCAAGTAACTTTAGACAAAGAAATACTAACCTCCCGAAGAAAATCCAAAGATGGTTGGAACGAGGATGAATAAAGCTTTCCAACAAGCTATTATTCGCAGAGATCCAATGCAAGTTTAAAGTTTCTGCAAATTCTGACGGCTAAAGGGAGGTATAGGGTTTTAAGCCTATACGAATTTTGTAAGGTTCTAGGGGAAAATTTTGTGGGATTGGCTTCCTATTTATATTCAATGAGTGTAGAATTATGTCTACTACTTTTAATTAATCTATCAATCCAATATAATTTACCAGATAACTAAACTCTTAAATTATCTTCTCTATTTTTAGGGACTTTAATCTGTAAGGCAACTATCTACCTTAAGTATGATTCCTAAAGCAATTACCCATCTACAAGAACCTAGATCTAAAGGAATTAGAAACAAAATAATTTACTAAACAATCTTACCAATTTCGGTCATCACACACTCTTCTCTTCAGGGGCAAAATCGTCTTTTCACCTGCACTGGCTTCTGGACTTCTAGGACTCATAATTCGGGGTTTTACACAATAGGTGTTGCTAAATAAACCCTCCTAAATAAGGACCACTATCTTGACCTTTGGCATCCCATTTCTGAAAAACAAAGAAACGCCAACACATTGAATGCTTCCCTGTTTCAAACCCTCAGCAAAAAAATGAATTCTGACAGCAACACTCCATCCGATGCTGGAATCCCGGCTGCTGTACCTGACTTTGCCACAACACTGAGAGAGCTGGAAAGGCAGAGGGAGGAAATGCTCAAGAGATTTAATGAACAAATATCTCAGCTGGCGAGCCTAGCGATGGTGGCCCCGACTCCCATTCCAGCTGAATCTTCTGCCCCCTTCTGACCGAAAATCCATTGGCCGATATTGGTGAACGTGAGGTTGAAACTCCGTCTATTCCTGAAGTTTCGACCAAAAGACAAGGAAGTGGCGAGGTTGACTCCCGGTCACCGAAGAGGACTAAAACTCTCGACCCAACCTCTTCTGAAGAAAGTTCGGCTATAGGTAACATGAGTGCAGATGAAATTGTTAATATTTTTACAAATGCCGAGAAGGAAGAGGCAGTCAGCAAAGGGGTTCTTCCAAAACCTGAGGATCATGCCAAGAACGTCTCGAAGCTTAGTAACCTGGTACAAGAGGATACACTACTAGCCGAGAATCTTGTGGAGGCTATGGAAGAGCCTGAACTGGCAGATGCTTCGGTCCAGCTAGAAGTCCGACCCATTTCCTCTAATTTTCCCGAGAAAGGAATGCGTGGTGAAGATACAATGGGCAATATAGATGAGCCAGTCCCTCCTGCTCCTCAAGAGGAAGAGAGAGCCACCACACCTCTGCCCGCCTTTGATGACATTATGTTGTTAAGCCCTGCATTAGTCAAATCTGTGACTGGAGAGTCGGATATTGATGTTGTTCCACCACAAAATGTTACTGATAAAGAACCCGAAAATCCCATCCAGAATCCGTTACCAGATTTGCTACATGAACTCACACTTTCCTGGACTCGGAGACCTCCATTCATACGAGTCCACTAAGAGTCCCCTCTGATACTAGCCTAAAATTTGAGAATAAAAAAAAAAAAAAAGTCGTCTCCTTTGTGGACCTGTCTCGAAGGACCAGCCTGTGGAAACAAGTGAACACAGAGACGCCGCCTGCTAATAAAAAGATCAAGAAACTTCCCATGGCCCCCGGTTCATCTTTTGTCAATAACCTTTATGTCTGAGATATTGATCTGCAGGAACTGTGCCAGAGTCTTTCTCGGCCACAATTGAATTTGTACAAGAGCATTTGTGGTGACCTTAGGAATCAGGGACGAGGTGGAGCTCCTTGTGGTTAATATAGGCTGGACATAAAACTTCCACATCAAACAACCTGTGTATGCTAATTTTACACCAGCTTCGACTATAAGAAGCTTGCCCGCTATACTTCTAAGACCCCTGATTTGGTCCATTTTTGACTCGTCGGCCGAGAATTCAGTATTTCATATGCTGAATTCAACAGTCTGCTTGGGTGCACAACCAAGAAAGGGGTTGAGACCTTTACTGCTTATTTTGATGCCAATGCCGTATATCAGGAATGGACAAGGACCATAACTGCCTACAGCTCCGCCATGGCCAAAGATTATGACTTGCTCTCGTCACCTCTCTGATACCTACACAGAATACTGGTATTCAATTAATCGGGTCATACTAACTCAGCCTCTACCCTAAACAACAAGGAACTCTTCCTTCTATGGTGCATGACCTCGAGTATCCTAGTAAATTTGGGGTTCTAGCTGGCTCCGCAGTTCAAGGAGTCCAGAAAATAGGTAAAGCCCTTGCTTATGGGAGCCGTGGTAACACATATTGCTATTCAACAGGCCTAATTATTCCTTCAATGATGCGGGTAGTCTGTGATCAGAGTTTGCTCAACATTGTAAGCCTCTTCAATATGGGGATGATCTATCAAAGGCCTGACGACAACTATGCATTCACCAGGGCTGGGAAACCACAAAAGGGAGACACAATGATGGCTGGATACTTACCTTGGACCTCTTCTCCATTCAAAGCCTCAACAGATTTTAGACTCACACTCTCCAAGATGGACATTCGACTAGCTCGGATGGAAAACCAACTGGACTTGATTTTGACTTTCCATGATCTTCTATTCTATTTTTTTTTTTTCGTATTTTTTTTCTGTATTTATTTTCTAATCTTGTATACATGCTTAGGGGCAAGCATTGAATAGGTATGAGGAGGTGTGCAATGCATGGTAATACTTTGTGATGCTTTGTGACCCTTGGAAATTGCATAATACTTATGATCTTGATTGAATTGCCATGACTGTATAAAAGTCTCTATTCTTGATTGAAATTTCTTTGTTCAAGGTCTTGGGTAGACAAATGTCAGAATTACTATATGATTTGAAATAAGATCACTCAAACACACATATCTGTGAGACTTGAGCTTATTGGGGCACACTTTCTGCATTAGAAAATTTTCATTCTTTAAGAGGTCTTCATGTGTTAATTGTCTCTAGAACTTGCCATGCATACCTTTTCGAAGCTTAGAAAGAACTTTACATATAGGGAAATGACTTGGGTACAATAGGTTTTAGCCAGTTGTGATCACAGACTTTTCTTTCTCAGACCACCCTATAAATATTATCCTCTAGAAAAGTCCCTTGACCCGATACCTCTATTTATTTGTTAATCTAAGACTTGAAACCAAACCAAATCTGATTTTGATCCTTATGTTCTAAGTCCTAGTAGTTAGTCAGAACTATTAAGAGACATACAAGAACAACCAAAGGTCTCTGAAAATATAGACGTCCTCCAAGATCAAGAACCACAAAGGCATCTCAGCTGAGCCCTTGGATGATTCAAATATAGAAATATAGATACTTTGGACAAACGAAAGAAAAGGAGTACATCACAAACAAAATAACTCCAAATGAAACCCAAGGAAGAGTGAAAGATAAACTCTAGAGGGCTCGACTGTAAGGCAAATCAAGGAGAGAAAAGAAGAAACGACAAGACTGAGAAAAATTATTACACTCTTGTACGCTCTTGAAAGTTTTTGATTGACTACTTAGCCTTTAATAGAGCCCCCGACTCACCTTAACCACAGCCCCGTAATAACCAAAGGAAAGACCCATTTATCATTATGTGTAAGAATCTGCGTAGTGAGGTTTAGGTATCATAGCAAGCCTATGGACGACTGTCAATCATTAGTTGATGCGGAGTGCTTCAAATACTTACCATTAGAAGTATAGAAATTTTATGACCAAAGTGTGTGCATCTGATTTGACATATTAGTAAGTTTGATGTTTCGATAACCTAAAGGTCTCAAATGTGTATGAGTAAACTAAGCGTATATTCGACTATATAGTTCTATAACTTGCCGATCTTGATTATCTTGATGCTGCATGCTTAGGGACAAGCATCACTTAAGTATGAGGATATATGATAACACCTTATTTTTACAAACTTTATTCAATGTTGATCATATTACTTTTAGATAGAAAATTATTGTTTGGTATGATTTGAGTCTTTTAATCAAACTAACAAGAAACTGTGCCCTTGAGATATTTGCAGGAATTTAGGGAAAGATTTTATAAGGATTGTTGGAGTTGCTGTGAGCTCTAATGTGTGCGCCAAAAGAAGACCCTCGATGATTCCAAAACTTGTTTTTAAAATCTTTTGAAATTTGAACAATTAAGATATTTTGTGCTAGTACCAAGGATCCTGCGTGATCCGAGATTTATAAAAGTCCTAGCCGATTGTGGCTAGGGACAACGAATTCTAGTTTTATTTTTGTAAACTTAGTTTTCTTTTTCCTTTGCTTTAATACTATGTCCAGCTAGATTTCTTTAATCTAGTTCTAGTAGTTTTTAATTACTGAGCCCTCTGCGAGGCTCTAGGCATTAATTTAGTTGTTATTTACTTTTGCTTATCTTACTATCTTCTTTTTCCCATAAATCTGATCCCTTTGATTCTAGCCAACCCAATCAGAGAGTGATTTTACTGTCAAAACCGTTAACCGCTTGCTCTCTAGACGATTCGACCCTGCTTCCACTCATACCCATCAAGAAGAACAGGTATTAATTTGCTTGAGTAACAAAAACATGTCAGAGAACATGAATAATTTAAGTAACTATTGACACTACATCAATTTTGACATTGTTGTCGAGGAACTGGCACAATAGTACGATTGACTGAGGTTGTATGCTCAAATCATAACGGACTGGTTCATTAGTCCCTTTTGATCCGAGATCAAAGCAACTTGCAGAAGGAATAAAATCAACAGACATCAGTATGTTCAGATGTTTCCTAATCCTAATTCAGATTCAATGTCCCAAAAAACAAAGGCCTCTACAAGTTCTTACCAGCCAAGTTTAGTGATCTCTACTTATTCGAATCCATTATTCATCAATATGGTGGATAACGGAGGTCCATTAACAAATGCAAACCTTCTTGCTCCTAATGCTAGAACCGGAATCAGTCAATCATTGTAAATCCTACTAGTAACAACCAAGGTGATGAAGTGAATAATAACAGAGGAAACCGAAGAGCACCCAACAACCGAGGCCACCACCGGAATAATAAGAAAAATAATGCAGCTAATCATGGGGGTCAGAATAATCTTGCACAAGAGGATTTTCTCAATGACGGAGTAGAAGAAGACAAAGATGGTGAACCTCTCAGGCCTATTAATGAAGAGCGTGCTCCATGCCGAAATAAACAACGAATATTTTTTCATAATTGGGATATGAATTTTAGTTGAAGACCGTACTTCTTTAAATGCTACCTACTTTCTATGGTCGCTCTGGAAAGCAACCTAACACTCATATTGAGGATTTTTAGGTAATCTGTTCAAGTTTTAAACCACATAGGATGACAGAGAAAGATATTTGACTCCGAGCTTTCCAGTTCCCTCTGAAAGATGGAGCCAAACGTTGGTTAGGAAGTCTTATGTTGAGGTCTATAAATAATTGGAAGAAGTTGGTGGATGCTTTCTTAACCAAGTTCTTTCCAAAAATCCATGCATCAAATCCTCGTAAGAGTATATCTAGTGCTAGACACTATAAGAATGAGTCTTTTCACGATTACTGAGAGTGATATAAGAAGATGTGTATAGCTTTTCCTACACATGGATTCTCAAACAGACTACTTATTCAATACTTCCACGAGGGGTTGAAAAAATCTCATAAGGTTATGTTGAATTCACAATGTGGGGGATATATTATGAATCTCAACTATTGGCAAGCTCATGAAGTCATTGCATAATTGGCAGCAGATACCCAACAAGTCACTGATAATGAGCATGAACCATCACAACCAGCAATGAAGGTCATGACAAAGTTGAAGGACCAAATGACCCAGATAACTTTCTTCATAAAAAAATTGGTTGTGAATAATCTGTGAGTGAAGATGTGTCGACATTGTAATGAAGCAGATCATTCCTTTGATAATCATCCATTGATGTCTAATGAGGATTTACAACCAATCAATACTTATAATAACAATGTCCCTCTACACAAGAGGCATGATATGAGTAAAGTGACTTATGAATAGAGGAGGAGGTATCATCCTAGTTTGTCATATGCACCCCAAGGGCATGAGAATCAGGAGAATCATCAGTCACTACCGGACAACATGTCTGGGATGTATCATTTTTATTTGTAATAATGGACCTCCAATGACAGAACCCTCTTAGGAGGATGCAGCCATGCAGTTATTCACAAGACAGCAGAATATTCAATGCTATGACATTAAGAACTGGTGTGAAATTGATAGATACATCGATTAAAAGAAACAAGATACCTCCAAGAAAATAATGAGACAGTGGAGGTCATAGAAGATCCTAGCACCAAGGTTTCAGATAAAGCTCATACCAAGAGTCTAATAGCAATTAGAAGAAGGATAATTATGTTCGAGGCAAGCAACCTGCTAACAAACCAAAGGTTGAGTTGGAGTTGATTCCTAAGAAAAAGATTACTATTCCATCTCCGTTTCCATCTTGGTTAGCTAAGACTCGCAAAACGGGTGAGGAATAAGTAATTTTGAAAGTATTCTAAAAGGTGGAGGTCAATATCCCTCTTCTTGACACAATTAAACATATTCTGAAATATGTGAACTTCCTTAAGGGGTTATATACCAACAAACAAAGACTAAAGAATTGTGATAGAATCACCATAGGAGAGAATGTTTCAGTGGTCTTACAAAAGAGACTTAAAAAAAAGTGTACTAATCCAAAAATGTTCTTTGTTCCCTGTAAATTTGGAAGGAAGAAATTATTGCAGGCCATGTGTGACCTTGGAGCATCTATTAATGTTATGCCACTTTCAATTTACTGGACCTTGAATCTTGGTCAATTAATGAAAGTGTTGTTCTAATACAGCTTGTGGATAGGTCATTAGTGCATCCAGTGGGTTTTTGGAGGATTTACATATCAAGGTTAAAGGTTTGGAATTTCCAATATATTTCTTTGTTATAGAGATGTATAGTGAAGGTACTCAGATGATTTTGTTGGGTTGACCATTCTTGAAGACTTTTAGAACTAAAATAGACGTGCACAATGGCAACAAATCCCTAACTATGGAGTTTGATGCAAAAATGGTGACCTTTAACATCTATGATGCCATGAGATACCAAGATTCTAAGGGCTCCATTTCTATGGTGGATGTGAGACCCCCCAATTTTCAGTCCTAAAAGTCCAAAAGCCAGTGTAGGTGAAAAGATTATTGTGCCCCTGAAGAAGAGGATGGGTGATGGCTGAAATTGGTAAGGAATATCCAGTAATTATTTCTGGTTTTAATTCCCTTTAGTTTGGTTCTTTATTGGTTGATGATTACCTTAGAAAATAAAAACCCTAAAATTAAGGGAGGATAATTACTGAATTTAATTCTGATAATTATTTTACCTTAACTTAATATTTAAGGTAGTTAAATTAATCCAATAACTACAATATATAAATATGAAGTCGGCCACACTTAAACCTCACATAGAAAATATACAAAATTCATCCAACCAAAAACCCTACACCTTCCTATTTCTGCCGAAATCTGCTGAAACTTCAAACAAGCATAACTCTCTCATCCTTTGTCGGATTCTTGCGAATAATAGCTTGTTGGAAAGCTCTCTTTATCTTGTTTTCAACCATCTTGAGTTTTTTTTTGAAGTTTAGTTTTTCTTTGTCAAAAGTTAAGTTGTATTTTGACGGGATTAGGTTTCAAGATTGTGTGATTCTGCCTTCAATTGATTTCTGTTGTTGTTCCTCGTGTTCGTATGATTTTTTGGCATCCATTCATATTGTAAAATCATGAATTCATCTTTTGAATATTTTCTATACATGAAATCAGTATGCCCTACCCTTGCCCTATTATTGCCTATCTTGATCAATTGATTAACCTATTGGATTCCGATCTTGTTTTTTTTATTGTACAAGTCATAAACACCTAATCTTTCTTTGTTAACATGAAATCTTAACCCTTACACCTTGCTAACATGACATCGCAAATTGTCTTGTGTCCTATGCTTAGTGCCGAAATATATATAGTTAAATTGGGATGGTAATTCAGGTTGAATCTTGTTAAGTTTTTGGCTATCACATCACACATCCAAAGGGGAGACACCTGCGGCATTTGAGCACTGGTTTCTGATAGGGTTGGTAAGTGGAATTGGTAAGGAAATAAGGTATTCAATTGGTTATTGAGTATGCATGCTTACTTTGGTTTTGTCTTTGCCTTGTGATGCTATAAGTGGTTCGGAACCATTAAATAAAGGCAAAGGAATAGCTTCTTGTTTAGAGACAAGAGAGGTAGGATCTATGCATCATCGGTTTCTCCATAAATCCTTGTTGCTTGTTGGTTATTTTCGATGCATACCTCTGTTATTATTGCATGCGAATTGATTGTAAGGTGTATACATGAATTGCGGATTGAGATATGATTACTTAGGCTATACCGAACCTTGACATAGGTTATGTGTGCCTAATTTGCATATTTCGTGTGTATTGAACATGCTGATTGTGTTCTGACATGATTGAGGATACCCTGTTATGGTATTATGCTTTGTGCTTGCCTGTGTGTACTTGTACGTGTTTGTGTGTTAGGATCCTGTTTCGATGGCTATTCGGGGTAAGCGCTGATGCTCGTTAGGAGAGGGGAGGCTCTTACTAGTAAAGGAGTCGTACGGGTGGTAATCCCAAGCAAGAGCTCGCAGGATGCCTAGTCCTGTGTGCTGGCTAAACGTCTAGTCCTGTGTGCTGGTAAGAAGCCCTAATCCTGTATGCTGGCAAGAAGCCCTAATCCTGTGTGCTGGTTAGGATGCCTAGTCATGTGTGCTTGCTGGATGCCTTGTTGTAACGACCCCAATTCCTAACTATTAATAATTGTTCCGATTAAGGTCATTACCGCCGTGAAACCCAAATAAGCCTAAATGACACCTAAGACCAATTTGAATCACACCAGGCTAATCATAAACTACCGATTTTAAGCTAGTTAATCTTATTGCTTATCATCAATTGGAGCATGATATTGGACACATGTTCTGGTATCATACAGAGTAAGTAAAACATCAGCGGAAGTCTTAAATTAAATCTTTGGGTTCATAACACACAAGTCCCAAAGGGATCCACATAACTAGCAAGAAATTCTTCATCAAGGTTCGGAAATAGCAAGTAAAGAAGAGTGCTTAAAATAAACCAGAAAGTTGCCCAATCATTCATGTTATATGCGCAAGTAACAAGTATGCAAATGTGATGTGATATAGCCCCGCCATGCAGCCTTGATCTCACACCCTGGTACCACGAGCAGTGAATGTACCTAAGCCTGAAAAATGGTAAAAAAAACGGTTTGAGATTACAAGAATCTCAGTAGGGTCACAGCATCATAAGATCTACAGAATCCCTAAACACAAATCTCCCAATTCACATAAGATCATTCCTAAACAACTAAAGGGGATCACGCAATTCAAAAATCAATCAAAAGAAGTTAGGGCCGAATCTATGGCTGAGGGAGGACTGCAAACACTTCCGAAAGCTCAGAAGTACACAGGCAGGTGAAACACATCAAATTGCCCTAGGCAATGAAGAAGAAAGGCCATCCACTTCCACCTGTGTTGTCCAAAACTTACTGCACAAAGGGTAGATGGTTAACACGCAAACTAATCAGTAAGCCATCCATCTTGTCCTTGAAAGAACAAGTCGACTAGCCCCACACGGACAAGTCTTCCCTAGTCACATACCTACCAGGGCTTCCTGCCACACAAGGACAGGGTTCCGGCCACACAAGGACCAGACCTCCAGCGAGCTCTTGCTGGGATTTGCCGCCCATACAACTCCCATACCAGTAAGAACCTCTCCTCTCCCTAGGAGCATCAGTGCTTACCCTGAATGGCCACAGAAATAGAATCCTGACACACAAACACGTACAAGCACACACAGGTAAGTACAAAGCATAATACCACAAAAGGGTATCCTCAATCATGTCAGAACACAATCAACATATCGAATTCACATAACAGTTGCATCCCAGGCACTCAATTCCTAACTCAGGGGATCGATATAGCCTAGTAGATTCATATCTCATTCCGAATTTCATACTCTCACCTTATAATCCAATCGCAAGCAATACAACAAGGGCAGGTAATAAAAACATTAGAAAAAAACAGGGGTCTCTGGAGAAACCGATGAGGCGTAGATCCTACCTCTCTTGTCTCTGAACAAGAAGTTACTCCTTTGCCTTTACTAATTAATTCTGAACCACCTATAATATCACCAGGCAAAGACAAAAACAACTGTGCATGCATATTCAATAGTCAATTGAATACCATATTTCCTTACCAATACCACTCACCAAACCTATTAGAAAACTAGTGATCAGACGTTTCAGGTGCTTCCCCCTTGGATGTGTGAAATGATAGCCAGGAACTTAACAAGATTCAACCTGAATTTACCATTCCAATTAACTATGCAAATCTTGTCGTTAAAAGTATGGAATAGGACGCTTTTGTCTTAACATTAAACACATAAATATTTACATTCAAGCTTCGATTTATATATTTTTAGAAAGAGGATGAAAATATCTTTCCAACGAGCTATTATTTGTAAGGATCTGACAAACAATTAGAAAGTTATGCTATTTTGAAGTTCAAGAAGATTTGACGAATACCTAATTCCGCCGCCGATTTTAAAATTAACCTTAGATAAAGAAATACTAACCTAATGAAACAAAATCAAGGATGGTTGGAATGAGAATAAAGATAGCTTTCCAACAAGATATTAATCGCAGAGATATAACAAACAATGAAACAGTTATGCTATTCTGAATTTCAAGAAGAGTTGGCAGTGCCTCCGAATTTCAAATGGACCTTTGAGAAAGAAATACTAACCTCCTGACAAAAACTCAAATATTTTTGGAAAGAGGATGAAAAGATATGTCCAACAAGCTATTATTTGCAGAGATCCGATGAACGATGAGTGAGTTATACTGGTTTGAAGTTTCTGCGAATTATGACGACTATAGGGAGGTATAGAGTTTTAGGCTCATACGAATTTGTAAGTTTTCTATGAATGATTTTTGTGGGGTTGACTTCCTATTTATGATGAATGGGTATAGAATTATGATTATTACTTTTAATCACTTTATCATAATAAGATAATCTACCAGACAGTTAAACTCTAAATTATCTTCCCTAATTTTTAAGGGTCTTTAATCTCTAAGACAATTATCCCTCTATAAGAACAATCTCTAAGGCAGTTATTCATCTATAAGAACTTAGATCTAAAGGAATTTAAAACAAAGTTAACTACTAAACAATCTTACCAATTTCGGCTATAACACATCCTTTCCTTCAGGGGCAAAATCGTTTTTTCACCTGCACTGGCTTCTGGACTTCTAGGACTCAAAATTCGGGGTCTTAGATCTTCCCCTCCTTATAAGAATGTCATCCTCGAAATTTTTAATATAAGTTCCTAAACAAAACAAGTAAGGAAATTTTGCATGCATAGACTCCTTAATCTCTCAAGACTGCTCCTCAATTTGGCCATTACGCCAAACAACTCGTACCATAGGCACGCTTCAACTGCGAAGCTGTCGAACTGACCGATATAGTATGGAAACTGGCTGTACAGGATAGGATAGGTCTTTAGTAACTTCAACTGGCGGTTCTTTAAGCACATGAGCAGGATCTCACTTATACTTTTTTAGCATTGAAACGTGAAGTACGTTATGAATTCTTTCCATATTTGGAGGTAGTGCAAGTCGGTATGCGACAGGGCCGATTGTTTCAACAATGTCATATGGACCAATATAGCGAGGTGTTAGCTTACCTCGCTTCTGAAAACGAAGGTCTCCTTTCTATGGGGAGACTTTCAAAAACACTTTGTCTCCTACCTCAAATTCCAGCTCCCTTCGTCGATTGTTGGCATAACTTTTTTGCCGATCCTGGGCTGTTTTTAACCTTTGTCGAATCAAGCTTAATTGCTCTGTTGCTTGGTCAATTAATTCCGGATTGTCTAGGCGTCTCTCGCCTACTTCATTCCAGCAAATGGGGGTTCTGCAGCGTCTCCCATATAGTGCTTCATAGGGTGCCATACCGATGCTTATATGAAAACTATTGTTGTAAACAAATTTTGCCAATGGTAAGCTTCGATCCCAGCCGGTTTGCTGATTCAATACACTCACATGTAGCATGTCTTCAAGTGTCTGAATCGTCCTTTCTGATTGACCATCGGTCTGGGGATGAAATGCTGTACTGAAATTCAATCTCGAACCCAGTGCATTCTGGAATTTCTCCCAAAATCGTGAAGTGAAATGAGGGTCACGATCTGAAACTATAGAAACTGGTACTCCATGCAAACGAACAATCTCGTCCAAGTAACGAACTGCCAATTTTTCTGGTGTATCTGTTACACGTATAGGAAGAAAGTGTGCAGATTTCGTCAGTCGATCCACGATCACCCAAATGGCATTGTATCCTCGCTGCAATCTAGGCAAACCGGTCACAAAATCCATTGTGACGTGCTCCCACTTCCATTCTGGGATCGGAAGTGACTGAAGTAGACCAGCGGGTCTTTGATATTCAATCTTTACTTGTTGACATACGAGGCATCGGGCAACGAATTCAGCAATATGATGTTTCATATTTGGCCACCAAGACTGCCCCTTCAAATCTCGGTACATCTTAGTGCTTCCAGGATGAATAGCGAACTTCGAACTATGCGCCTCTGATAGAATAAGGTTACGAATATCAACATTTTGTGGAACACATACCCGATTTCTGAAGAGTAGTACTTCGTCATCTCATATTCTGAAATCACGAACTATGGCATCAACACCATCAGCAAGTTGCTTCCGAATTTCAGTAAATTTCGGATCCTCTAATTGTTGATTCCAGATTTATAAGTTTTCTATGAATGATTTTTGTGGGGTTGGCTTCCTATTTATAATGAATGGGTATAGAATTATGATTACTACTTTTAATCACTTTATCAAAATAAGATAATCTACCAGATAATTAAACTCTAAATTATCTTCCCTATTTTTTTAGGGTCTTTAATCTCTAAGGAAATTATCCCTCTATAAGGACAATCTCTAAGGCAATTATCCATCTATAAGAACTTAGATCTAAAGGAATTTAAAACAAAGTTAACTACTAAACAATCTTACCAATTTCGGGCATCACACATCCTTTCCTTCAGAGGCAAAATCGTCTTTTCACCTGCACTGGCTTCTGGACTTCTAGAACTCAAAATTCGGGGTCTTACACTTGTCCTGTGTGCTGACAAGATGAATGGGCTTGCTGTTTAGCTTGTGTGTTAATTTTTTACCTTTTGTGGAGCAAAGCCTTGGACAACATAGGTGGAAGAGGTTGACCTTTCTTTTTCCTACTGCCATGAGTAATCTGATGAGTTTTACCTGTCTGTGTACTTCTGATTTTCAGAAATGTTGTGGTCCACTCTCAGCCTTAGTTTCGGCCCTAACCCATTGATTGATTATTGAATCGCGTGATACCCATAGTTATGTAGGGATGATAAGATGTTGTTTGGGAGATGTTTGTTTAAGATTTCTATAGATCTTATAATGTTGTGACCCTGTTGAGATTCTTGTAATCTCATCCTGTTGTTTTCACCATTTTCTTAGGCTTAGGTATATTTGCTGTTCATGGTACCAGTGTGTGAGATCAAGGCTACACGGCGGGACGATATCGCATCACATTTGCATTCCTATCTCCTTGATTGATTGCGCATATAACATGAACCTTGATTGGACTATTTTCTGGTTATTTATGTCCCTCCTTTGATGGTTTGTTTCCGGCTTACTTTAGGAGGTTCACATGTTGAATTTTTAGATCTTTATGGGACCTGTGTGTTGTGGTTCCAATGATTAAATGAAAAGACTTCCGCTGATATTTTATTTACTCCGTATTATGCTAGAATATTTATGTCCAATATCATGCTCCAATTGTTATGAATGAACATGCTAAAAATAGGAAATAAGATGGGTAAGCCTTGTAGGATTCAAATGGGTCCTGGTTTTTGGACTTATTTGGGTCTCATGGCGGTAAGGGTCTTAATAGGAGCAAATAATAATAGGTTAATTAAGTAGCATGATGTCATCTGAGATTATATCGTATAATAGAAAATTTAGCAAATATTTTCCAGGAATCAATTTGTTACGCTAGCTCTAACATACTCAAACATTCTAGCTGAAACTGATATGAATTAATGCTCATACAATCACCTCAATCACACTCATTTCCACCATCATTTTCTTGTATTGCTTGGGAGTGAGCTTCTAATCATCATTCCTACATTACATGCCAATATTCTGGCAGAAACCTTCCAAATGAGCAGACGAAAAAAATATACAAGGTATTTCATACACAATAAAATTGTATGTCAAGAAAACATGCTAGCATATGATGAATTAATCAATTCATACTTTAACACACATAATCACAGTCATAATATGCAGCAAGCATACGACTCTTAAATACACGCATAACCATAATTTGGGCTTGGAAATATCTTCTAACCTATCTAGGCCAGTGGTAGGACTGGAGTTCGTCAGTGGCACTTTAATCTATTTCCATTTATCTTATTATTTCATGCAATATACAAGTCCATGTCAAATTAATGCCTAGCCCAATACACTGACGATGTTGGGGGTGTTACGTGATAGTAGCTCCACCTAATTGATCCCCATACTACAGGATCCTCACACCACGCTATCAGACCCGGAGAGCTCTCAAGGGTCGCATAGGTTACCCTATACGGACTCAGTGCATTCCACATGCCGATGTCGATTCCCGATTGTGCTCATTGCATTTAACGCATTTCAAATAATTCATGCATAACAAGACAACACATTCATGCAAACCATACCATATCATGCTACACGATATATACTATATGACTTCACGTAGCTATGCACTAACACATGCACACAATTCACGTTTATTCATTTCATATTATTCCTATTTTACTTCTCATGCCATCAGTTAATGTAATAGAAGGAAAGTCCTGCCCATTCACGGGTTTTGAAGCCCAATTAGCCGTCGATCGCACTCCAGACCGATTCCTCGAGGTCCTATGATTGTAGGTGTCCACCTACACACAACGATCTAATATTCTCAATAACCCATTCACAAATCATAATAATACATAAAATCACACGTCTATATCCTTAAAACGACGCGTTTTTATCTGATAATCAATCCGAGACCCAATCAGGTGATTTTTCTATTTTTTTTAATTTTCTGGATCTTGTTTGATTTAATTTACCAATCAATTCAAGTCTAATTCATGAAAATTTGATATCAATAGACTCCAAATTAAATCTAGTATTTTTTTCATTTTTTGACTATTTTTTTCTGAATTTTATACATTTTTTGACTATTTTTCTATAATTTATTTAAATTTTAGCCAATCAGGACGCACCATGTGGTCGCTCCAGTCGCTCCCACACCTACACCGAGCCTCACTCAGAACTTGCCCAAGGCTGACACGTGTCCCAATCAGGACATGCCATGCCTCTTCCGAGCCTCAGACTCAGACTGGGCCTGTCTACACCATCGAGTGACACGTTGCTCACTTCCCATTCCAGACGACAAGTCCCTCAAAGAGAGCTTGGATGACAAGTCGTCCAAGGTCATTCCTTATCTCTGGGATTAACGAATTTTGTGTGTTTTTTATGTGTGTGGACAAGTGTGGCTGGCTACTCTTTATGTAGGATGTTTATAGGATTAATTAAAGGTTAGATAAGGGAAGATAATCATCAGAATTAAATTCTAGAATTATCCTTCCTTAATTTTAGGAATTTTGTAACCAATAAGGAAATAAATCAAAAGAAAATAAAACCAGAAATGATTACAAGACCTTCCATACCATTTTCGGTCATAACACATCCATTTCTTCACGAACAAAATGGTCATTTCACCTGTACTGGTTTCTGGACTTCTAGGACTCAAAATTCGAGTCTCACACAACGCCTCTGTCGTCCGTGTACTAAAATGGCACAAGTTGTTGCCATTTTAACCAACCTTAGATCAAAATGGCACAACGACTTGCCGTTTCGTTTAATCCAAATATTATAATATATTTAATTTATATTATAAATAATAATTATATTTTCTTAATTCTAAAATTTAGTATAAAATTCATAATAAATCACATATACCCTGCAAAATACACCAAATTTTTTTACAGATCCCTTAAAAATAGAGAAATACATTAAATCAACAATCATATTTTTTTATAAATAATTAATTTACAAAAAATTAAAAATCTCTTAATATATTTTAGAAAAATCATAAAAACTATAAATATTCTTCCAAAAATTCTTAAAAAATTTATACAACCTTAAATAAATCCCATAGACCAATATATGGTATTAAGATTCCAAAATCAACAATAGAGTCTCATTTATGATTTTGCAATAATAATTAAATAATTATACTTATTTCCAAAAATAAATATTTTCTTAAAAAAATAATTCAATTTACTTCCTAAATTCCAAAATCATTCCCAGTTCATGCTCTGAGGCCCACTTATCTCGTTAGTCTTTAATGGGCTTTATAGGTCATGTAACGCGAAAAATCAGGTTCTCACAATATGAAATCCCAAAAATTTTAAGTTGATTGGCTCTGAAACCCCATATGTGAATAGTCAATGTTAATAGACTTTAGCTCATAATTTAGGATCATTTATGGATTTATGGTGTAGTTTGGATGATTTAGAATGAAGATTTTATTTTGGTAATTAATTATATTTATAAGACTATTATACTCATTTATGTATACGATGGTCCAAAATAATACATTGAGTTTTATTGATGTTTTAAATATTTTAGGACCTTTATTTATATATATTTCTTAGGCCTTTATTGCCTTTAAAATCTAGATGGGATGAGGTTGGATTCTTGGGCTTTGTTTCTCACTTTGTTTCAATCCCCGAAATTTACATAAAACTTTACCTTTTATTCTTGTGAGTTCACCTTGAATATTTTGGGTTGATTTCCAACCAACCCATAGTCGGATTTGGATAAATTTTATACCTGGAATGCAGATACTTCCCTTCTTTATTTATATAGTTTTAGTTGATAGAAATTGGGGGTTTTGTGAAGATTGATTTGTTATATTTTTGGTTTTATTATGGTGTGTGTTTTTGGATGAATAGATTCATGTTTATGTAGATTGATTTTTGGATTTTGAAATTATGGTTGGGTTCCTGTTCATTTGACAGAGGTAGAAAATGACCTCGATAGGATTGATAGGATAAATCAGGTTCAGGTCTAGTGCGAGAGACTTGTCACTTGCATGTGTAGCGAACGTGTCATTCAGTAGGATTGATAGGATAGTATCCGAGCCTTAGGCTCTGGCGACATGGCATTCTAAGGTTGAGCCATATATTGGTCTGGTACTAGGCTTAGTTAGTGATGTGTCGAAGTCTGGTAAGTTCAGTTTGATACATAATACAATGAAAGTGCGACACATGTCAGGATTGAACGATGACACATGTTCGTTGACTTTTTGATTGACAGATTTTGGAAAATGATTTAATTAAAAAAATATTCAGAAAATAGTTAGAAATTAAAAAAATCTCAAAAAAATACTAAAATTAATTTGGAGTTTAGTGATACAAAATTTGTGAAATTTGAAGTTAGTTTGATTGTTGAAATAAATAGAAAAAATTTAGGAAAATAAAAAATTAGAAAAATTACCTGGATTAAACCCAGGTTGGTTCGTGGGTAGAAATGCATTGGGCAAAGGGTATATACGCATGACTTTATATGTTATTATGTAATATAATTTGTGTTATTGAGAAATTAGTTATGATTCCATATGTAGGTGGACACCTGTAAGTAATGGGCTTCGAGGAATTGGTCGAACGAGTTATGAAAGAATAAATAGGCTTCAAAACCCGTAAGTGGATGAACCTTTTCTTATTTTTCTTAATTGCTGGCATGATGATATAAATATGCATAATAAAAGAATAATATTATAAATTAATAATACAGAATATTGTGTGTGCAATAAAGCATGTCACTTGCCATGCTTTAACTGCCAGTTATGCTATGTACTATATTGATATGAAGTGCTATGATATGATATAATATGATGAATGAGATGTTATGTGATGCAGTGAGTCATATCCGGAGTCATTAAATATATCACGAATTGTAGCAGCATAGGGTAACCTATACGACTCTTGAGAGCACTCCGAGTATAGTAGTGGGGTATGGATTTGTCGAGGGAGGCATAAGGAGGGACATGGATATTACTATTATAATATAATATGAGGGTTCATAGTATTCTAATATAGGGATTGAGTAGGTGGAGCTACCATCACATATTGTCCCAGCATTATCAATAGAACTAGGCCAAGAGGTGTGCATGTCCCGTTAAAACTAATCAAGTCACAACATAAGAGATAACGAGAGACACACGAGAATCTGCATGTAGAGTGCCACTTACGGATCCTAATCCTATTCCAGGCACTAGAAAGACTGAGAGATATTTTCAGCCCATCCATGGTTCTGAATGCCTGAGAATTATGTTGTGACTGTGATTATGTTGTTTTGCATTGATGGTCATACAAATGAATGACTATGTGCCAGCATGCCTATATTTTGTGATAATGATTGTATTTATGATAAGTATATTTTTTTGTCTATTCACCTAACAGACTTTCGCCAGAATCTTGGCATTGGATCTTGGTAGTTTGAATTCTAGTGGCAGTGGCTAGGGAATGAACATGGCCCATTGCCCTAGGCCTTGAGCTGAAAAGGTAATATTCTGCTCCTCAGAAAATACCTTGAGATGTGAGTTGAGTGGTTCTTCTAGAGAGGTGGTCCTCACTTACAGAGACCTTGATTTCACTCAGAATCAAGGATGAAATGGAGCAAATGATTGAAAACATAGGGTGAAGGAACTACTTTCAAATTATCTTCCCTACTTATGTTGAGTTTATGTGAAAATTATATACAATGTTTGAATACAAGAAGTCATCGAGGTTCACGTCTAAGACCCTAAATTTGTTTTTTTTTTGCTGCTCAACAAAGATTTTAGTATTTCTTACACATGGTTTAATAAATTACTTGGTTGCAAAACCAAGAAGGGGGTTTCAATCTATGACCTCCAATTTTAACGTAATAGAGGTCTACAAGGACTGTACAAAGATCTCTACTTAACATCATCGGCCCTCTGATACCTCCTTTGACCAGTTTCACCAAGGTAAACCAGTTTGACAAATGAGTTGACCTTTGACCAGTGAGTTGACTGTTGACCCAAGATTGACTCTTAGGGTGGACACAGTCATAGAAAGCATAGGTGTACATTTAGCCATGATTCAATTTCAGCAGCGTGGGGAGTTGGCACTGAGGTATATTGGACTGTATGTCATTATCGAGAGGATTGGTCCAGTGGTGTACAGACTCGACTTGCCACCGGATTTGCAGAGGATCCATAATGTATTTCATGTTTCGGTACTAAGGAAATACATTGGGGATTCTTCTCACATTTTAGACACGCCACCGGTGGAGAAAGCCAACAATTTGTCGTATTCGATTCAGTCGGTTGCGATCATCGATAGTGCATTGAAACAGCTTCGACGTCGCAATGTTCCGATTGTTAAGGTGGTTTGGAGCAGTGACAAATATGTGGAGATGACCTAGGATACCGAGTAGTTGATGAGAGAACAGTACCCGAAGTTGTTTAAGGCACAAGGTAAGTGAATTTTGAGGAAAAAACATTTACAAGGAGGGGAGGATGTAAGACCTCATCCCTCTAAGTGCCTAGTCAGCAAGAGTGTCAGATTTTGACTAGTTTGACTGAGGTTGACCAATTTGACTAGTGAGTTGACCTTCGAAAATGGCTGATTAATGGGTCTAATTCCCAAATCAATCGAAGACTCAAAACACCCAAAATTATAAAAAATGCAATTGAAAATTTTCCAAGCGTCAAAATCAGCCAGCAGCCTATTCTCTCCCCCTTCTGTTTTCTTTCTCTCTCCCGTTTCCCTTCTGATAACACTGTTCAAATTCCGTAGATTTTCTTTCGACAAAAACCACCGAGCATCAACCCTAAACACTTTCCTAACATTCCCTGGCTGATTTTCTCTGCTAGTTATCGATTTAGAAGCCATAATCTGGTTGTTCTTTGCGATTAGGGAAATTTCTGGGGATTTTATGGTAAGTGCTCCAAATTCCCATTTATGTTCTCTATTTTTGGTTTTGATAGTTTTCTGTCAATATTTCTAAGTTGTTTTGATGGTTTTGATCTTTCAAAAATGCCCATTGATCCGTGGGTGTGCGGTTTTTTTTTTCAATGGCATTTTCAATAATTTTCTAGTGTTTTGAGTCTTCGATTGATTTGTCGATTCTATGTGTTTTTGACACTTGGGTCAGTTGATTTATGTGTTGTTGAGCATGTTTGTGGTCTGAGAAACCCAATCGTGTGATTGAGTGAGCCGTGAGTGGCTTGTGCGAGATTTGGGCATTTCGTTTGTTGGTTGAATTTCTAAAATCTTGAGTTGTGAGCGTATTGTTTGTGTGAAATGCGTGTTAGTGTGAGTGTTGTTGGGGTCTCTAGGGCAAAGTATTGCCTTTGAGTTTTCTGTGCGACAAAAGGTGAGAGTTTAAGTTTTATTTGCGTATGCGAAATAGTTTTGTATTTTCGATTAAAATACGATAATTGCATGGTTTTGAATGGAGGCTATACATATTATGTGCTTGATGTGCTTGACGTGCATATTAGCTACATGAACTTTTTTTTCACTTTTTGAATGCATAAACTATGTGATTTAACTCCTGAGCATGTTGGTTGTGTGTGCATGCGTGATAATTGGGCGTGTAACCCATTGTTGGAAATCGTTCGGTTGATTTGTGTGTTGCCCATGTGTTTTTTCATGTTTAGCCCCTTTGATCTGAGTGTTTTGTGTGTTGTGAGGTGTTTTTCATTGTTGAGAATCCATGGTAAGGTTTCCCGAGGGTTTGTGTGAGTTCCGAGGAGCGTACCCCGTCTAGAAGGGGTGCACGCCCGTGTGGCATTCATCAGAGCTCGTATATTATTTTGGACAGAACAGTACACGCCCTGTCTGGGGGGATACATGACCATGTGCTAGTACACAACCTATCCAGGCAGGGTACACGGCATGTCCTAGAAGAGTATATAGGCATGTACTTTTGTACACAGATCGTGTACTATTCTGTCACTACTGGGCATATCGGGCTTTAAAACATTTCGATCAGGTCTTTTTCGAGATTTTGTGTGAGACCCAGCCCGTAGGGGGGGTCAGGTTACCCAATCCCACATCGGAAAGGAGCGAGGGAGGTATTGAGCTTATATATGTTGTGTGATGGTATCATTTGTAACAAGATGCATCTTTTGGGCCATGTGGTTTGAAGCCCAACTCAGTGTTACAGTTGTGATCCATCAAGCGCACATACACATCCGGGACCGCTGGGCCGAGGGTCCGGGGCGGGATCGTGACATTTTGGGCCTGAGGAATAAATACCTAGTTCGATCCGACACTTAAAGTTTTAAGTGTCAAAATCAGCCAGCAGCCTATTCTCTCCCCCTTCTCTCCTCTTTCTCTCTCCTGTTTCCCTTCCAATAACACTGTTCGAACTTCGTCGATTTTCTTCCGACGAAAACCACCGAGCATCATCCCTAAACACTTTCCTAACATTCCCCGACTGATTTCCACAACTAGTTATCGATGAAGGAGTGTAATCTGGTTGTTCTTTGCAATTAAGGTATTTTTAGGGATTTTGTGGTAAGTGCTCTAAATTTCTATTTCTGTTATTGATTTTCGATTCTGATAGTTTGCTGTAAATGTTTCTAAGTTGGTTTAATGGTTCTGATCTTTCAAAAATTCCCATTGATCTGTGGGTGCACGTTTTTTTGTTAAGTGGCATTTTCGGTAATTTCGGCTATTTTGAGTCTTCGATTGAATTGTCGATTCTGTATGTTTCTGATGCTTGAGTCAGTTGATTTATATGTTGTGGAGCATGCTTGTGGTTGAGAAACCCAATCGTGTGATCGGGTGAGCTTGGGTGTCGATTCGGTGTCGTGAGTGGCTTGTGCGAGGTTTGGGGGTTTCGCTTGTTGGTTAGGTTTCCGGAATCCTAAGTTGTGAATGTATTGTTAGTGTGAGATGTGTGTTAGTGTGAGCATTGTTGGGGTCTCTATAGCAAAGTATTGCCGCTGAGTTTTTTTCACAACAAGAGGTGAGAGTTTATGTTTCATTTGCATATGCGAAATTGTTTTGTATTTTCCATTTAGAATATGATAATTGCATGGTTTTTAATGGAGGCTATATGTATGATGTGCTTGACTTGTATGTTAGCTACATAAAATTTCTTGCCATTTTTTTAATGTATGAACTATGTGATTTAACTCCTAAGCATGTTGGTTTTGTGTATGCGTGATAATTGTGCATGTGACCCGTTGTTGGAAACCATTCGGTTGATTCGTGTTATGCCCATGTGTTTGTTCATGTTTATCCCCTTTGATATGAGTTTCGGGTGTGTTGTGAGTTATTTTTCATTGTTGAGAATTCATGGTAAGGTTTTCCGGGGGTTTGTGCGAGTTTTGGGGCGCGTACCCCATTTGGAAGGGGTATATGCCCGTGTAGCATTCATCAAAGCCCGCGTACTGTTCTGACAGAACAATACACAGCCATGTGCCAGTACACAACTTGCCCAGACAGGGTACATGACATGTCCCAAAAGAGTACATGGGCATGTATTTTCCTAATATTCCCCGGCCGATTTCCACTGCTATTTATCGATCTAGGAGCCATAATTTGGTTATTCTTTGCAATTAAGGCATTTTTAGGGATTTTGTGGTAAGTGTTCTACATTTCCGTTTCTGTTGAATTTTCTATTCCAATAGTTTGCTATTAATGTTTCTAAGTTGCTTTGATGGTTTTAATCTTTCGAAAATGCCCATTGGTCTGTGGGTGTGTTTTTTTTTTTTTCAGTGGCACTTTTGGTAAATTTGGGTATTTTGAGTATTCGATTGAATCGTCGATTCTGTGTGTTTCCGTTACTTGGGTCAGTTGATTTATGTGTTGTAGAGCATGTTTGTGGTTGAGAAACCCAATTGTGTGATCGAGTGAGCTTGGGTGTCGATTTGGAGTCATGAGTGGCTTGTGCGAGGTTTGGGCGTTTCGTCTGTTGGTTGGATTTCCGGAATTCTGAGTTGTGAGCGTATTGTTCGTGTGAGATGTGTGTTAGTGTGAGCGTTGTTGTGGTCTCTAGAGCAAAGTATTGCCGCTGAGTTTTTTGCACGACAAGAGGTGAGAGTTTATATTTCATTTGATTTTGCAAAATTGTTTTGTGTTTTCGATTTAAAATACGATAATTGTATGGTTTTGAATAGAGGCTATACGTATGATGTGCTTGACCTGCATATTAGCTATATGAACTACTCCTGAAAAGGGGGAAACATCAACGGGTGAGATAAAAATCTCAGTAGGAGTCACAGCATCATATGTCCTACGGGGAAACAAGAACACATACAAAGAAGAGAAGAAACGGATTACTATACGAACAAGGACGTAACCGAAACAACCCGAAGAACATGGAATTCGCACATTTAATTTCTATAACGTAAAACATGATTCCAGCCCAGTAGGTTATAACTCAACAACTCGTAACATAACACGGCTAACAATGCCAACCAAAACCCATCGGGATGGACATAATAAATCACTCCTCGAGTAACCCCCGCTAAAGGGAAACCTGGAGCCCACTGGCAGTGTTAATTTATATTTTAGGAAAATACTATATATGTACGTAACCCTTACTGCCAATGTTGTCCGAGACTAGGCAGAGAAAACACAACACGTATCATACCCGTCTCAATACTCAATATGAACCAACCTGCGAAGACGTAGCAGGTAAACGAAGACAACACCCATACGACTCCCGAACAGGTAAGCAACTCTCCCCTATCTGACTCGTGAACACGTAACTAATGATAACCCGACCTCAAATCAATCTTTGAGAACACCGACGCTCCCTGAAGATGGTCGGACAAATCATCTATTCGGGGCAGAGGGTACCTGTTCTTTATGGTAACCCGATTCAACTGCCAATAATCAATGCACAACCGCAATGAGCCATCCGTTTTCTTCCCGAACAACACCGGAGCTCCCCACGGTGATACACTAGGCCTAATGAACCCACGATCCACCAAATCCTCCAACTGGGTCTTCAGCTCCTTCATCTCTTCCGGAGTCATCGGATACGGCGGAATGGATATCAGGTTTTTTCTGGGCATCAGCTCGATCCCGAACTCCACCTCTCTCTCCAGCGGTAACCTGACTACATCATCTGGGAATACATCGGGAAACTCACTGGCAACCGGTACCTGATCCAGCTCTAGTGACTCAGCTGAGGTGTCTCTGACATGGGCTAGAAATGCTGTACAACCCTTGCTGATCATCTTCTTCGCACTAAGCCATGAGATCATGCAAGTAGGCACAACACGCCTATCTCCCTCGAAGCAATACTCTGAACCATTGGGTAGACTAAACCAAACCCTCTTGGTGAAACACTCCATCCGGGCTCGATATCGGGCTAAGCAATCCATACCCAAGATGACATCCAATTCTCGGATATCAAGTGGAATCAAATCCGCCTCAATCCCAACCGATTCCATACTCAACACACAACCCAAATAAACTTGACTGCAAATCAACTGCTCACCTAACCGGGTTAGGACTGCGATCGATGGAACCAAGGGTGACAACGAACGATCTGCACTAACTGCGACTCTGGGACCCACAAACAACCAATTTGCTCCAGGGTCTAATAACACTCTGGCATAACGAGAAAAAACCGTAACAGTACCTATCACCACGTCAGGGCTGGCATAGGCCTCGTCGTCCGTCAACGTGAAAAGCCTAGTCGGTCTCGGCTGTGACGGCTGAGTGGACGGCTAACTACTAGAAGGTCTGCCTGGTGCTCTGTACGGGGGCCTGGAAGAAGCATGTGAACCCGCGTGACTACCGCTCGGCCTCGGGGCTTCGAAAGGCTGTGAGGCGTTACGCCTCGGCTTCGGACTATCCCGAGACATATGGCCGGCCTCGTCACAGTTATAGCACTTCCGTAAATGCAGACAAGGAGGGATGTGGTGCTGCCGGCAACTAGCACACCACGACATAGACGGTCGGCTCACGCTGTAACTAGAAGTGGCTGGCTGTGACCGGATGGTCCCGTGACTACCTCCTCGAAAACGGGAAGGTCTCGGAGAGTGCGGTCCTGCGGAGGGACTCGGTCTGGAATCATGCTCGTACCATGCCGAATCGGACCTCTACCCGGTGGAAAATCTCTACGACCCTGAGTGTGAGTCCTCTGACTCTGAATCATCTTCTCCGCATCAGTGGCAGCAACGACCAACGCCTGCAGGTCGTAAGTTGGCGTCGTACCCACAATTGATCGGATATCACTTGTCAGCCCATCCTGGAAACGACGAGCTAACTTTTCCTCCAAACGATCCTCAGCCGGAGCAAAACGAGACAACTCCCTCAACTCTGACTCGAACTCCAACACAGATCGGGAACCTTGCTTCACCTTGTAGAACTCTGATCTCTTCTCATCCTGGTGAAACTGTGTATAGAATCGGTTGTTGAACTCGCCCAGAAACTGATCCCACGACGGCTGCTGACCTTCATACCTCAAACTTACTGCAGTCCACCATGACAGGGCTTCCTTCTCAAGTAGGAAGGTGGCCAAGGAGACTTTGTCCTCCTCGGAAATACGTAACGCCTGTGCGGTCTGACAAACTGTATCAATCCACTCCTAGGCTACAGCTACGTCGGCTATCCCGGAAAAATTCCTGCAACCCAACTGGCGGGCTCCCTTCAGCAGCTTCAAAATCATCACCGGGAGTATCTTGGCATCCTACTGCTGAACCGGGGCTACTGATCACTGCACCGGAATAGGTGGCTGCTGTGCCACTAACTACTGCAATGTGGCCTGCATCGTGGCCAAAATCTGAACCAATGCCAGATCCTGACCCGGCGCCACTGGGGCTGCTGGAGCGGCCTGAACTACTAGTGCGGCCTGACTAGTGGGTGCGGCTGGGGCTTGCTGATCCGCCTGCACCTCGGGCTCGGCTGGCCTGTGAACTGACTCGCCACTCCCATCCTAGAGATTCCGAGCGGCAGCAGTACTACGTGTCCTAACCATAGTGACTGCGTATAACACATAATAACAACAAAACGTAAGCCTAGAAACTCAAACAATCAACTTAACGATACGACGCTGGACTATGCACGTGCAAGTGAGTTTAAAATATATTTTCCAAAAATATTTCTGAAACCGATTTGTAAAACCATGCTCCGTTACCACTTTTGTAAGGACCCGAACCCGAAAACCAGGCCCTTACCGCCGTGAAACCCGGACAAGCCCAACAAGTGAACCAATCCAAATCCCACAAGGTTTAGAAGACTTTTCAAACACGATTCCCAAAAAAAACATATTTAATAATTCAAGAATTGGAGCATGTCAAATAAGAATCAGACATCTAGCATAAAAAAAATCAGAGTAAACAAAATACCACAGCGGAAGACTTTATTCGAATGGAAAGAAAATATCAAAAACGGAAAACGGGTTCATACAGTCACAAGCCCAAAATCAACAACTGAGCTTTAAGCCCGGTACATAAAAACCGTATCCAGTAGAGTAATAAATGCATAAAAATATAATCTGAGTCAAAACATCAAAACGAGTCAAACAGGAAATGCCAGAAAAGAAAACCGTGTAAAATGTGCAGGTGCGATAGTGCAGCCAAGTTGTAAAAAGCTCTCACACCCCAAACGTCGTCTACGGCTCACGAACTACTCCTGAAAAGGGTGAAACATCAACGGGTGAGATAAAAGCCTCAGTAGGAGTCACAGCATCATATGTCCTACGGGGAAATGAGAACACATACAAAGAAGAGAAGAAACGAATTACTATACGAACCGAAACAACCCGAAGAACATGGAATTCGCACATTTGATTTCTATAACGTAAAACATGATTCCAGCTCAATAGGTTATAACTCAACAACTCGTAACATAACACGGCTAACAATGCCAACCAAAACCCATCGGAATGGGCATAATAAATCACTCCTTGAGTAAACCTCGCTAAAAGGAAACCTGGAGCCCACTGGCAGTGTTAATTTTTATTTTAGGAAAATACTATATATGTACGTAACCCTTACTGCCAGTGTTGTCCGAGACTAGGCAGAGAAAACACAACACGTATCATACCCGTCTCAATACTCAATACGAACCAACCTGCGAAGACGTGGCAGGTAAACGAAGACAACACCCATACGACTCCCGAACAAGTGAGCAACTCTCCCCTATCACTGGGATTCCGTATACTCACCTCGCATTGGCCAAGCGAACGTTTAATAACTGTAGATACACAAACTGGGGCATATAGATGGTTTATAAAACTATATTTTTTTCAAACGTTACAGTTCCAAAAATACTACCTTATCAATGTACTTGATAAAATCCATAATACCAAAACAATAGGTTTGTAAGCCAATATACTTGCCTAAACTAATAATACAAAACCATACGTTTATAATCGAACGTAACACGTGCACATACATCACACATCCTCAAATTATGTCCAAGTATAAACCCACCCTACAATTAAAATAAGCTAAATAATTAATATTTATAAGGTCCAATAATAACACACTTATGAATCCCATGAGTGCCAATTAATAGTAAAAGGCTTATATCCCATATTCCTTAATCAATTTAATAACTCATTAGGTACAAGAAAGAGAAAAAAAAACAAAAGAAAGATTATCAATGCAGCAACGAAGGACACATTCGACGAGAAAAGGAAAAAAAAGAAGAAAATGGAAGGGCTAGCTGGGTGGAACAGAAACAACAAGTGATGCCAAGGAGAAAAAGAAGAAGAAGGGCGACGTTCAACGTCGCTGGCATGAACTCGGTAGAGGACCAAATCACGGTGCTGAAAGAGAAATGAAAAAAAGGGGAAACACGAATCCGGTGGAGAACAGCTCACGGCGTCGGGAAACAATGATGGAGGAGGGAGCACGAATCCCGTTGGGAACACGCTCGTGGTATCGGGAAGTAAATGAAGAGAAGAGCACACGCCTTGCTTGACAAAAGAGGATGAAGAGAACACCGAAGCTGCGAGTTGGGTAACGTAGGAAAAACAAGGGTGCCCGGGGAAGAGGAAAGAAACGGCGCTCACTGTCGGTTGCTGGGTACGGAAAAAGAAGAGTCAGCCGAGCCAATCGGGAGCACAGGAACAGCCGGTGGGGGGAAAAGAGACAGTCGGAACAGGTGGTGAAGTCAGTAAAGCAACAAGGAAGGGCTCGGCTCTGATCCTGCTCTGCACCTGTCTACCGGTCTAACCTAGGGGACTTTAGGGATGGCGGACGGGAAGGAACAAGGGAAGGGCTCGGCTCCAACACTGTGATTGGAGTTGAGAAAGAAGGGAACTGCGGAGCCGTTAATGTGCGTGCGCATCCGTTGTCTTCCCCATCAAGCATCAGACCTATCCCTAAGCCCTGTTGCTGAAAAGGCACGGCCCCAACACGGTGAGTGGAGTTTCCGCATCGGAAGACTCCTCTAAGGATAGGGGGGTAGGTCCAGTGCCGGAGGTTACACCCATCTACCGAGTTCAGACCTTGGCCGGATGCCTGTAAGACGCACACAAGGTCAAAGGTTTAACCGATGTACCTTTAGCAATTCAGAAAGCAAAAGAAAAGAATTGCATAGTTCCTGCCTTTTACGACTGGAATTGGAGAAAGCCACGTAGAGTACCTGGAGATTCCCTTACCCTAACTTGCGAAAAGTCCAAAAATTAATGTTACGTCCGATTCTATTATCTCCAAAAGGTATCTAAGACACTTGACTAAGAAGAACGCAAATCATACTCATCCTCATGGTTTCAATTGGCAAGAGAATCAAAATTGGCAATTTAGAGACAGTTCCAACGAAAGGAAAAGAAATAAAAGAAAGCACAAGCAACAAGGACGAGACAATTGCCGTTCAAATAGATGAGGCATAGTCTCCTACCTGACGTGCAGATGAACTGGTGGCAATCCATTTTCCCTTATCGCGATACCCAGATTCAGATCCACCTGAATCAAACCACTATCAGAACAGGAAATCACAAACCTAATTTAAAATACGGAAAGGAAAATTCCTACCGTTCCCTCACCAGTCTACAAACCTGACGATCAATCCAACAGTGGGAAAAAGGAAGGGGCTAAGGGCGATCGTTGGGTTGTACGGAGGAAGACACAACGAACGAAAAGAATTGGTGGCGACAGATTGGAAATAACGTGAGAAAGAGGATAGCGGACGGCAGAACACAGGTTTTCTGTCTGGAATAAAATAGTGGCAGTGATTAGGGTAGGCAAATGGGCTTAAAGGGTACGTACAGGGCCCTAGGGAAATAAACGGGCCCGGAAATAAGACAAAGATACGTAAAAGGCCTTAGGGGAAATAAACAGGCCCGGAAGCAAACCCGTGTCCGATAGGGACAAAACGGTAATTTTTCTTATCGTCTCGATTCCCTTCCCGGTCAACATGTCAAACATACACGTGGACCACTACAACGACGCTGACTGGACATACGACTAGGACGGGGTTTCACACACGGCCTCCCCAGACAGGGTACATAGCATGTCCTAGAAGAGTACACGGGCGTGTACTTTTGTACATAGGCCATGTACTATTTTGTGAATAAACCACACACATAACCATGGTGAGATTTGAGCTAACGTGGGTGCACTCTTTTCCTCAGGAAATTTTATTTTTCAGTAGTCTTCACATATTAATAGAACTCTAGAACTTGCCATGATGTACCTTTTCGAAGTTTCAATAGAACTTTACACATGGAGAAATTATTTGGGCACATTAGGGTTAGATCAATTATGTTGAATAACCTTTTCTTTGACAGTTTACCATTGTACATGAATCCTTATAAAAGACCTTTTGAGCTGGGACCTCTGTTCATTCATGTATCCTAGCAAACTTTTCTTTACCCTCTTTTTTTTATAATGGGTCCCAATAGTTAGTCAATTTATATAGATACACAAAAAAGTAACCAAAAGTTCTCTAGAACCACTGAAACTCCATCAAATTAGATCAAAAGTTGACAAAGTTCTCCCATTTGGGACGTCGAATGATTCAAATGTGGATGAACTAGACAATTTCCAAATGGGTAACCTGCAAGTGAAAAACAACAAAGAAATGAGGAACAAAGGGGACAGATGAAGAGACAAATCTCAATAGTTTATGAGGAAAGAGAAGTGGGGAGAAAAGAGGACAGAGGCCAAAAAATTTTATATTTCTTCAAGGTCTGAAAATTGAGACTGACTAATTAGCCTAGAATGGAGTCCTTGGCACACCTTAGCTACAACCTCATTTTAAACTATAAATCTATTGATTTTTGTGTTTGATATGCTGTGAATAGTGGAGTTCAGGTATAATGGCAAGCTTATAGTAGTCTTTTAACTGTGAATCGATGCTGAGTGATTAAATATTAACCTGTGCTCATAGATTAATTAGAATAGTTATTGACTAAAAGTGTGTGCATTTGATTAAACATCCTGAAAATTCTGATGTTTTGTATGATTGATGACCTTGTGCTAGTTGCTAATGATTGTTTGAGTGAGTTCGGCTATACTAATGCATGGCTTAAAAAAATAGATGATTTATGCTATACGCTTGATAGATGCTTGGGGATCAACATTATTTAAATATGAGGATATTTGATAGTGCATTATTTATGCTCATTTGAATGACGATTATCCAGGTATTTTAAGGATAAAAGATATTGTTTTGAAGTATTTTATCTATCATTCAATAATCTAACCTTATGATGTGATTTTGAGACAATTTCAAGATTTTTGAGGATTTTAGAGCTAAAGTGGATTGGACCAGGAAGTGATTGCTCGTGACTCCAAGATTTTCGGTCCCTATCTCGTGACTTCCAATAATTTTAGCAAATGATAATCTAGAGGCAACGGATAATATTGATTACTTTTATGTTTATATCTTAAATTGGAATTTTAGATATTTGATAGATCCTATGTGATATATATTTGGATATAAAAGTTCTAAGACTGTCTGTGGTCGAGACATCTTACATTCTAGCATTGATAGCATTCCTTAAACTATTTGCGATGTGCTTTGTGAACATATCTAGCTAGAAATTTTTATTCTAGTTTCAGTTATTGAATGTCCCGAGTTCTTTGTAAGGCTAGAACGTATTTTCAATAAATGTCTTTCTTGCTTATCTTGCCTTTGTGAAATTCTATAGAACCATAGCCTATAATCTCTGATCAATTTGATAGGTTTAGATTCTTGCCATCAAAACCTTACATTCGATCTACTACTAGTAAGTGACCCCTTTGGTGAGTGACACATCTGAGGTAAACTAGAGTGTATCAATCATACCAGTGAGCGATACATGAAAAAAAGGTGAGGAAGTATAAGAAGTGACTACGCCAGCAATTCGAGGTTTGGATATCGAAGGGAGGACAAGGAAAAGGGTTTTAAGTCATACTAAACCCCTGGAGTCCCACGATCACACCTAGGAGCCCTGTTAGAGGTTCCTAAGCAAGGAGGATATTTTCCAACCATGAGCGGCCTGTGACCACGGATCAGTGATAGACAACAATCAGGACTAGACCACTCAATCAATCAAAGTTCTCTTCTTATTTATAGTTTCCTACTAACAAATTACAAGAATCACAACTGCCTCTTTATATCTCTACAAATTCTACTTTTGAAGGTATGAAGGACACGACATAGTTACAATCAATATCCATCATACTTGATCCCAGTTTCTCAGAGGATTTGATCCTACTTCTACTTGCTACCTATTAAGGAGAACAAGAATAATTTGAGTGATTATCAACATCACATCTGATGACCTATGTTTGGCATTGGTCATCTGTGATGATTCTTGGTTTGTTTGATTGATTTCATGAACAATTGGATCATTAAATTGGTTGCTTTTAATTGTTTGTTGAGTGTTATGGCTGAACAGGTGTTAGTACAGGTTTAGCAATGAAAAGAGACTGTTTCTGATGAAAAATAATGTTTGAAACGAAGAAAGAAGTAAGTACATGTTACTTGCGGAAGGCCACTGACCGGTCGAACAAAACACAAAATCAAGTCGAAGCTCAACCAACCGGTCGGTTCATAACCACCGACCGGTCAATTCATAAAGTCAGAAAATTCGAAACTTAACCAACCGGTCGGTCAATCAGACAAGAATCCAATATGTTCGGGTCGAGATTCAATGGACCGGTCGGTCATACAGGATCAAGTCTATCAACATATGGATAAAGACTATAGATTAACAGATAAAGACTACTGACTTATTTTTAACTATAAAATAGATGTCAAGGTTGTATTATTTTTCATTGAACACTTTACATATTCAAGTTTTTTCTTCAGAACGTGTCCTCAATCCGTCAGTTATCAAGATAATTGTATGTTTTCTTTGATTTTTAATTAATGCCAGGATTAATTCTTTCTCTTCATATTTTCCAATCTTCATTTATTGACGTAAAACTGGGATTCAAATTCACTGTGTTCTGATTATAAGTTCTTAACCCTATTTCTAAGCTTGACTAATTAACAAACCTGGTCAGTTTCTCTACATGTGAGTTTTAGTTGATTCGGAAGAACGATTAAACTGCGACAATAGTTTAGAAGTCCTAGGGCAATTGCTGAAACTTGGTAGAATAGGAATATGTTTGCTAAACCTAGGGTTCATATTGATTTGGAAAAAACGATTCAGAAGCTTAGTTATCACAGGAATATAGTTAATTAGGAGTCTGAATTTGTCACGCCCAGGACCTAAAATTTCACGCGATAGTCGCCACATGCCCACTATATACATTGTCACATCACACAATAATATATATAATAAACCTACAAGGCTAGTGATATAAAAATAAAGAGGAGATGAAAATAAAATAATTAATAGACGTAATATGCAGCAAAAATAATTGAATGATACGATATTGTCTGATGACATTATGAAATAAACAATCCTTAGCAATATTATCCATAAATCAATTTAATACATTGACTCGTAGTGATACACAGTAGACTCAGGGAAATCATTACTATGAATATATAAACCTTTTTAAAATTACCTCGAATATGGTCAATAAACGATGGATTCGCTATTCCGTTCTCGAGATGCCTGGGAGCGAGCTCTTAATTAACTTTCCTGCATTTCATGCCAATATTCTGACATAAACTTGTCAAGTGAGCGGACAGAAAAATATACAAGGCAATTCACATGCAATATCATTATAGTCAAATAAACATGCTGGCATAACTTAATTCTATCAGTTCACACATACCAATTGATTAACGCATGCAGTTATTCTCATGCGATGGTACATGTAATCACCGTCAATTCATATGCAGCACACATGACTCATCAGAACACACATTTGACTGTGATTTGGGCTTGGAAATGTCTTCCAGTCTGTCCAAGTCATGGACAGGACTATAGTTCGTCAGTGGCACTCTATTCTCGTTATCATTCTTTTTAACTCATTATTGCATGCAATAGACAAGTCCATGTCAATTTAAGGCCTAGCCCGAGCCACTGACGATTTCGAGGCGTTAGAAGATGGTAGCTCTACCTAATCGATCCCCACACTATAGAATCCTGATTTATAATTTAATTAACAACAAATAATTTGAAAACCCATTCCAACCTTATTACCTCATGGTTGACGTCTTCATGCCACGCTACTGACCTAGAGAGCTCTCAAGGGTTGCATAGGTTACCCTATGCGGACTCGGTGCATTCCATATGCCAATGTCGATTCCTGAATGCACCTAGTGCATTTTATGCATTTCAATAGTGCAAATATAGCAAATATGCAAATTCATATGATTCACAGCATATCATGACAATCATGCCATATTTGATGCATACTATGCTAATTATCATACTTATCATAGCATTTCACCAGCACACACGTATGATTCTAATTATTTATTTCATATTAATCGCATTTTCATCCACTCATGGGTTTCATAGCCCTTATAGCCATCAATGGCGCTCCGGACCGATTCCTCGAGGTCCTACCATTATAGGCATCCACCTACGTATAATATTTCCGGATTCTTAGTAAATCATGCTCAATCAAATAATATCACACAAAATCACATGTTTATATCTTAAAACCGACAAATTTTTACCCGGCAATCGACTCGAGACCCAATCGGATGATTTTTCTATTTTTCTTTAATTTTTTGAATCTTGTTTAATTTAATTAATCCATAAAATTAAGTTCAATTCATGAAAATTTGACATCACTATACTCCAAATTAAATTTAGTATTTTCTCTAATTTTTCTCAATTTTCTACTATTTTTTCTGAATTTTATTCATTTTCTGACTTTTTTAAAATTTTTCGGAATTTATTTAAATTAGATTAATCATATGACAACATATGGTAGTCTCTGGTGTTGTCAGACCTACACCCCACTCTCATTCTGAACCTACACGTGTCACACAGGGTATGATACGGGTTGCTCGAGCCTCATGCTCGAATCCTAATCCAGCTAATCTATTAGATGACACATCGCCTACACATGCAGGTGATACATCGTCCACCTACATCTCGAACAACCTATCACTCAAAGGGACCTCGGATGACATCTCGTCTGAGATTGTCTTCAACCTTGGGTCGCTGGTGATGACTTGCAATCTGTCATAAATCAAATCCAGTCGCCGAAAAACAAGTAAAATCTCACACACACACACTTTTAACTTACGAAAACTATATCAAATCAAAGCTTATCATGTCCCAAATCTAATCAACCCAAAATCACTCAATATTAACAACTAAAAAAGCTAAATTAAAGAAAGGAAGATTCCCGTTTTCGGGACAAAATTTTACTTAGATCTGATCATAGGAACACCGCATTTTCACAAGATTAGCCGAGGATGACTCGCAAAGAGGATAGGAATAAGAATCAAACCCCCAAATTCTGATTTTTACCTTGATCATTGCTCGGTCAAGCGGTGAAGGAAAGTCAATAAATTCGAGAACATACGATGGAATGACGTTGTGTATCCTCCGTATCAAAACAATGTCGTTTCTTCCAAAACAACACCACTCTTGCTCCCTCTCGTCAAAATGGCAAGGGCTACTATTATTTTGACCAACCTTGGTCAAAACGGCACCGTTAACCATCATGTTGGCTATTATATTATTATTATATATTATATTATATATATAATATAACATAATTAATATTAAATATATTTCTTTTAATAAAAAATAAATTTAAAATCTATAATAAATTAAATAAATTTTCAAAAAATATCCTGAAATTTTTTATAAATTTCAATTAATTAGAAAAATCTATAAAATTTAAAATTATATTTTTTTATAAATACTCAATTTATTAAAAATTAAATACCTTCAAAAATTCACTATAATTCTAAATTCGATTCCGAAAATTTCCAAAAAATATATACACTTACAATCTCTCTCATGATTTTTCAATCATAAATAGGTAGTTAAAATAATTTTGAAAATTAATATTTTCCTCAAAATTGTCCAATTTACCTCTTAAATCCACAATCAAATTTCAGTATGTGGGCTAAGGCCCAATAACGATATCAATCCTTGAATGGCCTTCCCGGCCCAAGTAACTCGAAAAATTGGGTTCTCATAATATTGGCTCTTAATAGTTTGGAAGGATATTAGTGATTGAAAGATAATCAAGAAACAGATTACATAACATTGAAATTAACAATAACTGGATTAGTTTCCAAATTATCTGATAATCCTAATTGTAACATTTAACTAGTTAAGGTTTTAAGTTTAGTTTAATTGCAATTCCTTATTCGATTCATTTAACTAGAATAGGAGATAGGAGATTAGACGAATTGATTGAGTTTAAACAAGTTCCCCTATGGATCAATAATTGCTCTTTTAAATTATATTACATGTTGGCAGTCATATGCTTGCGATTAAAGATAAATTCAATTTTACATCAAAACAAAACCTACAAAAAAGAATTGAGTTGCTATCTTCAAACTCAAATTCATTCTATTCCGTAAAAAAGTAAAAGTGAGCGGATGAAATCTTATGGATCCCATTAAGAGACAAATAATCAATATTTGAGTCAAGGGATATGTGAAGCATAAGTAGAATTCAATGTAATCTTTCAAATAACAAAGTCAACTGTATGTATTTTTATATGAGCCACAATCTATCTCGCGTCATACATGCATAATGTCAAATACATATATTTATAGTGTGATATGTTAGTATCTCAAATGATTCATACTTATATGAAAATATGTCATAACAGCCTGAAACATCAATAGAGCTGGTGAATTTGTTCTTAACTCAATATCGCAAATGCATAACTGCGAATACTGACTTCAATCATGTAGGATTTATTTAGAAATCTCTCCTAGATTGTTGAATGTTATATTATTTCAATTAATAAAAGACACTATAAAGTGTCATATCATCATAGATCATCAAGTATGTCACTTAATAGTGGTACATTATTAAAAAATCTTAAATAGATCCCTAGTCCAAAATATTATTATCAATAGGGATAATAATAACAAAATATATACATCCTAATCCTATTAGAGAATAATATGTGAAATAGGTCCACCTTCCGACTGATGCCTCGACCTCAGGTTGAGGAGGCACTTGAGGACATCGGAAACCATCAGCCAATTTCTTTTCCTCCGCCTCCGAAATTACTTTGGGGCTATTTGGTACAACAGAACATTAAAAAATTCAGATCACACAACATCTCATCCTTATTTACACCCCCCTTCATGAATAATTTGGGTCGCAAGGAACAAATACAATATTCCAGAACAAATGAGGCAGTCTTGTTCAAAACTCTTATCCCAACAGTAATTATCAAAAATAGAAAACTTATGCAACGTCTTTACCGTGCATATTCTAGTACACGGTTTCATAATCTCTCTTTGCATTTGTTAATAATAAAACCTTCTTGTACAAATCATATACCCACTTATCTTGGTTTGTGTGTTGAGGTGGAAGACAAACCTGATTGTTGATTGCTAAGATTTTGGCCTAAAAAATTACAATAAATACAGCCATAGGCGTTGCACGTCAGACGAGAAAACAGCACCGGCCATTGACAGAATTACTACACTGCAACAATCCAGGCACGGCAATGTTAAAGGCACAATTTTACTTGCTACCATAGCCTGACTGGGGAGGATGAGGCCACCAACTTGCACCACTAGGTGCGGGCTGCAAATTTCTATTTCCTTCACTAGGATATGAATCCACTCTATTCGGCCTAGAGTCCAAGGGAGAATATCGGTTTACCCTTGGTTGCTGGTGAATAAACTCAGAGTTTCCCCTTTGGGGAGCAGCATAAAACACTCCAGATGAATTCTGATCAGTTGACATGAACCTACCATGCCATTGCTGAAGATTTGGTTGGGTACCAGAGCCTTCAGAAGTATATGCTGCAGCCCCATTGGGTGAACGCAGCGTAGGTCCAAGTGGGAACCTTGGTCTACTAGGTCTATTCTGATTGAATTTTGGTGGGTGGTATGCATTCCTTGCATATTGTCCACTTTGTTGGTTATCCCTTTCATAATGATGGTGAGACCGACCGTATGGAGTGTTGACACCAGCTGAAGCATAGGGTTGGCTATGTCCCTGACTGTGGTAAGGTGCTATGGAAGGGTTTAATGATCGGTCGTAATCTGCATTTGAAGTATCAGTAACAGGTCGTATCATCCTATGGCGTCCATTATCAACCAACCCATTTGGAGACAATGTGTTCTGCACACCATGAGCTGCCGCAGAAAAAGATGATGCCCTGGTGCGTGGATGATTCCCATATCCATTAGTATCAGTCTTTAACTGTAAACTATTGGCAATAAATCGTTGTGATGCATCCCCAAGATGGCGGCCAGAGATGGATCCAGGATGATTTTGCCTGAGGGAAGAGCCAAATCCATAATTACTAACAAACTAGAAAACATAGTCTATTAACAAATGAATTGCAAGGGAATCCAGATGAAGTAAAGAATGGATTTGTAATCATCTACTATTACATGTAGAGAGAGAAACAACCACACATATACATTTGCAGGCGAATGTAAAGTTTTTTAAAAATAGAATATCACTAACATTAAAAAGAAAACTCTTCCTTGCTAGCCAACATCTGGTACATATCACCAGATGACAAACAAAATTTAGTAAATACCGATTATTAACATTTTTGATGAGTTTTCAAACAGTACATTTTTATTTAGCCCATTGGTGAAATGTTTGGAAGAGAACTTCAGAGGGTATAAAATTTAAAATAATAATTCCAGTACAACCGTTACTAATGACACATTATCCTACAAACATTTAATAAAAAGGTACCTATAGCTTTCCTGATGCCTCCTTCCCGAATCTTCATGCCACAAAACAGGTTCAGGTTTCAAATCTCCCAGGTTCACCATCTAAGAAAACAAAAAATTGACCATGTAAATCATTTTAATGAAACAGTCTGGCTAAATAGGTTCTAATAAATCTCTCGACTTCTTTGGAGACAAACAGGACAATTGAATTTGCGTGAGGAAAAATCTAACACATGAGTTAAATGAGGTAGGACACCTATAGCAACCCTTCTTATTTTCAATCAACAAACTACACAAATGGACACAAAGGAAACATAAATAAGCAGTTTAGGCAGTTGAACTATAGATATGCTCAGGAATTTCAAGCTTCATAATGAGATGAGCTAAAGATAAATAACAAGTAATCTTGCTGACGTGATATAGCCTCATAGTGCATGCTCTAACCATCTTGACAAATAGTTTAATAGTCTAGAACAGCACATTCCTCTGAGTTCAGCACCCCAATAAAATGATGGTCCCATTTTTTAATAAAAAAATTTTAGTTTAATAGAAACTTAGAAGTGATTCCATTTCCATCTCTTTGTCAACCCTCTTATTTCATTAGTTCTACATCAAAAATTTTATCCCACTGTTGCCCTTCAGTCTCCTATTGATGTTATACTTTCCTTTTAATTTTATCATGTAATGATAGCTCAATCTTCAAAAAAGACTGAATGACCTTGGAAATAAAAATTTTGAACACAACACACTAATTCTTATTGAAAAAGATGCAAAAGAAATTTAATTTATTCACTGTTCATTTATAAGGTCTGAAATCCACGTAAGTACAACTTTCAGTTTAAAAAGAAACGATTTGGACAATGTTTATCAAACCATCGTAACAACACTCTAGCCAATCATCCATGACAAGTAGTAGGTATTACGTCAATGAAACTTAAACCCAAGGTAGCTCCAGAAGTTTAACCCAACTATATATACCAATAATCAAACTAGAAATACAAAAAGCAGCAACTTCTCATAAATATCATACCACAGTTCACCTCAAATTTAAACATCAAAAGATAGCTATACAACAAAATTGGGAGGAGGGGGAAGGCAATAGAGAGAACATCTAGAGGACAAAACTGTGTTAAATAGTAATAAGAGTAATCTATAGAAAGCAAAACACTAGCATTGACCAATAACCAGACAATAAAAAGCAACCTGAATAGGAAGCATTGGCACCTCAGTACTTAATCTGCTAAAATATACCTTTATAGGGAAGACCACCCCAGCAGGTGGTCGAGTAATGTGCTTATGTGGATCAGGTAGTCTGTAAATCGCACATCTGAACAGAAACCAAGAGGGAAAAAGAAAAGTAAAAAAAAAAAGTAAAATCTGGCTTGGGAAAAATCAAGGAAAAGGAATCCAGTAGAAAGCTAAGTTTAAAGCTTAAAATCCTTACATGACTGCATTATCCAATACATCTTCAAGGCCTTCAACAGGAGACCTGAATATAGGAGGATGAGTATCTCCAGCACATGGTGATATATAGCCATTCATCCCATCACTGCATGTAGCCCTAAATAAAATCATAAAGTATTCCACAAAATGTTTCAAATTAGGAAACAAATTCTTGTAAGTTTAATATTTGCAAAGCACAGACAGAAGAGTAGAAAAAGTGCACAACAGCATTAAAAAGATGCCATAATAAGAAACCATGCTATTGCAACCCAAGCAACTTTCGAAAGAATGAAAAAGAGCCCATCATACAAGTATGGATTTGTGCATAAGGAATAGATGACATCACCAAAGCCAACATAGAAGTTATGTATTACTGCATTTCATTTCATATCATGTCAAGACACTTTTGAACAGCCCAATGTCATAAGAACAAGTTAATTCCATCAACCCACTGGAGTTATTCGCAACTGGTTAGATCATCAGCAGAAACAGGCGAAGAAGGTAGGAATGAACCTTGAGAATAACATTTAAACAATATATATAATATTTAGATCATCAGCAGAAACAGGCTTAGGCTTCCATCTTTTGACGAGTAATAAACAACTGAACATTTGAAAGATGTAAGTCTTGAATTAGCTCACTGGTGATGTTCAAAAGGTCGTCATTAATACACTCGGAATTATTCCATTGCACAAGATGACATTTCACCCTAGTAAATGGAAACAAATCCTTCCAACATTCTTTGTAATATATGCTTGATCACTATTTACAAATACAAATAAACAGCATGAGAATGAGAATATAAATTTAAACTTAAAAAAAGTTAAAATACATAAGGAACAGCCATTTGCTCATCTGCTAAATTGAAAAGAGAAAAAATGGAACAAAAAAAGATCCTAACTTTGAGTGGCAGTACAAACCTCAACTCTGGTCGAATGCGTTCCTTCACTTCAATTCGCTCTCTGTCAGATAATTGTTTACAGTGATTATCAAGCAAGTATATGCTCTCAGAAAGCGGGTGAGATGATAGCACAAATAGCATGTCAAACATAATACTGTTTCGCCTTGCTTCCTCTTCCTGCATAAAATTGCCATGTTTTGGTTCAATCCAGAAGCAAATCTTGCATTCTATCCACATCAGTATTTCATACCATACCGTCAGTGTATGCTCAATATTTTCCACTTCTGCAAGAAGTCTAGCTTCGTCAATGAAGGGGAGTTTCGCAATACCCTGAGAAAAAAGAAAAGAAAGAAATTGTTAATTCATGGAAAATTATTTCGGAAAATGATTTTTTCTCAAAACACTGAGTTCAGACAAAAAAGGTTAACTTGCCTGCCATGCAAATCTTTTGCCATTCATGTCCACTTCAAAATCTAAAATAAAATGAAATTTCTGAGAACATCTTACAAAGTAAAAGTCAACCATATTCAAAGACTAATGTGCATACCAGTAGGGTAAAAATCAATAATTGGCGAATTTGGATCCATCATCAGTTCTCTATAACGCGTAGGAAGAGCATGAGCACTGCAAAAGAATTACAGTTAGACTCATCCCTGAAGAAATGTCTACAAGGAAAATACACAGCTTTGCCAAACAATAAGGAAATGTGTGATAGGTCAAGGAATACAATCAGTTCCTATCAGACAAACATGTACAAAGAATTCAAATAGCTATGCACCTTGCAGCAGGAAAAACTCCCAAAAGTTGATTGAACGGCTTGAATGGAGAGCCCAATTCAAAATTAATATTCAGCTGGCCCAGATCTTTGAGATCAGAAGCAAATGGAGCATAATGGTAAGGATAAAACCTGAGAAAGAATTTATTAGAAGCAAGTGGAAGGTTGATGGGGCCAGGTGTCATATGAAATGATGATATTATTAACCAGAAAATCAGTTGACACCATGATTTCAGAGTGACCTTGTATAACTAGAGTGTGTGTGAAATTTATAGCCAAGATAATATATGCCTAACAATTGTAACAATGTAATAGTCAGGGGCACAATAAAGTCATAACTAGCAGGAGAAAAGTGACATCAGAAGAAAACAAACAATTACAACTAAACAAGGATAAACCATAAACTCACCACTTCCACGAACAAACTCCTTCATAGTAATAATGCATAACCCAACATAGCCCTTCTGTGTACCGTAAAACCTATTCCATTGAGAAGTCAAACAAATAAAATATTCTTAAGTACTATATAGATATTAACAAATAACAATAAAAGCTAAAAATCAATTAAAATTTAAACTTCACCAATTATTGATTTTTAACTCACAACATCTCTGCGTATGTCTTCAAGTTCCCCAGGTGTTTCAGCAGAAAACTTCTCTTTATAGTACCTTTCTTTCCATCCAGGTTCTCCCAATCTAATCTGACAGAATAGGAATATAAGCAATCTTAAGCACAAAAAAGGCAACACATCTTAACGAAATCTTCGACAGACAGACAATAACATAAAAATCTAAATTTGAAACCTCAATGAGTAACATATATTATCAATCAGATGGGTGACTGAACAAAGGATAAAGTAGCAAAAATACATGAATGGGTAACTACATAATCCACTCAGAATGCAGCTTCATTGACTACCCTGTGTTAACAAATAGTGGCATCCTAGAGGTATAACAGTACCACAAAGACGAGGTAAAAAGTTACTTCTCTCAAGTGACAGATCCTAGACATTAACCAGTATGGTGCCTCTTTCCATGCACTCAATGTTCAGATATCCCAAAACGAGAAACAAAAGAACAGAAATAAAATCATCAGTGTTGCCCATTTGAATTCACTTTTACATTGACACTATGGTACTTTCAGGAAATAACATTGGAGGGCAAAACGCTTCACTTCAACCAAAAAATTTAAGTGATTAACAGGACAGTGACCGGGATAGCAGTACATCACAATCAACATGAAAGAGTCCAAACCTTGTCTTCATGATCTTCTGAATTAAATATATCAGATTTCTCACGAAGTAATTCCTTAAGCTTTACTTTCAGTTCTTCTTTGTTCTCATGCACCTGAAAATGAAGGGAAAATAACATCAACCTACCTAATAAGGGCTTAGTTGTTGACTGCAACAATCAGGAAAAATCACTATCATAAAATACAGAAATAAATGCACTCTTAACCCCTCAGCCAGTGCAGGCTCAAACCATATGAAAGCATTGCCATAAAGATGAGTCCTAAAGAATGGCTGAAGCAATCAGAATTATAATGTCACTCCAGAAGCAGGAAAACATACTTCCATTTCCAGACCCTTTTCTGCTTCAACAATGGCAGCACCCACAGTTGCTGATGAAGATATACTGTGCAACTTTATGCGGCCGTACTGAGGACCCACTACAATTAAGTTTTGGGCTATCTGAACTATTCTGGTAAGGGGAAGGTTTAGGAGCTGAAGCAAGACGAGACCCATGAAATCGGGCAACCGGTACCAAAGCTTCTGGTAGAACTTGAGGCTCTACATCATCTCCCCGTTTTGTTTGTGCCTTTTCACGCTTTATTCTTTCAGCCTGACGCTGCAAAATGCAAATGAACATATTACTGTGGGATTTCATGCCATGATAAAGAGAAAATTTCACATTGGTCAAGAGCAACTTGCTCTAAAAGTAAAGATGAGAAATTATAATCCAGGTAATGGAGTAAACATTCAAAAAAGTTAAGCTGATGCAGTTGATCTTGAAAATAGTGACAACCTGATGCAGTCGAGCTCTTTTCTGGAATATTTTGTCTTCATACAATCCAACTGCTTGAATGAAATGTTCCACTCTGCTCAAATTGGGCTGGACAAGAACAGATGAATCGACAAAATAATTTCAGCAATAGCATCCAGAAAACCTATAAAATGGCAGGCCTGGCAGAAAATACATATTACAGACAGTCACATACCTTGCTTGCATCAGTCAAATACCCACCCAAATCTCTGAGTTCCCTCTTGTACACAGCCAAGAGCAAGTTGATTGCACCCTGGAAAAAGGAAACGAGATTAATTGATTCATATGTCATACCGTGATTAAAAAAATTCAGGAAATAGAAAAGAAACTGAGAAATTAGCCAACCAGGCAGTGGCTCAAGCAATTTAAAATGCATGTTAAGACACCCATCGGGATTCTCACATTCAAACTTTCACTAAATGACAAATCCATCCATTTCAAAACACGGATCCAAGTACTTATATGCTCAAAACATTATGCATACCACAATTTTTTGACACATATATGATGTAGGAATGGATGCACAATCTTTATGTGCATCAACAAAATTAGTCACATGGTTACCAAACCTAATAAATCATAATGGCATTGTAACTAGTTTTGCACCTGGTTGGTTTCAATAAGTACCCAAAACCCCAATGTCCAGTAACAACAGTATTGTCAAATTCTAACTTACTAGATCCTCACTGTTAATAGCTGAAGCTTTAGTAACAATTTTGTATCCGCATCATATCCTTTGCTTCACTACATAAGCAATTTTTACCAATCTTAAATGAAAAATTAAATGATTATAAGAAGAATAATTGATTGTTTCATTGTTTGAAATATCTGATAACCTATCAAGAAATCAAAAATATACCAACATCGAAATATACAATCCTACAAGTCCAAACAGACAAGCCCATGCTTTCTTGTTAAGTTTAACAGTTCAAGATTTCAAATAAAATTAACTTCTACATCCCCACAAATCAATATATTTTACAGCTGCATGATAAACAAAAGATAATTTAGAATTATTGAACCCAACATAATTTTTTTTTCCTCAAATGCAGAAGCGTTCAAAATATTGCAGTTAAATCAATTACCTTTAGAAAATAAAATTCACAATTTTCAAAAACAAAATCAATGGGCACAAGTGAAAAGGCTAACTTCAACAAACCTCACGAATCTCCAGTGTAGGCATATGTGGCAGAAAATCATTGCCCACAAAGAAACAGATGAAATAAAATCATCCACAATGCGTTCAAAATCTATCTGAAATGGAAGATTAGGAATTTGCATCTCTAACTCAAGATACTCTCGAAGAGTCCAAATGTTAAGAAACTGCAAAGGGAAAAAAGCTCAAAGACTTAAATATATTGACATCACGGTAGATAGATGATTTATGAAATAGTCCTAGCTGCCAAATAAAGAATCAGAAGGAACTTACCTGGTATGGCTTTTTGGATACAGCACCACTGTCACCTTTTTCATCAAATTCTCCAGCTTTTCTCTTTTCCTTTCCTTCACAATTGGCTGCCAAATGACCCATCTGACCACATAGGAAACATTTGTCTTGTTGCCCGGGAGTAAAGACAACCTGTTCATTAACATTAACAAACAACCAAAGCTAAAACCCAAAATCTCTATCTGCTTGGAGTAAAATAAACTAAAATTATACACAATCATTTGTTGAATTACATAATTGTATAGCAGCACAAAAATTAGGAGTAAAAAAGAAAAAATCATTTCCGTAGTAGTGGCGAGCGAAACAACGAGAGCAGCCAAAATTTCTATGTTTGCTTTATGAAGGAAGAATATCCACGAACAGAAAGACTTGTACCTCTCGGAGAATAGAAAAATGAACTTCATGAGTAGCCAAAGCCAACATGATCAGATCTGCATCCTGCCAGTGAACCAATGTGAATAAACCATGTTAGTCCATATGGCAAAGAATCATGATTTAAGCAGGAGGGTCAAAGAGAATAAAGAGACATACCAAAACCATACAGGCAATGGCGTGTATTTGGATTGTAACCTGGAAGATTTCGCTGAAGACGAATATAAGACATAACCTTGTGCTCTCCTTCACCAGGAACATTGGCATCTGAAAGAATAACCTTCACAATATAAAGTCGATGCTCAATATAAAGTTGAAAGTATCAAGTCAAGTGTCATTCAATTGCAACTGTAACTTAAACCACGTAAAAAGAACTTACAACTGTAGAAAAGAAACAAGAACATATAAAAGGAAAAACAAAGAGTGAACAAGAAAGAGGGTGGAATACCTTAATGTCTTTCCAACCAGGATCAGAATTCAGTCTAAGATGGATATAATACTGCAGTGCAATTGACAGCACAGCCATAAATTCAGTGCCGGGGGTAATAACATTTGAATCAAAAACTTGGGAGCTCTCCTTAGGAGGAAGCTTCCTTCCCTCCCTCTCAAACTCCTCTCTCAACCTTTCTTCTTCGGCTGCCTGCAAATGAAGTTATGGGCAATTAATTAAGGAAAAAAAAATCCACTTCAGGATTTAACTTGATTTTATTCCAAACAATCACACTTGTAAAACAACAAGAAAGTATCCCGAATCAGAAAAAGGTGTGACTAATAATCAGAGAGCCCATAGACAACATAAAGCAATGACTCCGAAGATAATGAATGCACAGCATCACTTGTACGATCAAAATGAACCAAGACGTTCCACAAATGACATGTTTAACACACCGCATCAGATGCATCTTTAGCCGCTCTGAATCGCCGGATCGCTGCTGGTTCATCTTTGCACGAGGTGCCACGCCATCAATAGCCATGTACAACAACTTCCTCGGTCTTACCATCACAAAAAGCCGATCAATGTAGTCCAAACATGCACTGGAACACCTCGTGAAATGTAGTCGGTGAAGGCTGCACGCACAAGCAAAGGAAAATGTAAACTCGATTGAGGATATGGAGCAAAAGGAATAGTAGAAGTTACGGCTAATTCCAACCAAAAAAAATAGAAGAAAAAAGAAACGTAATTAAACCCGGTACCCGGTCTTCGGGGTGGAAACAGGGGTGAATGATGCCATTCATGTCGAGATACAAATTGTCGTATTCAATGTTGTTAGGGTTAGGGTCGCTGGTATCCAAGGGAATTTTAACGCCATCGATTTCGACGGGCTCTTCTTCAACCACATCCACCACAACTAAGGGATACTTCTCCGCCAACCAGCGATAGAACGCAGGAACTCCCATTGACAAATAGTCAGAGATAGATCTGACAGGAATCAAGAGTTATGATTGAGAAGAAACAGCCCTTAAACCCTAAACGTAACACGGGAGGACAATACGATTAGGAATCTAAAATTTATGCAAGGGGTTGGGTATTTTATGGGGGGATCTGTTAATGGGAATTATGCCCTGAGACTATTCGACAAAGGAAGGAGCGGGGATTGCGAAATCAGTGGTAAGGGGGATGTTTGGTGTGTCCTAACAAGGATTGTGGGTTTGGGCTGCGGGCTGCGGGCTGCGGGCTGCGGGGCAGTCAAATTTTGGCGGAGGGATAATTGTCTGCTAAATTGCGAGAGGTAATTTTGGCGCAACAGGAGTCACGTCACTGCGAAATGGCCATAATATTCTTTGACCCGACCCGACCCCGGCTTATAAAATGTCCTTTCCTATGCTGTGTCACTTTTGTCATTTTCTCTCTCTGAAAAAAATCTCTCAGCTCTTCTCTCTAAAAAACTTTCGACAACCTCTACCTGTGCTCATGTAATAAAACAAAGTTGATTTGTTTAAGTTGAGATGTTGTCTTATATGTATGAATGAGATTTGTTTCTTTGTTTTGTTTGAGACCGCTTATTAAGTTTTTTGTCTTTTATCTCATATCGACAATTAATTGATTTGTTTTTTTGTTTCTTTTAAAATTATAAGTGAATATTGTTATTTCTAAAATTTTGAAAATTATAAAAATATGCCATTATGTCATTCAAGTGAAAACAACCAATATCCAGATAAACTGAACCATATGTATGCCTTATATACTTAACAATGTGTGAGAGGGAAAAACTTAATAAAAGTTAATTCTCAAAGTAGTTATAGTCAATTTAAAAATAGAATATGTTATAATATAAATTAAATACAAATTATCGAAAAGAACTAAACTATCAAAACTAAAATTATAATTCTTGATTTTTTTAAAAAAATGATCAGTCTTACCACTCAATCACACTTATCAGGTTTCAACTTCTTTGTGCTCTTATACTATGATTGAATTGAATTTAGAGTTATTAATCTTGCATTCTAGTTTTTTTATTATAAAACATGTTATATCCAGTTTATTTATAAAATTCCTAGCACTCGTTCCGATTTTAAAATCTTGGTTTCAAATCAATTAACATGAAGATGTTCTTGTTTAGTCGAGGTAGACTATTATGTTAAATACGGTGAGTTTTATTATTTTTGTGGAATTAAATCCATATAATTAAATGATAAGGCTTTCAGACCAATTAATAAAAAACACTCAATGATTTGCAGACCAATTAAATCCACCATTACACAGTGAAATTTGGAGCATCCGAATATAAATTTAAATGCACGATTCTGCTTATTTTTATTAATAGTTTGCAATTTTATGATTATATAGTTTGTCAACATTCAGGATTAGCACAACTGCAATAATTTATATATATATAAAGACCATTGCACAGTTTTCAACAGCCATCATGCCATGCAAACACCCTGATATATTGGCCCGCTTGTTTTAATATCAGAACTCAAAAAAAAAGAAAAAAAAAACATAATAAAAAAATAATTAGATTAAAAATAATATAATCATATTAAAAAATAATTTTTCACATGCACATTGCCCATATCCAAATATAAATCAGGGTTAAAGAATGACTAACTATAGAGGGAGAAAGAGGAATGGTAGGAGACACGGACAGCATATACAGTCGTTACAAAATTAGAGGCAAATATCAAATTATGGTTTGGAATTACCGAACCTGCACAAAACGCTGCACCGCACCCCGACTGAACTGAGCATTCAACATAGGAGAAAGGTGCTTCAGATTATATACTAAATCGGCTTTTATTATGCCTAATACCCATTTTTTCCCTTTGAAGAAAAGAAACGGCTTAATCCTCCTGAATGTTTCTCCGAGGCGGCAATAGAAGAGGAAGACCTACGTTTTGGAGGTTGTTTTGAACTGACCGGTGATCTTAGGAGGCTTCCTTCCGTATCAGACGGACTGCATGTATGGTTGTAAAATTCCACAGGGGACTCCGCACCTGTTCTCTGCAAGTTATCCATCCCAGTATCATCATCCTCCTGGGTGTATACACCACTAGTCCTGGGCTCATGTACGCCAATTCCTTCACCCCTACCACTCCTCTCACCGTGCGGGTACGGACCTCCTGTCACCAACTCCGCTTCAGGTCGTAAGCATTTCAACTGCTTGCCAAGAAGAAATATGGTCTCCTGGCACTCTGCTAGCTTTTCCGCTGCTCCTGCTAATTCTTTCTCCTGCGATATCACTTCAAGTTAACCTTTTCGGGTCCATCAATATTGCAATCATTCAGAGTTTCAAGTATTCGACAAAAATCATAAAAAAAAGAAGAAAAAAAAAGGAATCCTAGCTTGCCACCCTCCGCACCCAAAGAAAAGGGACAACTTTCTCAATTGGGCATCTATATTCCATGAACTTGGACTGAGACTGCGCCTAACACTCCATAAAACATGTTATACATGGGATGCAAATCAACTTCAGGTGGTGCTCATAAATTTCATCCAAATGGACCTGCTTGCTTCACTTCACAATCATACTTGGGCTTCAAATTAATATTCTGGCTCTCATTTCCTCACTTGGGCTTATACCAATCAGCTAACCCTATTCAGTTTTGTGTATTTCTTTCTCGGCTTCATTTAGTTGCTCAACGAAAACAAACAAGTACAGCTAAAGGTCAAAAGAGAACCTGCTTGGCTTTGAGGGCAATGTCAGCCGAAGAAGAACAAACTGAACAGCTCTCGTTCCTTTAAATAGGACAAAATATGCACATGAGCATCAAACGTTAATAATGAATATCAGGAAAAATCCACAGAATAAATAAGAGGGATATATATGAAGCATGTTAGAAAAGGACAAAGAAACAACCTAGATTTACCACTTCATCTATCACGGTAATTGTGAGCAAATATGGATTTCAACCAAAAGAATGCCCCTGTTTGCTCTTAGTTAATGACACACAAATCACTTTGGAGAAGACAGAAAGCTAATGTGAACCAAAAAGACTTACTTTTGCAGTTGCTCTTCTAATTTTTTGCATCTGGTCAAAGCATCCTCGCGACTCTTCTTTTCTTCTTGAAGCTGACTCTCTAAAGTTTCAGTTTTCAATCGCAGAATATTCACGTCAGTCTCCAACTCCTGTGCGCGTGTTTCAAGTGACCGATAGGACTCTGCCATGCATTTTAGCTGCGTTTCAGCCAAACCGTTGGACTTTTGAGTAGTGGCTAATTCCGTTTTGACTTCAGCTAGTAGTTGCTCGGTTTCATGCAATTGACACTTGGTGGTTTCCAGATTTTCAGTTAATCTAGCTAGGTCCATGGCCATGTTTTCCTTCTCTGATTTCAATTCTTCAAACCCTTCCTGAGAGACTTTACATGGTGTGATATTTGTTCCACATCTCGGCACCAAATTCCCATCATCGGGAAATTCTGGATTCAAAGTAGCACTAGAAATAAGGCCACCACCATTTTCATATGTTTCCCCTGATGAATCATTTTGAACTGTCTTATTCTCAGCTAAAGCCACCTTATCTATGCAATCTGGACTATTGATTTCTGCTTCTGAACTCTTGTACCCCAGGACATTAAATCTCAGCCCGCTTGATTCAGTTAATACATGAGACAGATCAAAAAGAAAATCGACCAAGCTTGTCTTGCCAAATAGAAGTTTATTGAAGGTGGCTGAAAATTTCTCAATTTTATGGTCCAAATCATTGCCATAAGAAGATAAATCATGCAAAGTCGTTGCTTCTTTTACCAGGAACAACATAAATTCATGAATCTGAGAGATAGCAGCAGCCAATTCTTGGCTCAATATGTGGTCAGTTTCGGTAACTACCTTGCTATCTTGAGATGGTGTGATTTCCTTCTCTCCTGTCAAGCTCGGATCTTCTGGAACACTCTGCCTGTTGCATATGGTGTGGAAACTCCGTGATTCATCAGAAACACTTGCTACTGAATGTTGGGGCGGAGCATCATTTGCATCCTGTATTACACATTTAATTTCCTCTAAAATTTTCTCCACATCAGCATCTTCTGACACAGAGTTGAATATCATAGAAATTCTTGATTGGAGATTTATCAGCAACGGCAGGTCAGCATCAGATCCAGAATCCACAGTAGTCAAATTCGAATTTGAAGATGTATGAATCACTGACGGACCCAAATCACTTAGTTTTTCAGATGGGGGATCTTTGGAAGAAGAGAGATCTCCTGAAGCATCCGCAGTCACAGCATCAGACGTCTTGTTGTTTGAAATGGTTATGGCACCAGTTGCATTTAGGCAAGCCAACTTCTCCATCTCCAGGAAATCATCCATAAGCTCCAACTGCCTTGCACTTTCAGCCTTGTCCAACTTCTCAATGTACTTTTCCTTCTTGATTTGGGAAAGTTCAGAGTTATATGTTGTTTCCCAAGAATCAGAACAGCTTTGAACTTCATTGTTTCCATCTTCGGACACAGAGGTCAAGCTTGAGGGTTTATTAGCATTTTGAGCGGAGTAAACCTCAGTTTGAACTTGAACAATGGATTTTGGGGAACTTTTCTTAAGATAAAAGCCTTGAAGTTGTGCTTCAAAACTTTGAAGCCTGCTAGCTGTCTTAGCACACAGCGTCCTAGAATCCTGCAGTTCACTGTTACGCATTGCCAAAGCTTCTTTTAGCATCTTAGTCTCTTCTTCCATTGCCAGAAAACGTTCTGTGAGGAATTCATTCTCCCTTTGGAATTTGTGTGTATTGTCCATAGAAAATTCAGACGATGACGATGAACAAGGGCTAGGGGGCTTAATGGTAGACCTCCGAAGTCGTGAGTCTCCATAATCTCTGCCTAAATTCTCAACCTCTAGCTTCATTTGGGCGAGTGCAGCAGGACCTGGCAACTTCTTCCGCACAAGACCACGCAACCTTTGGCACTCTGCCTCCAGTTTAGCTATTTTTTTCGCACCTTCCATATGCTGCCTGTTAGCTACATCAGCAGATCTAATGCTCATATTCTTTTCTTCATTACGAATCTCCAGCTCTTTGGAAATTATGTGGAGCTCATACTTGTGGGAATTTATTTCCCTTTCACAGGATTCAATATTACTCTTAAGAAGCTCAATTTCAGCCTCAGCTTGAGATTTTTCTTCACTAATCTTTATTACCATGTTGGATCGGTCTTGCAGTGACCTTGACAGTGCAGAATTTTCTACAGCGGATCTAATGATTTCTTGGTCCAAGTCAACAATCTTAGCTTCAAGCTCCAGCTTGATTTTGTCCCATTGCATGGTTTTGGTCATAATGACATCATGCAAATTCTGTTCATGTTCTTCCTTCAGATTCCGAATCTGCCGCATGCACTCTTTAAGAGCACCATCCAAATGTGATGCACGATCTTCAGCAGTGAGCTTTGAAAGGTTGACTGACTCAAGATTATTTTTTAAAGCCAAAGCTTCAGCCTCAGCCTTTTCCCAGCCTGCAGCAAAATAAGTTTCAACTTCAAATATTTTTCCCAATGAATTGATAAATGTCAAACTGTGAATCAGCAACCAACAAAAACATAATTCCTTGGTAAATAAGGATAAGTTTACAGTCATACCAGATACAGCTTCTTCGGCAACTTTAGCATGCTGTTTCACCAGGTTGTCCTTGGTAATCGTCTCTGAATGGGCTGCAGACAGTTTTTCCTGCAACTCCTTAATTTGGTCATCCAGCATCTGAACTTGTTCATCATATGCCTGTAACTGTTCTTCACATGTCTTCACTTGAGCCTCCAAAGCAGTTAGATGTTTGTATGACTCCACAGAGATTTGGACAATGTTCGCTTTTATGTAATTATCCTGCAAACATGGTGGGAAAAACACAAAAACAAGTAATCAACCAAGACTTCTCTCGGAGAAACTAAGATGTGCCCATTCAGTCCTTGACCTATATATGCGCAGGAAGATGGATTTTGAAGGGAACAACTCCAGGCATTTTGTGTCAATGTAGTTAGATACCTCATTGTAAGAGCCAAGTCGAAGATTACACTATATTGCAGTTTGTGTGCATGTACGACATGTTCTGGTATAATCCCATACCAACTCAACATAGATTGTTCGACATGATATATAAACGATCTTCTTAGGGATGATAAGTATCAATCTCTTAGTAGGAGGGAGAGAACGTTTAGAAGTTAACAAGCAAGCACAATCTTTTCGATTACAGCATTAAGACTAGATGGTTTAACCCAATGGATAGTATAATTGTAATGAAACTGAAAATCCATTGCTACAAGATTCAGAAGGCTGAATTCATCTTTTTTAAAAAAGATGAGCATGCACCCTCGAAAATGATAACATATCATAATTGTCGTTCATCATGTTCCTGTATTTCTAGTTGACAATAGATATGATCCAGCTCGAAGTGAAAAAAATAAGACTGGCCATGCACCAACCGAAACGCTTCTCAATATGAGAGTAGTATGTCCATCAGTAACGGAAAGGAACAAACAGAAAAAAAAAAAAAAAAAAAGGGATAGGAAGGCAGGGAGGGAGGACATTATTCCTCTTTAAAATTGGAAAAGAAAAGAAAAAAGGATAAAATAACAAATACATCAAACATATACCTTATCTACCTGTGATGATCCATCCGTAGGCACTTTGGCACCACCGGAGTCTGCAGCAGGAGCAGCTGCTTTTTGGGTCTTGTCAGATGATTTTTTCTTCCAAGGCCAACTCCGGCGGTCCATATTGGACTCTGAACTGCAAATATAGGAAATTGGTTGTATAAGACAGAATGCAGTCTGAATTATGAGAAAAAAAATAGTAGAATCCCAACATAAGAACAATGAAAAAGAAAAACTAATAAAAAAACCAGATCATCGTCGGTTATCATTCTGGTTCATGAAGCGCGAAAATGGCATTTGTCGACCTCCAAACATAATTTAGCGATAAAAGAACAAACACGGCAATGCAAATGCTATTCGCAACAGCGGCGCAAAAACTTAAGACGAAGATTTACGACTGCCGAAAGATCCAACTAAAGGAAGGTTTGATCAGCTAGAGAATAGCACAACCAATTCGACTACAGTGAAGGGAAGAAGTAAGAGAAAGGCAGAGAACGCAGTTTCGTAGTTAAAAAAAGAAAAGAATAAAGAAGTGAGTTTGAGTAAGAGAAAATGTACTGACCAACACGTAAAATTCAACCGAAAAGGTACCGATACTGTAAGGCTTTAAGAAGTAAAACTGACAGACAGATACCTAAGTCCAGAATCAGTTATCGAGAAATTCCGATAAAAAGAGTAAAAAGCTCTTTCACTTATCACTAACCGGAAAACAAAAAACCAAAAACGAAAGCTACAAGCAAGCATGCAATCTTCAAGATGGATAAACGGAGGGAAAAAGAGGCTCACCGACACAAGCAGAAAGAGAGTGAAAAAAGAAACCACGGACAGAATGTCTTACAGTGGAGGAGAAGTAGGAAAGAAGATCTGGAGTTGGAGATTCGATTGGTTTTGTGTTTTGTTTGGCTAGGACATTGAGTAAAAAGAGCAGATACGGTGGTGGCAATGGAGAATGAGGTGGCGGCGACGGTGGTAGTTGAGGAGTGGAAAATGCTATGGTTACTTAAAAGGCAAGAAGAAGGTATGCCAAAAAGCTCGAAAACAGTAATCTTTAAATTATTTTTTATGCGCAAAAAATTGCATAAACGGTAAAAAGGAAAAAGGTAAAATAAAAACGAAATGTTAGTAGTGGAATGTTTTTACTGGGTGAATGACGAGGTGGTTGAGCGTAGGGCGTTGGCCTTAGAAAAGTGAATTATGACCCGAGAATCCAAAACACTCTTATTACGCCTCCTGCAATGGCTTAGTAAGTGTATAAAATCTGCTACAATTTTGAAAAGAAATTGTTGCCACCCTATTGATTATACTATAAAAGATTTAGATATATATATAGGTACATATTGTGATACTGTGATGGTATTGTGTGTCTGCGTTCTACGACTTTGGGTCACCGTCACAGCTCATGAGATGCTAAAGTGCTGTCTGTGGCCACACACCATGTGCTGAGCATTGCGCGTGACGTCGCAGCATCCCAGTCCTTGATCTCCCAACTACACTCATCTCTTAATTAATTACGCTAGCTAAAAAAGTATGTTGTGAGGTGCAATTATCTGGCCCCCAATTTCTCCAAAAAAAATAAAAAATCAGGCTCCCATAGATAAATATAGATAGGTTAGTTTGGTGGTTGATTTCTATAATTTGAAGAGAGAAATTTACTAATTTCATAATATCTAAGTTTTGTTGCTGTTGATGTTGCCTTGCTTGTATATTACCTTCTCGTTGATGCTTATATCCCAACTTGTCTTAATTAATCACAATATGGAGTGGTTGGACATGAAGTAGTTTTAAATCTTAATTAATCAATGTCATGCCTTAGCCAATAGAAGCCGTACAGTACACCATGTGTAGTCGTACAGCAGAGCAGCGCAGCACTGGGTAGAATCACATTATTTGAAGCCTGAGCCTAAATTCACTTGTGTTTCGCTCCGCTCTGGTCACCAGTGGCACAAGGAAAACATGCGGCCCTCTGGTGCGTGCCCACAAAGTTGTCGACACTAAATTTCTTTTCATCTATTTCCCTTTTCCACCTCACCCATCCTTCACCTATGTCAACGTTATGATAGGTGGCTGGCCCACAGAAAAGAAAAGGCCATCCAAATATGTAATCCAAAACTTACGATTATGGAGGTTTTCTTTATTATTGGGCAAGGAAGTTGCCTCTTAGACTATGGGTGTGTATTTATTAGGAGCAGTCATTTTAGTTGCAGTTGAAGGGTCTCTTTCGACCAAGTGGAATTTTAAAGCTTTAATGGAAAACGTACAATTAGCAAGCTTCTTCTTCTTCTTCTTCTTCTTCTCCTTTTTCCCTTGGAAAAACCACCAACTTCTTGTGTTTTGTTTGTCAAAATACACAAATTGCGGGGAATGCAGAAGACGGCGGTGATTCAACGGCATCGTTGATCCATGGGTTGGGTAGGTGGGAATGTGTGGCGTAGGATGACAAAGTAAAATGTAAAGCAAACTTGAGGTGTACCTGGAGGTGATAAGCTGGGCAGTAATTTGTGGAGAGCCAAGCAGATGCGGTAGCGTATTGTGATCAGATAAAGATATAATAATCGGACCAATATTTTTGAAAATGGTCGGTTGTGTTGAGATTGGGAAAACATGATGCCTGGAGGCTGGAACAAGTCCCCTGCTTTGGGTAAATCCACCCAAACCAATTTTCGTTATTTTTTAAAAAAAACAAAAAACAGAGAGGACAACGCAATTTGGGTTCCTTGTGTCGTACGTGTGAAGCTTCCATTGACATCATGCCTATAATTGACTTTCGTGATGCAGAATCATTAATTGTCCTTTAGAAGGGAGAGTGTGACGCACAAGCTTTTGTTTGCTATAAGACAAACTTTTTCAATATTGAATAATACTTTGGGGTTTTTTTTTTTTATTAAACAGCACTGCAAGAAAAAAATAAAAAAATAAAAAGAATAAAAAATGCCTAGTGGGATTATGACATCCATAGCTAGCTACATAGATTATGCCTCACATCCCTTTTCTCTATAACTTGTCAAGTACGCATTATAAATACATAAGATACAGACAGACGTAAGGTAAATAAATGTTCATCACCAAAATCATAATGCTATTTTTTTCCATTAGAACAAAAGCACCTTCAACTCCGGATCCTGGGCAGAGCCTTTGAGCAGAATCCGAAAAAGTAACCAGTGGTTCTCCACCAGCTACACGTTTCTCTGTGGCTGCGGTCCTTTCACCAAGTAGGGACCACCACCCAATAAAAAATAACAACCCTTAGTCACTGAAAAAAGTGCCTGTTGAAGCATGAAGGAACAACACCTGGAGATGGAGATGAGGACAAAGTATTCAATCAAAGCCTATGAAGACCCAAGCCAGTATTCCGAGCGTTCTGATTTCCATTTTTTAAAAAACTCCAGTTTACAATTGCTGAAGAATATAAAACTTTGGATAGAGAGGGTTGTCTTGTATATGAATTGGGTGCAATAATCTTGAATGAATTAATCTGGCATTTCTGCTCACCACCTTTCTTGGCAAGTTGAGAAAGCCTCAATATAAGGGAAGAATTCTAGACAATCATAAAGTAAAGGAAACTTGTAGAGAAAAGAGAGAGGACAAACTTCTGGAATTTTTTATGCCTTGGCTATGCTACCTATTTCCCTTTTATTCCCCACATTCCCTGTCACCTCTATTAGTAGCCTCCTCTTAGCTGACCCGTACTAATCCTGATATCTCTGGGAACATGTCCTGATCCTGGTGCTCCTACGTGGAGCCTGTATTATGCCTTCTTGCTCCTGGGCATCTTTTGTGGAATCTGATGCTAATTCTCTTCCTCCTTGTCCGATCACAACATTACCCTCCTCATGCAGCTCAACCATGTCCTCAAGGTACGAATTGGGATATCGTCTCTTGAACTGGTCTTTATCTTCCCATGTTGCGGCCAATTCATCCAATCCATCCCACCGCTCTCCCTTCTAGACCCTCCTTTTATGCAAGAGCTCTACTCGCTATAAAATTAAGGTGGTCGTTGTGTCTACAAGGTGTAGTGGTGTAACCTGGTGTGCCAGAATGCCTATGCATTTGCGAAGGAGGGACAACGTGGAATACCGGATGAATTTTAGCTGCTTCAAGAAGTTCTACCCAATAAGCAATTGTTCCAATTTGTTGGCATGGACCAAAAAATTGTGGTCTAAACTTTTTTGTGTCTGCGTAGGCGAATGGAGCTTTGCCGGTAGGACTGTAGTTTCACATAAGCCCACTCTACCACCTCGAATGTGATCTCACGTCTCTTTTGGTCCGCATATGATTTCATTCTTCCCCATGCCTTGCGCAAGTTATGTTTAAGTTGGACTAACATTTTATCTCGCTGCTGTAGTTGCGCCCCCGACAGAATTATGAGATGAATCTCTAATGTACCTGGATATGGTAGGTGGTGGCCGCCCGTATAGTATCTCAAATGAAGTCTTTTGTGCTGCTGTCTGGTATGACATGCTATACCAGAATTTTTCCCAAGGTAAGTAGACAGTCCATGAAGAAGGAGTGTCCCTTATACATCAGCGCAAGTACATCTCGAGGATTTTATTCACCACCTCGGTTTGTCCATCAGACTGAGGGTGATAGGCGGTGCTACATGAAAGGGTGGTGCCTTGGAGCCTGTGAATCTCTTCCCAAAAAAAAACCTAGGGTCTCTGTCTGAGACTACTGAAACTGGTATTCCGTGGAGTCGTATAATCTGAGATACAAACACCGCAGCGACGGATTCACTGGTAATGACTGATTTCCCGGCTGATTTTGGCAATCTTGTTATGAAATCCAATGAGATATCTCAAAGGCTTTCTCTGGTATTGGGAGTGGTTGAAGAAGGCCGGCTGATTTCAAGAGTTGCATCTTTCATCCTTTGACAACAAACCTGGCATTGGGTGACATATTCTCGAACGTCTCGCCTCATGGATTGCCAATAGAAATTTGCGGCCAATCGATGAAATGCTCTAGTAACTCTAGCATGCCCACCCAGTGGTGTAGCATTATACTCATTTAATAATTATTGCCTCAAAAGGGAATCAGTTGGTATCATTAACTGATCACGAAAAAATAGTAGGCCCTTACGAAATCTCAAATCTGAATGCCGATCTTGTTGTTCCCGCCACTATCGCTGGCCTTCCAACAGTTCCGGATTTACTTGATTTGCTTTTCGCAACAAATCTATATTATCAAATCCCACCGAAGATACTGCAAATAATTCCGGTGACTACACTAGAGATAATGCATCAGCCGCCATGTTATGCTTTCCAGTTCGGTACAAAATCTGAAATTCGTAGCCCACCAATTTACTCAACCACTTTTGCTGCTCTGGTGTTTGTATCACCTGATCCGTCAACAATTTACTATCGGGTTTTAATGATGCCTTCTCAGAGCATTTCTGTTAACAATTTTGCGGGTTTCGAAGTAGAATGAAGAAGACTCAGATCCAGAACTTGATAAACAGTGCTCCGTCTAGGCCTATTAATCCTATGCGAGACCAAAATGTCCGAAATGAATGAGACAACAGTGAGGAGATTGTGGGCTATTCCGACAGTGGGATGGCGTTATGTAGGTGCAGATGGGAGTGCAGGAGGGATTTTAGCGGTGTGGGACAAAAAGCTGATTCAAGTTAAAGAGACGCACAAGTTTGAGAGATGGCTGGCTCTCAAATGCGAGATGGTTGATACAGGATTCGTGTTCACTTGCGTGGGTTTATATGCCCCCACTACTGTTCAGGAAAGGTATTTAGTATGGTCAGAGATTAAGAATTGGAAAAGGAGGGATGAGAATCCTTGGATAGTCATGGACGATTTCAACGAATCTTTAAATGCTGAGGAAAGGTGTGGAGGTAGTTTCAACTATAGAGGGGCACACAAATTGCTGGAGTTCATGAATAGCTGTGGACTTGTGGATATGCCTTTAATCGGTAAGTCATATACATGGTTTAGTTCACGAGGCGCTTCAAGGATTGACAGGGTTCTGGTTTCTCCGGAATGGTGCAGATGTTTCCACGGGTACAAGTTATATGCAGGAGATAAGGGGTTCTCCGATCATATACCATTGATTCTCAAGGCGGACATCCTTTATTGGGGTGTGCGGCCATTTCGTACGTGGGATATCTGGTGGGAAGTTAAGGATTTTTAGAAGATTGTCCAAGATATCTGGTCTCAAGTGGGACTGGTGCATCGAGGAGATTTTTGTTTAGTTCGGAAACTGAAATTGTTAAAACAATCCCTCAAATCGTGGCATAGGATCAGATATGGGGATATGGAGACCAAACTAAAAGATTTATTAGCGGAAATAGATTAGATGGATCAAAACAGAGATGTGGAGATCTTAGTTAATCCTGATTTTGCCGAGAGATATGGGAGACTGCACACAGAAAAGTGGGAACTAAAGAAAAGAATAGAATCCATGTGGAGACAAAAATCTAGGCAGCAATGGTTGAAGTTGGGGGACACGAATTGTAAGTACTTCCACGCTTTCTCCAGCATAAGGAGGAATGTCAATTTTATTGGAAGCATCAGAGCCAATAATGCGACATTGACACAGCCAACAAACATAAAAAATGAAGCAGTAAGATATTTCAAGGAGATCTTCAAAGGAGGAAGCAATAGCTGGCTAGACTTGGGTGGTTCGGCGGAGTTGGAGAAAATATCGATAACTGAGGCGGCAAAGTTAGAGAAACCTTTCTCACCGGAGGAGATCAAGTTAGCAGTTTGGGACTGTGGGAGTCATAAAGCACCCAGACCAGATGGATTCAACTTCCTTTTTATAAAGAAGGCCTGGGACGTAATTGGGGAGGAGATTGTGGCTATGGTGGGAGAGTTTCACACCAAGGGATTTCTGCCGAGAGGAATTAATAACAGTTTTATTACTCTTATACCGAAAGTGCATGGAGCCAACGAGTTCAGTGCCTTTAGACCCATCAGCCTTATCAATGGCATGTACAATATAATTGCTAAGATCCTTGCCAAGAGACTAAAAGGGGTAATTGGTAAGCTTGTTTCTCCGCTTCAAATAGGATTCGTGGAAGGTAGGCATATTGCTGACTCCATCATGGTGGCCAATGAAATCTTTCACTCTATGAAGAGTTCAAAGAAGAAAGGATGGTGCTTGAAACTAGATTTCAGGAAGGGTTACGACTCTGTGGATTGGGAGTTCTTGATAGATGTGTTGAGAGCCATGGGATTTGGAAATAAATGGATAGGGTGGATACGTAGCTGTGTGTCCTCAGCTCGTTGCGCCATTCTAATCAACGGAACTCCGACACAGGAATTCTCAATGGGAAGAGGACTTCGTCAAGGCAATCCGATGTCTCCGGTTTTGTTTAATCTGGTTGCAGAAGTGCTGTCAAAGCTGATTTCTAAGGCAACCATTTTAAACCTCACTAAAGATATCGCGATTGGAGATCTACACTTGACTCATCTGCAATACGCAGATGACATAATTCTTTTTGGTGACGGGAATCCCCAAGGCCTAGCAAACCTGCAGAGAATTTTGAGGTGTTTTGAACTTTTATCAGGCTTGAAGATTAATTTTCACAAATCCAGTCTTCCTGGAATCAATGTACAGATGGGGGAGGCTGAAAGCATGGCGGAACAACTTCATTGCCGAGTTCAGAACCTACCTTTTAATTATCTCGGAATTCCGATAGGGCTAACCCAAGATGCAGAAGCACGTGGAGCAATCTCATCATGCGGTTCAAAAATAAGCTATCCACATGGAAGGGACTATTTTTGTCTATTGCTGGGAGAATTCTATTGATTAAGACAGTACTGAACAACATGCCGGTTTATTATATGACATTCTTCCGTATGCCGGTATGCATTAGGAAGGAGCTAGAAAAGTGGATGAGACGTTTTCTTTGGAGCGGCAAAGTGGATAAGCGAGGCATCAACAAGGTAAAATGGTCCATAGTCTGATTGGTGAGGAAGAAGGTACCAATGGAATGTGATGATCCTGTGATCTAGGCAGAGGAAGTCAATGTGGTTTAGCAAAAACCGCCCAGAACTCCTGCAGTAACTTGGCTGGGTTCGGAGGGTGCAATGTCAAATTCCATGGTTCTGGCCAAGTGCTTCAATACGAAATAGGGACACTACAACCTAAGTTGTCACCATACGCCTCAAGGAATGTAACGAGGCCATTTGCGGTGTGCTAGAAGGCGCCCATACCTAGCGAGCCGTCTTATGGCCCACCTCAAACTGAAAGCTAGCATCAGCATAATTGGTAACAACTGGTCCCGAAGTCACGAGAGACCCCTAGTATAACGTCCCAGCCCTGTAGAGCCAACACAAACAAATCGAGCTTCATCTCATGGCCTTGCACTGTGGCTGGTACTTGAACCATCCCCGAACAAATCAAACGTAGCTGGAGACTTGCTGGACAAAACCCTTTTCCAAAGAGATGCGAGTTTCATGGGCTTGGGCTAAATAAACAGAATTTTCAAACTCAGTCGGTGCTGCTAAAAGCACCACATGTTTGATATCAGGAGGCCTGACATGAAGCATTGTACCACAAACAATGTTGGCAGCATAATTGTGCGATTCATAAGGGACTGAAACCGAGCTTGGTATTCCTCCACCATCACTGGCTGCTGGAGCTTGACCAGTTGCCGCTCAGGAGATTCCAGCTCCTTGGGATGAAAACGCTTACGAATCGTAGCCAGGAAGGAGTCCCAACCAGCTAACTGTCGATTGTGATGTATCCACACAAACCAGTCAGCTGCTTCCTCATCCAAATAAAATAATGCAATCATCACCCGATCTTGCATTGAACATCAAACGATCTATATTCGCACCTGAAAAATGGGACAACTCCCCTTATATAGCCTTTACAACTCCCCAATGAATGGTGGAGATCAAGCCGTATGATCTAACGGTTATATACAAAAGTAGAAAGCACAAACACGGATCCCAAGTAGGGAATATATTCCCTCTCTTAGTGGGGAACATAGTGGGGAACATAATGAGGAAAGATTCCCTCATTGATTAATGTGATCCTCGATTTGGGAGTCGGGTCCCGCACGAAGCCGAATGACTCGTAGTCTGATATCATGAATGACATGTAGTCTGATATTCGGTCGTGACATTCTCCCCCACCAAACTCGTTAACGTCCTCGTTGTGTGCTGCCTTAAGAACTCGTTGATTTCGTCTTCGTACTGCCAAAGATCGAAATCTTTCTCCCAGCTTGTCTCGCTAGGAGGGTCGCCTCTCCATCGAACCAAGTACTCCACATGGTTCATGTGCTTCCCACTCTTTTGCACCACCCGCCTTGATAAGATCTCATCAAGCTTCTTATCATGGGCATTGGTCACAGCTGTGGGAGCTCTCTTGGACTTCCCCCTCTCCGGATCTTCCGTGTCTGCTTGGAATGGCTTCAATAAGCTCACGTGGAAGACAGGATGGAACTCCAATCTTGGCGGTAACTCCAGCTTGTATGATACTTTGCCGATCCTCTTCAACACCTTGAAAGGACCCTCGTATCGTCGCACTAGCCCCTTGTGCAACTTGGCAAAAACTCGGCTTTGGTGAGGCATTAGCTTCACCAACACAAGATCCCCTTCATCAAACTCTAAGGGACGCCTCTTTTTGTCCGCCCACTTCTTCATCCTCTTTGCCGCCTTGGACAGTTGCACTCTTGCAAGGTCCTTTTGCTCATCCCACTCCTTGGCAAAGCGATAGGCGGATGGATTCGGCCCTTGATAACCTGTGGCAATCTTGCTAGGAGTGTAAAGTTGTTGTCCATTAGCAATCTCAAAAGGACTCGTACCTGTCGATTCGCTCCTTTGCAAGTTGTATGAGAATTGGGCCACATCAAGTAACCTTGCCCAATTCTTCTGGTTGACACTCACATAGTGCCTAAGGTAGAGCTCCAATAAGGCATTTACTCTCTCGGTCTGCCCATCGGTTTGAGGATGAAAGCTGGTGGAGAAATTGAATTCTGACCCCAACAGCTTGAACAACTCGGTCCAAAATCTCCCCGTGAATCGAGTGTCTCGATCACTCACAATGGATCTCGGAACGCCCCAATATTTCACCACATTTTTGAAGAAAAGGTGGCTTGTCTCCTCTGCCGTGCATGCTTTGGTGGCTGGAATGAATACTGCATACTTCGAGAATCTATCCACCACCACAAGTATGGTTTGGAAGTCACCAGACTTTGGGAGGGATGTGATGTAATCCATGGAAATGCTCTCCCAAGGTCTCTCCGTATAGGCAATGGCTCTAACAATCCAGGAGTCTTTTGTTGCTCAATCTTGTCTTGTTGGCAAACTAGACAAGTTTTCACATACCACTCCACATCGTCTCGCATGTTAGGCCAATAATAACCATCTTCCAAAAGTGCAAGAGTTCGAGTAATACCTGGGTGACCAGCCCATCCTGAATCGTGGCATTCCTTCATAACTTCCTTCCGAAGTTTGTCATGTCGAGGGACATAGATGCGGTTGCCTTTGGTGAAGAGCAACCCATCCTCTAGCCAAAATCTGCGGGTCTTGCCTTGCTTCACTTGTTCTGCCAAGGCTTGAGCTTGGGGGTCATGCTCTATACCCCCTCGAATCCTTTCCACAAAAGGACTCACTGGTCGACTGATGGCTGCAAGTTCGGCCCTTCTACTAAGAGCATCCGCCACCAAGTTCGCCTTTCCTGGCTTATACTCGAGTGTATAGTCAAACTCCGCCAAGAAATCTTGCCACCTTGCTTGTTTCGGCGATAGCTTCTTCTGTGAAATGAAGTAGCTTGTGGCAATGTTGTCAGTCTTGACAACGAACTTGCTCCCCAGCAAGTAATGTCTCCAAACTCGCAAGCAATGCACCACGACTGTCATCTCCTTCTCTTGTACCGTGTACCGCCTCTCGGTCTCATTCAGCTTGCGGCTCTCATAGGCAATTGGGTGGCCTTCTTGCATCAAAACACCACCAATTGCAAAATCAGAAGCATCAGTTTGTACCTCGTATGGGTGTAGGTGGTTAGGCAAGGCTAACACCGGCTCCTCCATAACGGCTGCCTTTAGTGCATCGAATGCCTCTTGGCATCCACTCGACCAATCCCACGCCTTGTTCTTCTTGAAAAGCTCGGTCAAGGGTGTGGCAATGGAAGAGTACCCTTGTATGAACCGCCGATAGTAATTGGCCAACCCCAAGAAGGAACGAAGATCCGTGACCTTCTTTGGTGGTTGCCAATCCTTGATAGCTTGGATCTTGGCACCATCCATCTTGATCCTTCCTCCGCCTACTATGTGGCCAAGAAATGCCACCTCTTGTTTGGCAAATGCACACTTCTCCCGCTTGACATACAGCTCATTGTCCCTCAAAGCTTGAAACACCATCCTTATGTGTCGGATGTGCTCCTCAAGTGTGCGGCTGTATATCACTATATCATCCAAATACACAACAACAAAGCGATCCAAGAACTTGCGGAGCACTTTGTTCATTAATGTACAAAAAGTGGCAGGTGCATTTGTTAAGCCAAAAGGCATGACCAAGAATTCATAAGATCCATACCGTGTGACACATGCGGTTTTGGCCTCATCTCCTTTTGCTATGCGGACTTGATAGTAGCCCGACCTCAGATCCAACTTGGTGAACCATCTCGCATCCCCAAGTTGATCAAACAAATCAGCAATAAGAGGAATAGGGTACTTGTTCTTCACAGTTACCTTATTCAAGGCTCGGTAGTCGATGCACAATCTCAACGACCCATCTTGCTTCTTTTGAAAAAGCACCGGTGCTCCGTAAGGTGCTTTCGAGGGTTGGATGAAGCCCGCATCCAACAACTCCTTCAATTGCCTCCGTAGTTCAGCTAACTCCGGAGGTGCCATTCGATAAGGGGCTCTCGCAGTTGGTTTGGCCCCGACTTCCAACTAGATGGCATGATCTACCTCCCGTATGGGTGGTAGCTTCTTTGGGAGTTCTTTGGGCATCACATCGCCAAACTCCCCAAGAACTTCCATAACTTGGATGGGCACTTTGTCATCAGCAGGTGTGCCTTCATCCATCACCAATGTAGCTAGAAATGTGGGTTCTAGCTTCCTTACTCCTCTCTTCAGCTGCATAGCTGATAGTGTTTTTGCCTTCAGCTCCTTCTCTCGAGCCACTGGCACCACACAACACTTGCTCCCTTCGGAAAGTATGAGGGTGTTGGTGCAAGACACTGGGACTGCTCTTGTCTGGTCCAGGAATTGCATCCCTAATACAATTGGAAAGTCATCCATAGGAACAATGGAGAAGTCAAGTTTACCTTTCCATTCTCCCATTTGTAGCTCGACCCCTCGGGCTACTCCAAAGATGGGCTGAGCTTGAGTGTTCACCGTCTTTAGCCAGCCCCTCTCCTCTTTGAACTTGATGCCAAGTCGTTGTGCTTCCTCCTTCTTCATGAAGTTGTGAGTAGCACCGGTATCGATCAATGCACGGGACTCCCTCCCTTGCACGATGGGTCTAGCAAACATCCTCCCAGCTTGCTCCTCCTTGGCATCTTTGGTTGAGGCTTTAACAGCACTCAACAGTTGCATGGAACTCATCCTTGGTGCTTCCATTGCTTCAGCTTCCCTTGCCATGGCTGCCAGTTTGTTTCTCTTCGGGCAATCCACAGCTCTATGTGGCCCCTCACATAGAAAACATGAGAGCTTAAGTCTCTCATTCTTGCCTCGATTTTCACCTCCCCCATATGTGGGTTTGGCTGGACGGAAGGACTTGAAGGACTTGTAAGGCTTGCCCTTCCACTCCTTGGTTTCTTGGACTGCTCCCCCACCTTTAGCCTTGTAGTCACGGAAACTCTTAGGCTTAGGTGGGTTTGAACTCTCGGCCTTCTTCTCAAATTCTGCCAAGGATTCAGCCTCGGTGATGGCATCATTGAGCTCCTTGACGTTGCGTCGGTGAAGCTCCAGCTTGGCCCAACTTTGTAGGCCTCCCAGAAACACGTACATGGCCTCCATCTCGGGCATGTCTGGGATCTCCAACAAGACTTCCGTGAACTCCCCCACGTAGTCTCGGATGTCGCCCTTGTGGGACAACTTGCGGAGTTTCTCTCTCGCTTCTAGCTCCCCATTTCTTGGTGAGAAATGTGCCTTCAGGAGCCTTTTGAAATCTGCCCACGTCTCCAACGTCAAAGTGCCACGTTCAATTTGAGCATGCTTCATTCTCCACCAGGTTGTGGCACTGTTGGTTAGATACAGTGGGGCTTGTGAAAGTCGATCTCCATCGCTCTCCATGCCCACCCCTTGAAAGTATTGTTCAAGGTTGAAAAGGAAGTTGTCCACTTCCTTGGCATTCCTCGTCCCACCAAATGACTTTGGCCTTGGGACATCCAGCTTCAGCTTGGGTTTGGCAACCCCTTGCGCAATTCCCTTCTTGCAATCCTCCCTGATTCCAACCAAATCATCCTTATATAAAGAGATCTCAGCAAGAAGATTTACCTTGAAATCATCTAACTCTTGCCTCCAAGAGTGGATAGCAATGAGGGCGCCTTGCATCTCCTCGCGAAGCTCATTCATGTCCCCTGACTCGAGCTCGCTTATGCGTTGGCCATACTCCTCAAGCGTATCTTTGTCATCGGCAACCTTCATCTCCACACGAGTGATCCTTGCCTCCAATGATGACAGATGATCAACAGTCTTCATTCTCTTCTTGTTTGGTTCGGGAGCACGTTGGGGTAGTCTCCCCACACGGACCTCCTCGACCTCCTCTTCAATATGGATGTTGGCATCAGAAGTACTAGGCATCTCCATTTCTCTCTCAAAGGATTGAGCCGTGGCTCCGCTACCAACTGTCACGGGACTAGAGTTTTGCGGAATAGAAACTCTCCGTGCGGCCTTAGACTATCGCTCTTGCAATAGACTAAGTAAGCCTTCCTCACAAAGCTAGCTAGAATGCTAAGCTTAGAACACAACTGAAAAGAGAGAGACACAGGATAATGGAGAGAAAGCTCTAAACTCTCAATATTGCAAGTATTGCTGGATGATTACAAATGAGGGGAGGCACCCCTTATACAGCCTTTACAACTCCCCAATGAATGGTGGAGATCAAGCCGTATGATCTAACGGTTATATACAAAAGTAGAAAGCACAAACACAGATCCCAAGTAGGGAATATATTCCCTCTCTTAGTGGGGAACATAGTGGGGAACATAATGAGGAAAGATTCCCTCATTGATTAATGTGATCCTCGATTTGGGAGTCGGGTCTCGCACGAAGCTGAATGACTCGTAGTCTGATATCATGAATGACATGTAGTCTGATATTCGGTCGTGACAAGGTTCCTTCAATTACAATCATTAAATGCGTAGTCCGTACAATTATAGATGGGTTTCTCTCTAAATATCAACCAAGAAGAAAATTTCCATCCCTCTACCACTTCAACATTCAAGTGGCGGAAAGTCCTGATTATAGGAATCACAAAGCGCACCTATTTTTGACTCAGAATCATGTTAGACGTACTGTCATGGCCCATGAGATGTCATATCATGTGCCGGATATTATTAGCTGATTTTTCTCGGAAAATCAATCACTTGGTGTCCCCAAAAAACAATCACACCCCCCTCTCTCTTGTTGATTGCTGATTACTGATTACTGATTACTGATTTGTTGCACAGATGACGTGAATTATGTGAGTAATGATTCTGTCATCTTCATCAGCTCATTCATCCAATAAATTATTTTAAAATCCTACTGATTGGTTTGTTCACAATTTTCATACAAAGGATATTTTGTTCCTTTTCAACCAAACATGAACTGTTAATTTTCTTGATATGTCGACCCCAACTTGATCTTAAACTAACAGCTACCCAACACCCTCTTAGGAAAGATGATTAACTTCTTGAGTAGCAGAATCATGAGTGACTGATATTGAACCGACCCCATTGCTACAACACTTGAAGCTTCTCTTTAAAAACCAAAACAGAACCGGATAAACCCAACAAGGAGATTGAGCAGATTTCATGATCAGATTCTATTCCCTTTTTTCTACAACTTTTCATGTTTTGTTTTCTCCGAATAGTCACACTAGATTTACTTGGAGAGGCTCTTGATCCACCCCCTAAGTGATACTCTAGAGATGAAGAGCCCATAGGAACCTTATCTATTGAACCATTTCCTTTATCATTTGAATCTGCTCTAGAGCCCATGACTATGTTCTTGCTACTATCCAAAGTATTTGAAATAGGCACCAATCTATCAAACTTGATCATTGAATCATTAAGATGAGAACACACTACATTAAGAGCATCTTTAGGACATGACACCTTTAGACTTTCTTGAGATTCATGATTACCAGAAGAGATTTCTTTCGCTTGGTCCCTTGGATAAACTACTTTTCATTTAGCTTCTCTTTGCTGAAAAATATCACTCGACTTTACATTATTGTTTTCATCTAGTAAGTTTGCTAGAAGAATGAATATTTATGGAATTTTCGATGTCCACTCTTAGGTATCAACATCCATGGACTAGGGTCTGAATGTATTCTTATGAATCTTTTAAAAATTTTATATTTTTTTTTATTGAAGGGAAGGCAAAGCCTTTAAGCAATATTGTTCAGCACTCCCGAGGGAAGGCAACTTCTATAAGATCCATACGCAATAATTCTCGTCAATCATAGGGAGGATTTGAGAGTATATGCAATCTAAGAGGTTGAGATCATGCCAGATTCACCAAATAGTCTGCACATTTGTTGCTTTCCCGATAGACATGCTTAACTTTGACTGACAAGTTGCTTGAAAATAAGGATTTTATAGCTCGGATTAGTCTCCCTAGATGAGCATATGATCGTTTATCTTGGCTTAGGAGTTGAAGCTAAGCTTGACTATCTATTTCCTTAAGTACTTGCTGAAATCCCAACTCTCATTAGAGAAATAACCCATAATACATACATCCCTAGGAGTTCCATGTGAAGTGCAGAGAATACTAATGGATAGTTTAAAATGAAAGCTTTTTGCCACTTGCCTCCACTGTCAGGACCCAAACCCGAAAACTAGGCCCTTACCGCAGTGAAACCCGGACAAACCCAACACGTGGACCAATCCGAATCCCACAAGACTTAGAAGACTTTTCAAACGCAATTCCCAAAACAAACTTATTTAATGTTCAAGAATTGGAGCACGTCAAATAAGAAACAGACATCTGGCATAACGTCGGAGTGAACAAAATACCACAGCGGAAGACTTTATTTAAATGAACAAAATATCCAAAACGAAAGACAGGTCCATACAGTCACAAACCCAAAATCACAAACTGGGCTTAAAGCCCGGTACATAAAACCGTATCCAGTAAAGTAATAAAAGCGTAAGAATATGATGTCAGTCAAAATATCGAGATGAATCGAAAAGGATATGCCAGAAAAGAAAACCACGTAAAATGTGCAGGTGCGCTAGTCCAGCCAAGTTGTAAGAAACTCTCACACCTCAAAACACTGTCTACGGCTCACGAACTACTCCTGAAACGGGATGGACATAACAAATCACTCCTCGAGTAACCCCCACTAAAGGGAAACCGGAAGCCCACTGGCAGTGTTAAATTTATATTTTTAGGAAAATATTAAATATACACGTAACCCATACTGCCAATGTTGTCCGAGACTAGGCAGAGAAATAAACACAACACGTATCATACCCGTCTCAATACTCAATATGAACCTGCGAAGACGTGGCAGGCAAATGAAGACAACACTCATACAACTCCCGAACAGGTAAGCAACTCTCCCCTATCACTGGGATTCTGTATACTTACCTCGCATTGGCCAAGCGAACGTTTAATAACTATAGATACCAAACTGATGCATATAGGCTGGTTATAAAGATATATATATTTGACAAACGTCACAGTTCAAAAAAATACTACGTTATTAATCAATATACTCGATAAAATCCATAACACTAAATCAATAGGTTTATAGACCAATCTACTTGCCTAAACTAACAGTACAAAACTCTACTTTTATAATCGAATATAAAACGTGCACATACATCACACATCCTCAAATTATGTTCAAGTATAAACTCACCCTACGATTAAATTAAGCTACATAACTAATGTCTAGAAGATCCAATAATAATATCCTTATGAAACCCATAAGTGAATATTAATAATAAGAGGCATATATCCCATGTTCATTAATTAATTAATTAGGTACAAGAATACAAAGGAAAGAAAATGCAATTAAAAGAATATCCATGAAGCAAAAGGAGGACACGCCTTGCTCAACAAAAAAAAAGAAAAGAAATTTGAAGAGCGAGTTGGGTAAAGCATGAGCAGCGGGTAGTGCCAAGGAGAAGAAGAAAGGGGCGACACTCACTCTCGATTGCACGAATCCGGTAGGGGATAAGACCATGGGCATCGACGCATTGGAGAAGTTTCTCCAGGAACGTATTAAGGCTGGTGGCAGTATGATTGGTTACAAGACTGGTGTTCTTCTTACCCTTGTAAAATGGGAGCAGTAGGTGGGGAAATCAGTGAAGCAAGAAGGAGTGGGTACGCCTCACTCGACGTAAAAGAAAGAAGAGAATTCAGAAGATGCGAGTTGGGTAACGCAGGAATAGCAGGTGGTTCCCAGGGGAAGAAGAAGGGAGCGACGTTCACTATCGGTTGCACGAATCCGGTAGAGGACAAGATCATGGGTATCGCCGCACTAGAGCCAGGAACTCATGGTTGGTGGCAGCAAGGTTGGTGGCGAGGCTGGTGGCAAAGCTGGTGCTTTTCTTACCCTTCGCTCAATCAGAAAAATGGGTCAGCTTCTACAGGATCAAACATGAGACTTAAAGAAGGACGGACGGGAAGGAGCAAGAGAAGAGAGGGGCTGCAGAGCCGTTAACGTGCGCACGAATCTGCTGTTTAACCCCTTCTATCAGCATATGGGTCCCTTAGCCCTACTGCTGAAAAGGCTCGGCTTTGAACAAGTATATCTTCCGCACTGTGCCTCTCTCGAATCCTCTGTGTCTAGGTTGCTGGGTTTTAATGACGGATGGGATGGATCAAACCTAGGGGGCTTTGAGAATGGCGGACGGGAAGGAACAAGAAAAAGGAGGGCTCGGCTTCAGTCCCTCTCTGTGCCTGTCTACAGGATCAAACCTATAGAAAGGCTCGGCTTCAATCCCGTACGTGGAGCTTCCGCCTCATACGACTCCTCTAAGAATGGAGGTGGGTCCAGCGTCGGGTGTTATACCAAATCGTAACCTCACGGTTTCGATTGGCAAAAAGAATCAGAAATTTAGCTGTCAAGAGGCAGTCCCAACGGAAGGAGAACCAGAGAAAGAGCACCGTCAAAGCTAGGGATTTCACATCAAGCTCACAAGTTGAAGGGTGCGACAAGACGACAGTTAAATACCTTTCTCTAGGAGGCATAGGGAGAAAGATCAAGAGGAACCAAGCAACACAATAATTAAGGAAAAGAAATAAATAAGAGAAAGCACAAGCAACAAGGACGAAGCAATAGCCGATCAAACAGATGAGGCATAGTCTTCTACCTTATGTGCAGATGAACTGGTGGCAATTCCTTTGCCTTTATCGCGAAATCTAGATTCAGAACCACCTGAATCAAACCGATATCAGAATAAGCAATCCAAGACCATATTTAAAATACGAAAGAGAAAATTCCTACTGTTCCCTCACCGACCGATAAAACCAACGAACAATCCAACAGTGGAAAAAAGAAGGGGGCTTAAGGCGAGCGTTGGGTTGTACGGAGGAAGGCGCACCAAACAAGAAAAATTGATGGCGGCAAATCAAGAATAGCGTGAGAAAAAGAATAGAGGACGAAAGGACACAGGTTTTCTGTCTGAAACAAAAGCAATGACAGCGGCTAGGGTAAGCAGATGGACTTAAAGAGGTACGAATAAGGCCTTTGGGTAATAAACAGTAAATTTTACCATCTCGATTTCCGTCTCAGTCAAAATGTCAAACATACACGTGGACCACTAAAACGAAGCTGACTTGACATACGATTAAGACAGGGTTTCACATCCACCATCCCTAATTAACCCTCTTGCTCTCGAGTTATGTGACCCATTAAAGGAACCATCCGTATTAAGAGTGACCCAGCTTCCCTGGGGCCTTGTCCACCCAACAAGTTGGGTGGACTTGTGAATTTTCTGCACTAAGTAGACCGATTTAAAAGCCCCTTGAATGAATTTCGCATAATTCCGAATCTTTGATACAAACCATGTATGTAACTTTGGTAAGATCTTCCAGAACTAACTGATTTCTATCTTTCCAAATTATCCAGTAGCCCACCTCAAAAATCAAATTCTAGGGGATCTCACCAACCAACACATTTTGATACTTTAGGCTAGTTGTCAACCGGATGAAGACCAAAACTTATGTGTAATTTTTAGACAATCTCCAAGGCTTCCATATGTTTTGTGAGGCCAGCATGCCAATAGATTGAGCCAACCTCTCTATACAAAGCACAAAAATAAAAGGTGATAAGGAATCTCCCTGTTTCACTCCTCTGGAAGCTCTAGGTTTAAAGGCTACAGTGGGATGCCTATTCCACAATATTTGGGCCTGTGTGCTTGAAAGTCTCTTCATGGTGATAGTAATCATAAAACATGGCAAACCAGCATATCTTCTATGAATCCCCAGAATAGACAATCATAGGCTTTCTCAAGGTCTACTTTGATGACCATCCATCCTTGTACTCTTCTTTCTTCTTAAAAGAATAATGATATTATCTGTGATAAATCTGCCAGGGATAAAACTTGCTTACAAGGGCTTATTAGCTTGTTCATAATTTTAGAAATTCTATTAACAAGTAACTTAGTAATAATTTTAAAACTCACATTACAAAGGATAATAGGTCGGAAGATGATCCAGGCATTTGGAGCAGTCCACCTTTGGAATAAGAATAATGTTGGTCTCACAAAGAGCATTATCAAAGAGAGAACCATCCAGTGTTTTCTTAACCATTGAGCAAAGAGAGAGGTGAATCATAGCCCATTGATTTTGGTAGAAAAGTGCAGGGATGCCATCGAGGCCCTATGCCTTTAAAGATGCCATTTGGAAAACTGCAGACTTAATTTCCATATCTGAATTTGGCCTAGCCAAAACGTGAGATTCCTCCTCGTTAATCATAGAGAAAGCTCCCCTGGTTGCATAGAATGGTCTATTACCCACTACAAATTTTTAGTCATTTTGCTACTTAAGCTTTGCAACAGATATAGTTCGTAGCAAAATTGGCTACGGATTCGCAACAATTATAATAAAATATATAAGAATAATTTTGTTATTGTAGATTTGCAATTGATTCTGTAGTTAAAAAATTTTAAATATATATTTTAAATAGTTTTAAATTTTGTTACGGATTTATAACTTATTATGTGCTGCAGAATATTTAACTTCCGACTCACACGGAGTGAGTCACACAAATATTTGAACCGACAAACAAATTTCAGAAGAGAAATATTGAATAATATAGTCAAAGATATTCAAAAGATATTCAAAAGATATTCTGGTTAAAAATCTTGTATTAAAAAATATTAAATATAATTTTTTATTATAACGGTTATTTTTTATCTTTTATAAATAGCAATACTTCATCCTGCTCTATCATATTCGTTAAAAATAGTTTAATCATACTTAGAGAGCAATACAGTCACGTTTGGAGGTATTTTATTATTTTATTTTATATTTATTATATGTTATTTAAGTCTTTAAAATATTTATTCTAATATTATCCATAATTTTTGGATGCAGTGGGATATATTGATCGAATGCTTCATTCAAGAAAAATATATTGAAGATTTAGTTCAGATTTTCAAAGGTTTGAATAGTAAATTAGTAATATAATTTTTAAATTATTTTTTAATAAAAATTTAGTTTTTAAACAATTTATTAAATTAATTGCTTTTTATTCTATTTATTAATTAATTATATTTTTTTAGAAAATGATATTCTTATTATATTTATCACTATTTATTTTATTCTGATTTTATAAAATTAATATATTATATACTAAATAGTTAGATATTTTGTGTACAGCGATCTTCTACACTTCATATTTTGACGCGGAATTGTATCGTATTGTTTGAGACTTGTGATTATATCATACTCTTTGGATTCACTCACACAGGTTAACATCTCTTTTTATTTATATAAGTTTACTCATTTACTGCTACATAATGTTTTCATTCATATAGAATAAAATAAAATATTATATGAAATAATCATTATTATTCACATGCATATAAGGTTGTATTATTGTGTATATTAAAATTGTAAATAACTTTAAAATAAAAATTATCTAGAATTTAGATGTAGTATTAAGTATGAAAAGAAATTGATTAAAAATTTATTCATAAAGTACTGTTACAAAATTACTAAAATATGTTATTGATTTGTTTGCAATTTATAAGGTGATGGATATCAATCGAGAATGGATGTATTGTCGACAAGAAAAGGGTGGTGGTATTAGTGAGATTTATGTTAATGGAGTTCTAAAATTTTTGGACTATGCTTATTCTCACGCTGGAATTGGTTATCGAGGATGGTCAAATTTGTTGTCCCTGTAAAAGATGCCGAAATCTACATTATCGATGTAGGGATGATATCCATTATCATTTATTGAAAGATGGATTTATTAAACCTTACTATATATGGATTCATCATGGGGAAAAATTATCTCAGAATAGAGATTCATGTTTAGCAGCACCAGACGATTGTAGACAAACAGAAAAAAAATTTGGAAAAGCAAATGGCAAGTTTGATTAGTGATATTGGGCATGAAGACTATGAAGAACATGATCTTAGTTATACCATGGATGAATCTCCAAACCCACATGCACAAAACTTTTATGACTTGTTAAATGCTAGTCAAGAGCCGTTATGGGATGGGTGCACTAGTTCTCACAATCAATTATCTGCTGTTGCCCGACTTCTACATGCAAAATCTTACTGTGGATTGTCAAATGCACAGTATGATTATTTTACAAAGGTATTCTTGGAGTTTTTGCCTAATGATCACAAACTACCAAAATATTTCTACAATGCAAAAAAATTAGTTCAGAAGCTTGGACTGGGTTACCAAACTATTGATATGTGCAAGAATTTATTCATGATTTTTTATGGTGATGAGCTGATAGTTCAGAATGCAATATTGTGGCCATCCACGATATCGAAGAATTGGGAAGAAAGGGCCCATAGCATTTAAGAAGTTGATATACTTTCATATTACAGAATGTCTTCAACGATTATTCATGTCCAAGTATACTGCCCAACATATGATATGGCATGCTGCTAATGTACCTGAGAATGAAAAAATGTCACACCCTTCCCATAGTGATGTATGGATGCATTTTGATCGTATGCATCCCGAGTTTTGTAATGATGCCAAGAATGTAAGATTGGGGTTATGCACTGATGGTTTTAATCCATTTAACTCCAATTCCAATCCCCAAACCTGTTGGCCAGTAATTATGACAGTTTATAACCTACCACCAGGTATGTGTATGAAACAACAATTTATGTTTCTATCATTGTTGATACCTGGGCCAAAAAATCCAGGGAGAGATATTGATGTTTGTTTACAGCCCTTGATTGATGAACTTAAGAGCTTGTGGGAGACTGATTGCATGACATATGATGCATGTAGAAGGCAAAATTTTGTGATGAGAGCAGCATTATTGTGGACAATTAGTGATTTTCCAGCATATGGTATGTTGTCTGGTTGGAGTACACATGGTAGGCTTGCTTGTCCTTATTGTGTTGATAGCACAGAATCTTTTAGACTACAAGCAGGTGGTAAACCTGCTTGGTTTGATTGTCATCAAAGATTTTTACCAGAGAATCACCCGTTTCGTCATTAGCAAAATCAGTTTTTAATTAGAAGGAGAGAGAGAGATTTTCCTTTGCTATATCCATCTGGTGAAGAATTATATGCGAGTGTTTGTGAAGTCCATCATATACCATTTGGTTTGTCTTTCTGAAGAGAGAAGCCTGTTGGTTATGGAATAATGCATAATTGGACAAAAAAGAGTATTTTTTGGGAACTGGATTATTGGAAAACATTGCTTATTCGTGTTAATTTGGATGCTATACATGTAGAGAAAAATATATTTGATAATGTTTGGAATACAGTGATGGACGTGTCTGGAAAGACAAAAGACAATATGAAGTCAAGACAAGATTTACAACAGTATTGCAGTAGATCTAATCTAGAGTTGAAGCAAGTGGGTGACAAGTGGATGAAGCCAAAAGCACCGTTTGCTTTGTCAAAACAAGAACAAAAAGATATTTGCAGTTGGCTTTCAGATGTGAAGTTTCCAGATGGTTATGCATCAAATATTTCAAATTGCATAAATTCTGAAGATGGAAGACTCTATGGCCTAAATCTCATGATTGTCATATTATAATGGAAAGGCTTCTCCCAATGGCATTCCGTGATTCACTTCCTCACTCAATTTGGGATGCACTTACTGATCTTAGTCAGTTTTTCAAAGATTTATGTTCTTCTATAATCCATCTAAACCACATAGAGATGCTTGAAAAGAATATTGTGGTGATTCTTTGCAAATTGGAGAAAATATTCCCTCCATCTTTTTTTGATTCTATGGAGCACTTGCCAATTCATTTAGCTCATGAAGCAAAAATTGGAGGACCAGTACAATATCGATGGATGTATCCATTTGAGAGGCAAGCATCTTAATTCATAATATCATTTGAATTTTTTATAACAATTAAATTTAAATAACATAACTCTACGTTTGATTTTGCAGGTATTTGTTTAATCTAAAAAAGAAATAAAAAACAAAGCAGCTATTACTGGTTCAATTGCTAAGGCATATATAGTTGAGGAGATAGCAAACTTTTGTTCTTTGTACTTCATTGATGATAATATTGTCACTCATATAAATAAACCTCTGCGAAATGATGATGGTGGAGTTGATGGTGATGATTCTCAATTATCTATTTTCAAACATCCTGGGAGACCGTTAGGTGCACGGAATAACAAGAGAAAATTACTGGATAATGAATTGAGTCGCATGAGAGCGTATGTTCTCATTAACTGTGAAGAAGTGACACCATATTTAGAGTAAGTTTCATAACTTATAATATTTTACTTTTTTTATAGTGACTTTTTTAACAATTTTCTTTGGTTATGATTATTTGTAGACTTTTTGCACGATGCTAAAAAATTATAACGAGGGTGTTAGTGAGATTGAAGTCATCCGAAAACGTGATGAACACTTTGCGGACTGGTTACTAAGTTCGGTAAGTCTTTTGATATAAAAAATGATATATTAATAAGAAATGCAATATGCAAGTTTAATGCGAAAATATTATGTTTGCAGTTGAATAATATGAATCAATATGATGAAAGAATATATCATATTGCATTTGGACCATCTTGCTCTACTACATACTATAGAGGATACATCACCATTGGTTTCAGGTTTGAAACCTATGATGCCTGCAAAGATAAAGTGACACGAAACTATGGTGTTTGGGTTAAAGGTCATATCATAGATGAGGATAATCATGACTATTATGGAGTTATACAAGAAATTATTGAGCTGCAATATTTTGGAGATAACAAAGTTGTCATTTTCAACTGTCAATGGTATGATACAGAGAGGAGAAGCGGGATAAATGTTAACCACGGGATTATTGAGGTGACCAGTTGATTGTATTTGAACTCAAAGGATACTTATGTACTTGCTCAACATTGTCAGCAAGTATACTACTTAAGCTATCCTTGTTCAAGAAGACAAAATTGGTTGGTTGTTTGTAAAACAAGTCCTAAACAAAGAGTTGATGTGGCCATAAAGACAACATTATCACCACCTCTTCCTCTAGCTTTTGTTGATCAGTACACCAACCGCCGTTGATCTTTAAGCTCATTATTCTGGTTTTCCTTCTTTGAATTCTCGCCTTCGCATAGAAAATTGAGGTAGAGAGAGAAAGTTGCATACACCTACGGGGAGAGAAACACACTTGCATAACAAGAAAAACAAGAGAGAAATCACAAATACTAACCTGACAGAGAAGAAAGAAAAAAATCACGCCCCTTTGGGAAGAAGAGAGAGGACGTGCTTGGAGAGAATATAGGGGAGATAACTCCTCTATATTAAACTTGAATGATAGTCTCTGAATGAATAAAAGAAAGGGAGTGATGCTCCTTATATACTAGCTAATGGATAGACTTAATCCCTATCAAATAAAGTCTTATCTTGTTATGGATAAGGTTTCTTAGAATATTACTCCAACCAGATAAACTCTAATATTATCTTATCATTTATATTAATCTACGAATTTTGGATAAGTGACCAAATTAAAAGAACTGAACTGGCCTTGTTACAAAACGAACTAGCCCAAAGGTTGGCAGGTTGGCCAAATGGCCTATAGTTACTTAAAACGAGCCCAAATACCTGATACGGATTTTAATTGAGGGCAAGAAGAAGATTTTCACTGACTTAATTTCTGACATATAAACATCTATAACTGAGCATACCCTAAATTCAAATTAGTCAAACTACACTTATTGGGCAAGAAAAACATTGCTGATTGTATTTCTACAGCTGACTCAGCACACTAAAGGACGAAATTTAACAGTTGCAGTACCGCTAGAGAGAATCTCCGGTAGTGGAAAAGAAGCGCTCATTTGTCAATTTTTAGAGAGTTTTTTTTATCAAATCTTTAACTCCCAAATTATTTATTATTATTTTTTAAAATTATATATATTTTAAATATGTATGATTTATTTATTTTCATATTTCCATATAGTTATCATTATAGTAAAAATTTAATGATTTAAATTATTGAATAATGTCAAGTAATTTGGAATTATAAATATATCACAAGCATACAACAAGAACAGGATAAACATTCGCATTAGGAATTTCAAAAAGAAACAGTAACAAGAACCACTCATTAGAATATTGTCAAATAAGCGCATGACCCGACACATACGTAGAATATGATACTTTTGAATAAACAACATATATAATGAAGGGTTTTATAATGATTCCATAAATGGTGGGGAGAAGAAGAAAATCAACTAACTAACTTAAAATTTTACAAACTATGAAATTATGAATAAAAATTATTAGATATTAGGATATGTCCTAGGTCTAATCAATGAGTTATGTAGTTTTTGTATCACATTCAAAAAATTAATAAAGATATTTGTTCTTTAGAATTACTGTTTAGTAAGAACAATGTTATTGATCTTACTTTTTTAAACATGGGTTATTAAGTGTGGCTTGATTGTGAAATCCTATTTATAAAAGAAGATCATAAATGAATCCCAAGTCCAACATATTATTGTTAAAGTGGATGATAATAATGTATAGACTTGTATGCAAATAATAGATGACTAAGTTTCACAAGTCATGAGTATTTCGATACTATTTTATCACATAGATATCTTATTAGAAAATAGCATATCGGATCGACCTGACCAAGAGAATACAAAATGGATCGTTATATGAATGTCATATGTGAATCTTTTAATAACCATCAAGTCGTAAATCTTAAAACTGATATTATCACGAGCCTCTAGGTGGGCCATTAGCTTTGGGGTATTTCGACGACATTTGTAATTGTCGTCCAAACAGAGTACTTACAGGATTATAGGTTCATAGTTGATGGTGGATGAAATGGACGACATTTATCCATCCCATATAACTAGAGTAAATAACTCACCTGACCTTATGATATATTAAATGAGAAAAAAAACTTGGCCGAGCTCCATTGTGATTATATTAATATACAAATCACAATTGTAATCATCAAATTTAATATGGATCAAGAAACCAAATTTTGGGCCTGCACAAGGAATAGTATGATAATTGGATGTGAGACCTCGAATTTTGAGTCCTAAAAGTCCAGAAGCCAGTGCAGGTAAAAAGACCATTTTGCTCTTGAAGAAAAGAATATGTGATGACCTAAATTGGTAAGGAATGTCTAGTGATTGTTTCTGGTTTTAATTCCCTTTGATTTGGTTCTTTATTGATTGATAATTACTGTGAAACCCAGCCCGTATGGGGGGTCAGGTTACTCAATCCCACATCGGAAAGGAGCGAGGGAGGTCTTGGTCTTATATGTGTTATGTGATGGTATCATTTGCAACAAAATGCATCTTTTGGGCCATGTGGTTAGAAGCCCAACCAAGCATTGCAGTTATGATCCATCACACGCACATATACGTCTGGGCCTATTGGACCAAGGGTCCGAGGGCCGGGTCGTGACAAATGGTAGCGGAGCCGATCTCGTTCCTTCTTCTGGGTGGGCTTGGGCTGTGTTGTGTGTTCACGTTTGGGCCCGTGAGTTTGGGCCCAAGGAAGTTATGTTTAGGCTCCCCTCGTGAGGACATGAGGTTTATAAGGAGGGGAGATTGTGAGACCCAGCCCATAGGGGGTTCAGGTTACCCAATCCCACATCAGAAAGGAGCGAGGGAGGTCTTAGGCTTATATGTGTTGTGTGATGTTATCATTTGTAACAAGATGCATCTTTTGGGCCATGTGGTTAGAAGCCCAACCGAGCATTGCAGTTGTGATCCATTACACCCACATACACGTCCGGGCCCTCTGGGCTGATGGTTCGGGGGCCGGGTCGTGACAATTACCTTAGAAAATAAAATCCTTTAAATTAAGGGAGGATAATTACAGAATTTAATTCTGATAATTATCTTATTTTAATCTAACTCTTAAAGAAGGAAAATTAATCCCATAACCACCATATATAAAGACAAAGCTGGCCACACTTAAATATTACACAGAAAATATATAAAATTCGTCCAACCAAAAACCATACACCTCCCTATTACTGTCGAAATCTGTTTGAACTTCAAAATAGCATAACTCTATCATCGTTTGTTGGATTCTTGCAACTAATAGCTTGTTGGAAAGCTCTTTCTGTCCTCTATCCAACCATTTTGGTTTTTTTTTTCTGGAGGATAGTCTTTCTTTTTCATAATTTAGGTCGTAATTTGATAAGATTAGGTTTCAAAATTTTGTGATTCTGCATTCAATTGATTTCTATTGTTGTTTCTCTTGTTCGCATGATTTTTTAGCATCCTTTCATGATGTAAAATCATGAATTCATCCTTTGAATCTTTCCTATACATAAAATCGGCATGCCCTACCTTTGTTTATTTGTTGCTTATCTTGATCAATTGATTAACCTATTGGAATTTGATCTTGTTTCTTTTGGTTTTACATGTTACAAACACCTAATCCTTCATTGTTAACATGAAATCACAACCCTATTACCTTGTATGCATAAAATCGTAATTTGTCTTGTGCCCTATTCTTAGTATCAAAATTTGCATAGTTAATTGGGATGGTAATTCAGGTTGAATCTTGTTAAGTTCTTGGCTATCACATTACACATTCAAATGGGAGGCACCTGCCACATCTGATCACTAGTTTTTGATAGGTTTGGTGAGTGAAATTGGTAAGAAAATAGGGTATTCAATTGGTTATTGAGTATGCATGCTTAGTTTGGTTTTGTCTTTCCCTTGCTATATTATAGATGGTTCGGATCCCTTGAATAAAGTTAAAGGAATAACTTCTTGTTCAGAGACAAGAGAGGTAGAATCTATGCCTCATCGGTTTCTTCAGAGATCTTTGTTGTTTGATTGTTAATTTCGGTACTTACATGTATGATAAATATATGCGCATATGTTATAGTGAGTATGTGTGAATTGCGAATCAAGATGTGATCCTCTAGGCTATACTGAATCCTTAAGATAGGTTATGAGTGCCTAGCTTGCATATGTTATGTGTATTGAACATGTTGATTGAGTTCTAACATTATTGATAATACCCTATTGTGGTTTTATGCTATGTGCTTGCCTGTGTGTGCTTGTACGTGTTTGTGAGTCAGAATTCTTTTCTGGTGACCATTCGAGGTAAACGTTGATGCTCCTTGGGAGAGGAGAGGTTCTTACTGGTATGGGAGTCGTATGGGTGGCAATCCCTAGCATGTGCACTCTGGATGCCTGGTCCTTGTATGGCTAGACTCCTTGTCCTTGTGTGGCACGATGCTCTTATCCTTGTGTGGCAAGATTCCCTTATCCTTGTGTGGCAAGATGCCCTTATCCTTGTGCGGTTTGGATGCCCTTATCCTTGTGCGGTTTGGATGTCCTTGTCCTTGTGTGGTTTGGATGCCCTTGTCCTTGCATTGCTTGGATGCCTTGTCCTTGTGTGGCAAGATGAATAGGCTTGCTGATTAGCTTGTGTGCTAACCCTTTTGCCCTTTGTGCAGCGAAACCTTGGACAACACAAGTGGAAGAAGATGACCTTTTCTATTGATGAGATTGATTGATGATTTACCTGCCTGTGTACTTCTTATTTTCGGAAGTGTTTTCAGTCCATCCTCAGCCTTAGTTTCGGCACTAACCTTGGATTGATTCTTGAATTGTGTGATACCCTTAGATGTGTAGGGATAATCTGATGTTGTCTGGGAGATGTTCGTTTAAAATTTCTATAGATCTTATGATGCTGTAACCCTACTGAGATTCTTGTAATCTCATCCTGTTGTTTTCACCAATTTTTCTGGCCTAGGTATATTTGCTATTCGTGTTACCAGTAAGTGAGAATCAAGGCTGCACGACGGGGGAATATCGCATCACATTTGCATACTTTGTCTCCTTTGTTGCTTGCGCATACAATATGATCATTGATTGGACTATTTTTCTAGTTTCTCAAGCTTCCTCCTTTACTTGTTTTTTCGGAACTATGTTGGGGGTTATTTGCTAGATTTTTGGATCCCTCTGGGACTTGTGTGTTATGGATTCATTGATTAAATTTAAAGACTTCCGCTGATGTTTTATTCACTCCGTATGATACCAGAATATTTGTCCAATATCATGCTCCAAACTTTAAAATCTTAAAGGAATTATCATGTTAGCATCGAAACTAGATGGATAAGCCTTGTGGAATTCAGATAGGTCCTGGTTCGGGCTTGTTTTGGTTTCATGACGGTAAGGGTCCCATTAGGAGCAAATTTTGGAATATGGGATTTGGGTTCGTACAGGTTTGGTGGCGGAGCATGGTTTAGATAATATAACTTATTATATGCTAACTTGTTTGTTGATTTTGTGTTTGAAGGTAGGTACATGCGCACACACCCACTTACTCAGGAGTTAATAACAAAAGTGATCTAATGCTAAAAAGGGGTTGATTTGTAAGATTTAGATGATGAAATTGATAATTTGATTTGTTGGGTGTTTATGTATGTTCTTATGCCTGATGAATGTTTTCTGTGTTTTCTTTGTTATTACCGAATGCATGAGTGTGTCCTATGAAAGTCCCGAATGAGTTTGTTGCCAAATAATTGCAATGTGTTTTATGATTATTGTCAAATGGGTGTTGTTGAAGCATGCTATGCTGCCGAGTGTTCTTATATATTTCTGAGTATTTGTGATTTCTATGGTTGCCAAGAATGTCTTTGTATATTTATGCCATAATGCTGAGTATGAATATGTGTGAGACATGTGTGTTGCCGAATGCATGGGATGTGGTTTTGCATGATTTCTGAGTATGGTTTGTATGAAAGTATTGTTGCCACGTGCTTATGTGTGTGTTGATGTAATTGCTGAGTGTGCATTGCATGTGTGCATGTGATTTCTGAAGTTTGCATACTTGTATGCATGTGTATTTTTTTTTCCAGCATATGCATATCTTCCTGTGCACGCCTCTCCACCAGGTACCACTTCTTTTCCTAGTGTTTGTATTTGGTTATGTGTTGAGTAACGATCATATGCTTATATAGTATGGCAAGGCCGAGTGTACAAAGGGATCGACGGGATAGGTAAGGCCGAACAACAACTTATTGAGCAAGAGGAGCCGAATGCACAAATTAAGCAGGGAGGGCAAGTTGAGCCCAAAAACCAACTTGAAGCACCAGCCACACCAGCTATCGATCCTGTGATGGGACAAATCCTGAATATGTCACAAGGAATTGCAGCAAACCAGCAGCGTATAGAGGCGCAATTTCAGAATGCTCCTGCACCCGCGCCCATGGAAGAACCTATTCCTCCACTTGAGCCTATACAGCCAGCTCACCCTAAGGAAACAGAGAGACTTCTTATCGTTATTATGAAGCTGTTGAAGGAAGCTCTCAACTAGGATGTAAAGATTTCAGTGGTTCAGCCGGAGCTATTGCCGCTCGTGAATGGATCAACACCTTATGTTGTGTGTCCTTGTTTTTACGTATCTCTGATGATGACAAAGTTTCCATCGCTACTTTCCTATTGGAGGGAGAAACCCTCGCATGGTGGACATCTGTTAGTTTGCGATGCAACGATCATTTGCCAACTTGGGAGAAATTTTGGTATGAGTTTGACTAAAGGTTCTATACAAGTTTCCATAAAAACGAACAGCGACAAGCTATCTACAAGCTTGAGCAGGGCACCCATTCGGTGCTGGAATATGAGAAGGCATTAAGGGAGTTGTCCCGATTTGCACCTGAGGAAGATCGTTCACTATACCAGCTTGCGAGAAGATTTCAGGATGGGCGGAGTACCGAACTCAAAACCATCATTGGTACGACACCTGCTCAGAATTTCCAAAAACTAATTGTTGCCGCGATTAAAACCGAGAAAATCGTGCAAAGCAGAAAGCCATCCGCATCAACTGGTGATGGATCCTTCAGGCGAGATTCAAAGTTCAATTGGCTTACGAGACCCTATCCTTTAAAAAATAGTAGCAATGGAGGTAACAACAAGAAGAATATTGTTGGTCTAAATTCCAAAGGATCTACGTGGAATTCTCAGCAACGTCGATGTTACAATTGTGGTGAGATGGGGCTTATTCAGAAGGAATTCCCGAAACCAGGACGTATCACAGGCGCACCAAATGATGCGCAGCCCAGGCCCACGAGATTGTTCACCTTGATTGATGCCGAAGTTAACCCTGATGTGGTCACAAACTTGTGATAATCTTTATCGACGACATTCTGATTTATTCAAAATCAGAAGAGGAGCATGTTGAGCACTTGCGGATTGTGCTGAATATTTTGAGAGATTGGCGGTTGTTTGCAAAGTACTCCAAATGTGAATTCTGGTTACGCGAAGTTGGTTTACTTATCCATATTGTTTATGCTCAAGGTGTTTTAGTTGATCCGAAGAAGATTCAAGCCGTAGTTGCTTGGGAACCCCCGCGAACTATGTTTGAAGTTCGTAGTTTCCTTGGCTTGACTGGATACTACCATCTCTTCGTGGAAATTTTTTCATCACTTGCTGAACTATTGACGAAATTGACACGCAAAGGAAAGCCATTCGTGTGGACCGAAAAGTGCCAGCAAAGTTTCGAAGAACTGAAAAACCTGTTAGTTTTCGCACCTATCCTTACTTTACCTATTGACAGAAAGGAGTATGTGGTTTACAGCGATGCATCGAAATTGGACTTGGATGTGTATTGATGCAAGACAGGAAAGTCATTGGCTATGGTTCCAGACAATTGCGACCACACGAAAGGAACTATCCTACGCATGATTTGGAGCTTGTAGCTGTGGTGTTTGCATTGAAGATATGTTGACATTACTTATACGGTGAGACGTGCTGAGTCTTCACCGATCACAAAAGCCTGAAGTATCTCCTTATGCAGAAAGAGTTGAATATGAGACAACGAAGATGGATGGAGCTGATTAAGAACTACGACCTGATCATCAAATATCATCATAGAAAAAATAAATGTAGTTGCTGATGCCTTAAGCCAAAAATTTCATCCTCCTTCATCAGTTTTGGCTTACATGCACACCCAATACATGCCAATGTTGTTGGATTTGAAAGTTACCCATGTGAATCTTGGCACTGATTTTTCTGGTTCGTTGTTGGCACGATTCGAAGTCATGCCTACCTTGATTAAGGAGATCCAGAATCAGCAATCAGAAGAACCAAAATTTGTTGAAATTCAGAAGCAATTATCTGATGGTGTTGATATCATAGCTCATGATTTTAGAGTACGAGATGACGGCGTCATTGTCATCAGAAATCAGGTATGTGTTCCACAAGATGTTGATATTCGTAATCTTATTTTATCTAAGATGTATAGTACAAAGATGTACTAAGATTTAAAGGAGCAATATTGGTGGCCAAACATGAAGCGCCACATTTGTGAGTTCGTTGCCTGATGCCTCGTATGTCAACAAATAAAGATCGAGCATCAAAGACCCACAGGTCTACTTCAGTCACTTCCGATTCCAAAATGGAAGTGGGAACATGTCACGATGGATTTTGTGACCAGATTGCTTAGATCTCAGTGAAGATATGATGCCATTTGGGTGATCGTGGATCAATTGACAAAATCTGTACACTTTCTTCTCATATGCGTGATAGATACACCTGAGAAATTGGTTGTTCGTTACTTGGAAGAGATTGTTTGATTGCATGGAGTGTCAGTTTCCATCGTTTTAGATCATGACCCTCTTTTCATATCACGATGGTGGGAGAAATTCTAGAATGCGCTGGGTTCGAGATTGAATTTCAGTACAACATTTCATCCTTAGACTGATGGCCAATCAAAAAGGACGATTTACACATTCGAAGACATGCTACGTGCAAGTGTACTAGACCAGCATACCGATTGGGCTCGATGCTTGCTATTGGCGAAATTCGCTTACAATAATAGCTTTCATACAAGCATCAGTATGGCACCTTATGAAGTATTGTATGGAAGGCGATGCAGAACACCTAGACAATATGGAATTGATTGATCAAGCAACAGAGCAGTTGAACTTGATTCGACAACGAATAAAGATAGCCCAGGATTGGTAGAAAAACTACGTTGATAATCGATGAAGGGAGCTGGAATTTGCGGTAGGTGACAAAGTGTTTTTTAAGGTCGCCCTGTGGAAAGGTGTCCTTCATTTTCAGCAATGAGGTAAGCTAGCACCTCGTTACATTGGTCCGTATGACATTGTCAAGAGGATTGGCCCTGTTGTATACCGACTTGCCTTACCTCCAAATATGGAAAGAATTCACAATATGTTTCACGTTTCAATGCTTAGAAAGTATGTGCGAGACTCTGCTCATGTGCTCGAAGAACCACCAGTCGAGGTTCCTGAAGACCTATCCTATCCTATACAGCCAGTTGCCATACTAGATCGGTTAGTTCGTCAGTTTCGCAGTCAAAACATGCCTATGCTCGAGTTGTTTGGCATAATAGCAAAATCGAGAAACAGTCTTGGGAGACTGAGGAATCTAAGCGTGCAAAATTTCCTTACCTATTTGCTTAGGTACTTGTGCCGAAATTTCGAGGACGAAATTTTTATAAGGAGGGGAAGATGTGAGACCTCGAATTTTGAGTCCTAGAAGTCCAGAAGCCAGTGCAAGTGAAAAAACCGTTTTACACCTAAAGAAAAGAATGTGTGATGGCCAAAATTGGTAAGAAATGTCTAATGATTATTTTTAGTTTTAATTTCTTTTGATTTGGTTCTTTATTGGTGGATAATTACCTTAGAAAATAAAATCTCTAAAATTAAGGGAGGAGAATTACAGAATTTAATTCTGATAATTATCTTACTTTATTATAACCCTTAAAGTAGGGAAATTAATTTCATAACCAGCCTATATATAGAGGAAGCCGGCCACACTTAAACCTTACACAGAAATTATACAAAATTCGTCTAACCAAAAACCTTACACTTCCCTATTGCTGTAGGAATCTGCTTGAATTTCAAAATAGCATAACTCTCTCATCGTTTATTGGATTCTTGCAAATAATAGCTTGTTGTAAAGCTCTTTCCATCCTCTATCCAACCATCTTAGGGTTTCTTTTTCTCTAAAGGTTAATCTTTCTTTCTCATAATTTAGGTCGTAATTAGGTTAATCCTCTATCCTCATAATTTTATGATTCTACCTTCAATTGATTTCTGTTATTGTTCCTCTTGTTCTTACGATTTTTTAGCATCCTTTCATAATGTAAAATCATGAATTAATCTTTTGAATCTTCCCTATACATGAAATCGGAATTCCCTACTTTTGTCTTATTTGTTGCCTATCCTGATCAATTGATTAACCTATTGGATTCTGATTTTGTTTCTTTTGGTTGTACATATTACAAACACCTAACCCTTCCTTGTTAACATGAAATCATAACCCTATTACCTTGTATGCATGAAATCGCAATTTGTCTTGTGCCCTATTATTAGTGTTGAAATTTGCATAGTTAATTGGGATGGTAATTCAGGTTGAATGTTGTTAAGTTCTTGACTATTATATCACACATCCAAATACGAGGCACCTGTGGCATCTGATCACTAGTTTCTGATAGGTTTGGTGAGTGGAATTGGTAAGAAAATAGGGTATTCAATTGGTTATTGAGTATGCATGCTTAGTTTAGTTTTGTCTTTGCCTTACGATGTTATAGGTGGTTCGGATCCCTTGAATAAAGATAAAGGAATAGCTTCTTGTTCAAAGACAAGAGAGGTAGGATCTATGCCTCATCGGTTTCTTCAGAGATTAAATTGGTAAGATGGTGATGGTCGAAATTGGTAAGATTGTTTAGTAGTTAACTTTGTTTTAAATTCCTTTTGATCTAAGTTCTTATAGGTGGATAATTGCCTTAGAGATTAAAGACCCTAAAAATATGAGAGATAATTTAGAGTTTAATTATCTGGTAGATTATCTTAATATAATAAAGTGATTAAAAGTAGTAATCATAATTCTGTACCCATTCATTATAAATAGGAAGCCAACCCCACAAAAATCATTCATAGAAATCTTACAAATTCGTATGAGCCTAAAACCCTATACCTCCCTATAGCCACCATAATTCTCAGAAACTTCAAACCAGCATAACTCACTCATCGTTCGTCGGATTTCTGCGAATAATAGCTTGTTGGAAAGCTCTCTTCATCCTCTTTCCAAAAATATTTTTTTTTTGTCAGGAGGTTAGTATTTCTTTGTCTAAGGTTAATTTGAAAATCTGCGGCGGAATTAGGTTTTCGCCAAATCTGCTTGAATTTCAAAATAGCATAACTTTCTAATCATTAATCAGATACTTGTTGGAAAGATCTTTTCATCCTCTTTCCAACCATATATAAATCACAGCTTGGATGGAAATATTTACGTGTTTAAGGTTAAGACAAAATCGTCCTATGCCCTACTTTTAGCGACAAGATTTGCATAGTTAATTGGAATGGTAAATTCAGGTTGAATCTTGTTAAGTTCCTGGCTATCACATCACACATCCAAGGGGAAGACACCTGCAACATCTGATCACTGGTTTTCTGATAGGTTTGGTGAGTGGTATTGGTAAGGAAATAGGGTAATCAATTGACCATTGAATATGCATGCTTAGTTTGCTTTTGTCTTAGCCTGGTGATAATTTAGGTGGTTCGGATTTACTTAATAAAGGCAAAGGAGTAGCTTCTTGTTCAGAGACAAGAGAGGTAGGATCTACGCCTCATCGGTTTCTCCAGAGACCCCTGCTCTTTTCTTGATGTTTTTGTTACCTGCCCTTGTTGTATTGCTTGTGATTGAATTATAGGGTGAGAATATGAAATGCGGAATGAGATATGAATCTCCTAGGCTATATCGAACCCCTGAGTTAGGAATTGAGTGCCCGGGATGCAATTGTTATGTGAATTGGATAAGTTGATTGTGTTCTGACATGATTGAGGATACCCTGTTGTGGTATTATGCTTTGTACTTGCCTGTGTGTGCTTGTACGTGTCTGTGTGTCAGGATCCTGTTCCGGTGGCCATTCGAGGTAAGTGTTGATGCTCCTAGGGAGAGGAGAGGTTCTTACTGGTATGGGAGTTGTTTGGGCGGCAAATCCCAGCAAAAGCTCGCTGGAGGTCTGGTCCTTGTGTGGCCGGAACCCTGTCCTTGTGTGGCAGGAAGCCCTGGTAGGTATGTGACCTGGGATGCCCTAGTAGGTATGTGACTAGGGAAGACTTGTCCATGTGGGGATAGTCGACTTGTCTTTGCAAGGACAAGGTGATAGACTTACTGATTAGTTTGCATGTTAACCATCTACCTTTTGTGCAGTAAGTCTTGGACAACACAGGTGGAAGGGGATGGCCTTTCTTCTTCATTGCCGAGGGCAATCTGATGTGTTTCACTTGCCTGTGTACTTCTTACCTTTCAGAAGTGTTTGCAGTCCTCCCTCAGCCATAGATTCGGCCCTAACCTCTTTTGATTGGTTTTTGAATTGCGTGATCCCCTTTAGTTGTTTAGGAATGATCTTATGTGAATTGGGAGATTTGTGTTTAGGGATTCTGTAGATCTTATGATGCTGTGGCCCTACTGAGATTCTTGTAATCTCAAACCGTTATTTTTTACCCTTTTTCAGGCTTAGGTACATTTACTGTTCGTGGTACCAGTGTGTGAGATCAAGGCTGCACGGCGGGAGAATATCGCATCACATTTGCATACTTGTTACTTGCGCATATAACATGAATGATTGGGAAACTTTCTGGTTTATTTTAAGCACTCTTCTTTACTTGTTATTTCCGAACCTTGATGAAGAATTTCTTGCTATTTATTTGGATCCCTATGGGACTTGTGTGTTATGAACCCAATGATTTGATTTAAGACTTCGGCTGATGTTTTATTTACTCCGTATGTTACCAGAAGATGTGTCCAATATCATACTCCAACTGTTGATAAGCAATAAAATGAACAAGCTAAAAATCGGTAGTTAATGATAAGCCTAATGAGATTCAAATAGGTCTTAGTTAATGATAGGCTTATTTGGGTTTCACGGCGGTAATGACCTTAATCGGAGCAATTATTAATAATTAGGAATTGGGGTCGTTACATTATCCTTGCGAGGTTTGGGATGCCCTAGTCCGTGTGTGGCTAGGGAAGACTTGTCCATGTGTGGCTAGTCGACTTGTCTTTGCGAGGACAAGATGAATAGGCTTACTGATTAGTTTGTGTGTTAACCATTTACCCTTTGTGCAGTAACCATCTACAGTGCCGAGAGCAATCTGATGAGTTTCAGCTGCCTGTGTACTTCTGATCTTTCGAAAGTGTTTGTAGTCCTCCCTCAACCATAGATAAAGCCCTAACCTCTTTGATTGATTTCTTGATTTGCGTGATCCCCTTTAGTTGATTAGGAATAATCTAATGTGAATTGGGAGATTTGTGTTTAGGGTTTCTGCAGATCTTATGATGCTGTGACCCTACTGAGATTCTTGTAATCTCATACCGTTGTTTTTACCATTTTTCAGGCTTAGGTACATCCACAGTCCGTGGTACCAGTGTGTGAGAACAAGGCTGCACGGCGGGGCAATATCGCATCACATTTGCATACTAGTATACTTGCGCATATAACATGGATGATTGGGCTACTTTCTGGTTTATTTTAAGCACCCTCCTTTGTTAGCTATTTCCAAAATTTGTTGGAGGATTTCTTGTTGGTTATTTGGATCCCTGTGGGACTTGTGTGTTATAAACCCAATGATTAATTTAAGACTTCCGCTGATGTTATATTTACGCCGTATGTTACCAGAACGTGTGTCCAATATCATGCTCCACTTGTTGATTAGCAATAAAATACATATGCTAAAAATTGGTAGTTAATAATAAGCCTGGTGAGATTCAAATAAGTCCTGGGTGTCATTTAGGTTTATTTGGGTTTCACGGCGGTAATGACCTTAATCGGAACAATTAATAATAGTTAGGAATTGGGGTCGTTACACCACCTTTTCTTTAAAAATGTGTTGAAGTATTGGGACGTTCTGAGGTCCATTGTGAGTGATCATGACACTCGATTCACGAGGAGATTTTTGACCGAGTTGTTCAAACTGTTTAGGTCGGAATTCAATTTTTCCACCAGCTTTCATCCTCAAAACGATGGGCAGACCGAGAGAGTGAATGCCTTATTGGAGCTCTACCTTGGGCACTATGTGAGTTCCAAACAAAAGAATTGGGCAAAGTTACTCGATATGGCTCAGTTCTCATACAACTTGCAAAAGAGTGAATCAACAGGTATGAGTCCTTTTGAGATTGCTAATGGACAACAACCTTACACTCCTAGCAAGATTGTCACAGGTTATCAAGGGTCAAATCCATCCGCCTACCACTTTGCAAGGAGTAGGACGAGCAGAAGGACCTTGCAAGAATGCAGTTGTCCAAGACGGCAAAGAGGATGAAAAAATGGGAAGACAAAAAGAGACGTCCCTTAGAGTTTGATGAAGGGGACCTTGTGTTGGTGAAACTAATGCCTCACCAAAGTCGAGTTTTCGCCAAGTTGCACAAGGGACTAGTGCGACGATACGAGGATCCTTTCAAGATGTTGAAGAGGATCCGCAAGGTGTCATACAAGCTTGAGTTACCACCAAGATTGGAGTTCCATCCTGTCTTCCATGTGAGTTTGTTAAAGCCATTCCAAGAAGACAAGGAAGATCCGGAGAGGGGGAAGTCCAAGAGAGCTCTCACAGTTGTGACCAATACCCATGATAAGCAACTAGATGAGATCTTATCAAAATGTGTGGTGCAAAAGAGTGGGAAGAACATGAACCATGTGGAGTACTTGGTTCGATGGAAGGGCGACCCTCTTAGCGAGACAAGCTGGGAAAAAGATTTCGATCTTTGACAGTGCTAGGACGAAATCAACGAGTTCTTGAGACAGCACACAACGAGGACGTTGTCGAGTTTGGTGGGGGAGAATGTCACTACTAAAACTCATATTACGCGTCATTCGGCTTCGTGTGTGACCCGTCCCTCGAATCGAGAGGCTTAATCAAGGAGAATCGACATATTAATGGAGGATCAATCAGAGGCAAGAGGGGAATTCAATGGGAATCCGTTCCTACCATATAAAAGACCCGATTTGGGGAATCAAGGTAATCAAAGATTATCATAGATAGGAAATCAGCCATTAGTGTTTTCCTTGTATATCTTTGTATAAACATTGTTACATCGGTTGACTCGATCTCCACCATTCATTGGGGAGCTGTATTGGCTATATAAGGGGTGCCTCCCCTTATTTGTAATCATCCAGCAATTCTTGCAATATTAAGAGTTTAATGTTTTCTCTCCATTCTCTTGTGTCTCTCTCTCTTTTCGGTTGTGTTCTAAGCTTATTATACTAACTAGCTTTGTGAGGAAGGCTGACTTAGCCTATTGGATACCTGGTCCTTGTGTGGCTAGACGCCTTATTCTTGTGTGGAAAGATGCCCTTATCCTTGTGTGGTTTGGATGCCCTTGTCCTTATGTGGCTAGGATGCCCTTGTCCTTGTGTGGCAGGATGAATAGGCTTCCTAATTAGCTTGTGTGCTAACCCTTTTTTCTTTTGTGAAGCGAAGCCTTGGACAACACAGGTGGAAGGGGATGGCCTTTTCTGTTGACGAGATAAATTGATGATTTACCTGCCTTTGTACTTTTGATTTTCAGAAGTGTTTGCAGTCCACCCTCAGCCTTAGTGTCACGACCCGGCCCACGGACCCTCGGATCAGCGGGCCCGGACGTGTATGTGAGCGTGATGAATCACAACTGCAACGCTCCGTTGGGCTCATAACCACATGGCCCAAAAGATGCATCTTGTTGCAAATGATACCATCACATAACACATATAAGCCCAAGACCTCCCTCGCTCCTTTCCGATGTGGGATTGGGTAACCTGACTCCCCCTACGGGCTAGGTCTCACAATCTCCCCTCCTTATAGACCTCGTGTTCTCACGAGGGGAGCACAAACGTATTTGACTTGGGCCCAAACTCATAGGCCCAGACTCACAGGCCCAAACATGAACACACAACACGGCCCAAGCCCACCCGGAAGAGGGAACGAACCTAGCTTCGCTACCATTTGTCACGACCCGGCCCCCGGACCCTCTGCCCAGCGGGCCCGGACGTGTATGTGCGCATGATGGATCATAACTGCAACGCTCCGTTGGGCTTATAACCACATGGCCCAAAAGATGCATCTTGTTGCAAATGATACCATCACATAACACATATAAGCCCAAGACCTCTCTCGCTCCTTTCCGATGTGGGATTGAGTAACCTGACCCCCCCTACGGGCTGGGTCTCACACTTAGTTTCGGCCCTAACCTTGGATTGGTTCTTGAATTGCGTGATATCCTTATATGTGTAAGGATGATCTAATATTTTTTGGGAAATGTTTATTTAAGATTTCTGTAGATATTATGATGTTATGAACCTACTGAGATTCTTGTAATCTTATCCTGTTATTTTCACCAATTTTTCAGGCTTAGGTACATTTGTTGTTCGTGGTATTAGTGTGTGAGAATCAAGGCCGCACGACGGGGCGATATTGCGTTACATTTGCATACTTTGTCTCCTTGGTTGCTTGCACATACAATATAATCATTGATTGGACTATCTTTCTGGTTTCTCAAGCTTCCTCCTTTGCTTGTTGTTTTCGAACTATGTTGGGGGTCATTTGCTAGACATTTGGATCCCTATGAGACTTATGTGTTGTGGATTCATTGATTAAATTTAAAGACTTTCACTGATGTTTTATTCACTCCGTATGATACCAGAATATTTGTCCAACATCATGCTCCAAAATTTAAAATCTTAAAGGAATTAACATGCTAAAATCAAAACTAGATGAATAAGCCTTGTGGGATTCAGATAGGTCCTGGTTCGGACTTGTTTAGGTTTCACGGCGGTAAAGGTCCCATTAGGAGCAAATTTTGGAACATGGGATTTGGGTCCTTACATTTGAATCGATGTTTAAGGATAGGAAAGGTGTTTTGGCAATAAGATATTTTATTTCTAACAAAGATTTTTAAATGAAAATAGTAAAGACTCAAAGACATATTTCAAAGAGAATACTTCATTCAGATTTTCAAGGTTCTTCCAACTGAGGCAAAGAGCCTCTTTTACAGCCAAAAGGACTATATTATATTGTATTTTTATCCTTACTTTTGAATAATAATTCATATCCTTATCAGAAAATTTCTTCCTTTTATTTTAGTCTATAACTTTGAAGATTATTCTTATCTCTTCTTATCTTCTATCATGTCTCCTTTTTATTCTGTCGCCTTTGGCAGTCTTCTTGTCTAGTCATTTCTTCTTTTTATTCTAGATCCAATGTATCAGTCCACTTGTTCATTAAAGATATCTGAGTAAGAGGTCCTGGTCCGGATCATGATTTGCGAATGGATCATCATCATCTTGATCTTCATCTATGGCCTTTTGTCCTCTCCCATAGATTATGCTCATATGCTTTAAAGATGTTATCCTTGGAATTACTTCTTTCTCCTTTGACGATAAGAGTACCCTTTTAACATCCAATTCTGTTAATTTTAACAGATCTTTTACTGCCTATGTATATGCTCTTTTTATCTCGTACTTGGGCCAATGCTTTTGCTTGATTTTTCTCACCAGATATGTTGTTTGATCGTTTTATTTTATGGTTTGCCGAATTCCCAATAGATTATTCATAGGACTGCAAAGGTGATTAAGTATTGTAGTAAAGGAGTTGGAGTCATTCCTTCCAATTCCGCATATCTTGTGAACAAGATGATAGTTTCTTCTATCTCTTGCTGAAAGTGATTATTTTGAGGGCTTCTGTCTACGAACCATTTTATCCACCATTAGAGAAAAGTTCTTTGACAAGTCTTAACGAAGTATATGAACCAAGTATAATATGTTGGCTTGTAGCAAAATATGTGTATCCATGCCTTCTGATAATCATGATAATTATATACAGATAACTGTTGTCCTGGTATCTTCTATGAAAACATCTTGTTGGTGAAAGGATGTTGTCTCCATTCTTCTTTGGTCATAACTCTTAGAATTTTTATCTGAAAAAATGCAATTTGATTAGGAAATCTTTTATCGAGATTATGAATAATGACAACAAATTGGGTTTCGAGCAATATTTGCTCATAAAACTCTTTGGTTTTATATCGGTAGTCCATCAGAAAATAGTTTTCTTTCGAAAAATTTTGAAGTACGAGGTCTTTTATCTCTTTTTTCTCATCTTCTTTTTCCAATAATATTATTTCTGTTTTAAATTTTTTAGTATAAAGATCTCTTTTTTCTTCTCTCATTGGTTATTCTCTTAAGGTTGAGGGTGATACTTTTATGGTTATTGTAATGGGTGATTTTGAAGGGTATAATGGTAAAGGTATTAACTTCTTTTTGGCTATTTGATCTGTGGTAATTGGGTTTATCACTAGGGCAGCATAGTCGTTTATTGGAGAAGTAAGAGGAGAATTTGAATATCTGAGACTTGTTGAACTTTTTGATCTAAAGGATGATGCTTTGCTTGCCAGCTTTGCTACTAGAGACTTCTTTTCTTCCTTCTTGTCTATTTTAAGCTATTAAGATTAGTAACTTATCATGTTCCTTTTGTACATATTCTTCAAGTTTTAAATATGTCATAATACTTTTTCCTTCTCTTATTCTCCTTATTATTTCTCTTCCAATAATCCTCAAGTCTTTATTAATACTTCGTCTTTCTTCTTCTTCTTTCTTGGCTTGCTGTTTCACACTGAATATTTTCTTATGACAGAACGTTCGAACAATTTTTGTTTTATTCTTGGTTAATCGTTCAGTTATCCAGTATTTATTTATTTCATAGCTTCTGGGATATTTTTTTTCTTTAAATTCTACTCTGTCGATTATAAACCTTTAATACCCCATCTCTTTTTTCCTGTTAACAAATTATTTGTGTCACTATCTAACTCACATAATATCTTAACATTTGTATTCAATCTTTGTAAATATTTTCTATTCTTTGATTCTTTATACTTTTTCCAATTTTCATCTATATGTTTGTCAATTTTTATTTTTATTTTATTCAATTCATTTATTTTTCCTTTCATTTTTATAATCTTTTATAGTATCGTCAATTATTCTTAGTAATTTTCTTCCAAATTTTTCTCTTTTCAATATTCTTTACAATCATAATATTCTATTAAAGTAGTATGGTTTACCATACAGTCATTAATGCTTTGATTTATTCCTTCTATTAATTTAGTTCTTAGTATTTTTATGTCACTAATTCTTGATAAATCTATTTTCATAAATCTTTCAACACATTTCACTATGGTTTGTACTTGTGCATAAATAACGAGGTTAGTCATTTGTACCTTTGCGTTTTCTATTTTTGATGGTTGCCTCTTAACTTTTATTTTTCTTTAAATCTTTTATCTTTTGTTCGCTGTAAAAACTCTCTGGATAACAAAATCAGGTAAATTATTTAACTTTCCTTTGATAAATTCGATATTAAAATCAAAATTAGATAATAATGTTTGTCATCGTACAAATATTTATTTTGAGACCAAATTTTTTACATATTTTTCTAAGATGAATTTTTCTGACTGACAATCAACTCTTATTAAAAAGATTTTACTAAACAAATCATCTTGAAAAGCATTAACAGATAAAACTATAGTTAGAACTTTCTATTTAGCAATAAAATAGTTATATTGAGTTTCATTCTAAATTCTTGAGTGATATCTTACTAATTCTTATGTATTATTTATCTTTTGCCTTAATATTCCTTCGTAGTTATTTTCAGATGCATCAGTCTCAACTATTAAATATGTATTTCCTTGAGGGATGCCTAAACATGATAGTTGTTTTACCTTTTGCTTTATTTCTTTTACTACTTTAGTCATTTTTCTTATCCTTTTATATAGTGGTTTACATAAGATTCTAATATTAGGAATGAATTCTGCTATATATTTCAAACATCCTAAAAAATTTTGCAATTATTGTTTATCTTTTATTTCATTGGGAAATATATCATCAAATTCAATACTTCTATTTATAGGGGTAAAAGTTTCTTGTGCTATAGTATATCCTAAAAATCTTATCTTTGTCTGAAATAATTTAATGAGGGTTGTTTGTTTTTTTTTTCAATTATATTTGTCATTGTTTCATTAAAAGAAGTAGATTGGACTAAGAATATCCCTCAATCATATTATACTATAACTTCATCATTTAAAGATAAAAATGAATCACCTTCCATGTTCCCTACACCTACTGATATGACTAATACAATTAATTATAATAATCAATTATAAAATATTTCAGTTAAATATAGAGTTGATATATGATCAATATTTTGCAAATAAAAATGATGAAAAATGTCAAAAATATCTTCAAGAAATACCCTTGATGATGAGGGAGAAGATATGACAAGATTACAAAAATGAGTTGACTAGATATCATGCCCTTCCAGATTTCTTTATTTGGTGGAAATCATGGTATGATAATTATGAAAATGAATTAGTCGAATCATCAAATAATAAATCTATAAATGAAACATCATCTAGTCAAACAACATGGATTAAAGCAAAAACACAAACTGTTGAAAAATCAAGGTATCCTTCTTTTGAAGAAATAACTATAAATTGGAATATATAAATACAATTATAGCAGCCCCTTTTAAAGAAGTAGATATCTCTGACTATGGAAAAATAAAAAGCCAAAATAACTATACAAATAAAATACTACAATTAATATCACAACTAGAAAGTATAGAGCTGAGGCAAGAAAAAAAATAAAAATAGAAAAATCTTTAATTAAGCCAAATGAAAAAATTAAGAATTTTAATCTAGGACACGAGGATGAACTGCTTAAAAAGATAATTCCGAAGTAGAAGAACTAACCAAACAGTTTGAAGAAAAATTAGAAGTTGATAGAATAAAATCATATAATTGACCTAGAATTCCTCACTATTATCCTAGACCATCACCACCAGATATACAGACAGAAGAAAAATGGATCCAATGAAGTTATGATGGTAAAAGTATATATGAATGAAACATAGATGGTAAAACTGAACATGGAATAATGGATATATTAAATAAAATATGTATGACAGCACCTACTTATAAAATAATAGATAATACTAATAAAAAAAATAATCAGGATAATAATATCAGGTTTCACAGGACAACTAAAAGAATGGTGGGATAATTATTTATCCTTAGTTGAAAAGAATAAAATAATATTAACAATAAACCCGAAATTAGTGACGGACAAACATTCAAGACTGATAATTCTTTTTCCACTCTAATTTATGCAATAAGCAAACATTTAATAGAAAACTCTCAAAGTGTGACTGAAAAAGCATTTGTAATATTGTCAAATTTAACTTGTCCTAAACTACAAAATTTTAGATAGTACAAAGATATGTTCCTATCTAGAGTATTTCTTAGAGAGAACTGTCAATAGTCATATTAGAAAAAAAGATTTATCAAAAGATTATCTAGATTATTTGAAGATAGAGTAAAGAATATAATAAAATGTAAGTTTAATGATAATAGTCTTCATTATGATATAATAATTTATGGAGATTTGATAACTGAAGTAAATTCATAATGGTTAAATATGTGCAATTTGTTAAAATTAAAGTTAAAACTTAAGCAGGATAGACTCAGTTAGGATCTTTTTGCAGTCAATATAGTTATGAAAAGATAACAGCACCTTCAGCCAAACATAAAAATAAAAAACATAAGAAATCAATAATTAATAGGTACCAAAAGACTTATCAAAGAACTTACAAAAAATTACAATTTAATAAGAAAAAGAAAATAGGAAAATACAATAAAAATAAAAGTAAAGAGAGAAAGAAATGACCTACCTGTTACAAGTGTGGTAAATACAGTCATTATAAAATAAAATATCCGTTAATTTAAAGATAAGAGTCCTAGAAATAAATAAAAATAATAAAGAAAAGTTATTAAACATGATGGGGAAAGAGTCAGAAAGTGATTATAGTGCTTCAAAAAGTAGTAATAGCATAGAAGAATGTGAATGCATAGGATCATATCAGTGTTATAACATTAAAACAATAACAACAGAAAAAAAAATTATTTTATATGATTGTCCAGATGGAAGATAAAGAATTACAGAAAAAATACTTAATAGAATATAACGTTTATATTAAGAACAACAAGAGTAAGAATAAAGAAGTAAAAATATATAATTTAAATGAGATCTTATTTAAATGAGAACAAAAGAATGAACTATTAAGTTTACATGATTTAAAACAAGAAATTTAATATATTAAAGAAGAAATAAAAAATCAAAAAGAAGAAATAAACTCTATTCATTATAATTTAAAGGGTAAAGCTCAGGTCGAAAATTTTTCTAAGAGTAGTAATAAAGAAAAAGAAGAATTTGTTAATGTTATTTCAAAGATAGAACTTCAAAAATAGTATACTTATATAACTATAGTTATAAAAGATTTTAAGATAAGAGTAAGAGTTTTGTTAGACTCAGGAGCAGATCATAATTATGTTAGAGAATGATTAATATCTACTAGATACTATGAAAAGACTAGAGAACGATTACATGTAGCTAATAAACAAAAATTAGAAGTAAGATATAAAATATTAAATGAACATGTGTGCAATAAGAGAATATCTTTTAGAAATATTTTTCTATTAGTTAAAAATCTATCCCAAGATTTTTGATATTAGGAACCACTCTTCTTTGTCAGATTTATCCTTTTAAAGTAGATAATAAAGGGTTAATTACAAATATATTAGGATAACAAATTATTTTTGAACTCTATAAAAATATACAAGAAAAGATATAAACATAATGAAAGAATTAGAAATTAAAAAAGAAGTCTTATTAATAAATAAATAAAATATCTACATTCATTAACTAATGAAGTAAACCATAGAAAAATAGAAAAAGATCTACAAGATATAAAAACAAAAAATTAGAAAAATTAAAAGAACAATTTGAAAATTGAGTATGTGCAACCCTACTAAATTCTTTTTGGAATAGGAAAAGACACATTATAAGTTTATCATATGAAAAAGACTTTGATCAGAAAAATATACCTACAAAACCCAGATCAATCCAAATAAATACAGAACTATTAGAATACTATAAAAAGATAAAAGAATTATTAGATAAAAAACTTATAAGGATCAATAAGTCACCGTGGTCTTGTGCAACATTTTATGTTCAAAACCAAGCAGAAATAGGAAGAGGTGCACCTAGGTTAGTAATTAACTATAAACCTCTCGATAAAAACTTACAATGGATTAGATATCCTATACCAAATAAAAAAAATTTAATAAAAAGATTATCTGGAGCAATTATATTCTCAAAATTTGGTATGAAATCAGGATTCTAGCAAATACAAATACATAAAGAAGATAAGTATAAATAGCCTTCACAATACCCTTTGGACATTATGAATGGAATGTAATACCATTTGGCTTAAAAAATACGCCGTCTGAGTTTCAAAATATAATGAATGAAATAATTAATCCTTATTGCAAATTCACCATAGTATATATAGATGATGTGCTAGTACACTCTACATCAATAACTTAACATTTTAGACATCTAAGGAAATTCTTAAATATAATAAAAGAAAATAGATTAGTGGTGTTTGTATCTAAGATGAAATTATTTCAGACAAAGATAAGATTTTTAGGATATATTATAGTACAAGAAAATTTTATCCCTATAAATAGAAGTATTGAATTTGTTAATAACTTCCCCAATGAAATAAAATATAAACAATAGTTACAAAGATTTTTAGGATGTTTGAGTTATATAATTCATTCCTAATATTAGAATTTTATGTAAACCACTATATAAAAGGTTAAGAAAAAATTCCCCAATTTGGGATGATAAAATGACTAAAGTAGTAAGCGAAATAAAGAAAAAGTTAAAACAACTACCATGTTTAGGCATCCCTCAAGAAAATACATATTTAATAATTGAGACTGATGTATCTGAAAATAACTATGGAGGAATATTAAAATAAGAGATAAATAATACAGAATAATTATTAAGATATCACTCAAAAATTTGGAATGAAGCTCAATATAACTATTATATAGTAAAAAAGGAAATTCTAAAGATAGTTTTATGTGTTAATGCTTTTCAAGATAATTTGAATCATAAAATCTTCTTAATAAGAGTTTATTGTCATTCGGAAAAATTTATTTTAGAAAAAAATGTAAAAATTTTGGTTTCAAAACAAATATATGCACAGTGGTAAGCTAAATAATTTGCTTGAGTTCTTATCCAAAGAATTTTTGCAGGGAATGAAAGATAAAAGAATTGAAGAAAAAGAATAAAAGTTAAGAGGTACCATCAAAAACAGAAAATAGAAAGGTACCTATGGCTAACCTTGTTGTTTATGCACAAGTGCAAACCATAGAGACATGTGTTGAAAAATTGATGGAAATAGATTTTTTAAGAATTAATAAAATAAAAATACTAAAAATTAAATTGATAGAAAGAATAAATCAAAGCATTAATGACTATATGGTAAACCATATTACTTTAATAGAATATTGTGATTGTAAAGAATATTTAGAAAGAGAAAAATTGGAAATAAAATTACTAAGAATAATTGACGATACTATAAGAGATTATGAAAATGAAAGAAAAAATAATTGAGTTGAATAAAATAAAAAGAAAAATTGACAACCATATAGATGAAAATTGGAAAAAGTATAAAGATTCAAAGAATATAAAATATTTACAAAGATTGAATACAAATGTTAAGATATTATGTGAGTTAGATAGTGACATATATAATTTATTAACAGGAAAAAAGAAATGAGGTATCAAAGGTTTATAATCGAAAGAGTAGAATTTAAAGAAAAAGAATATCCCAGAAGCTATAGAATAAATAAATACTTAATAATTAAACGATTGACCAGGGATAAAACAAAACTTATTCGAACGCTCTGTTATCAAGAAATATTTAGTGTGAAACACCAAACCAAGAAAGAAGAAGAAGAAAGACAAAGTCTTAATAAAGACTTGAGGATTTATTGAAGAAAAATAATAAGGAGAGTAAGAGAAGGAAAGAGTATTACAACATATTTAAAACTTGAAGAATATGTACAAAAGGAACATGATTAGTTATTAATATTAACAGCTTAAAATGGACAAGTATGAAGAAAAAAAAGTCTCTGGCAACAATGTTGGCAAGCAAAGCATCATCCTCTAGATCAAAAAGTTCAACAAGTTCTAGGTATTCAAATTCTTCTCCCACTTCTCTAATAAACTACTATTCATCCCTAGTGACAAACCCAATTAACCCAGAACAAATAACCCAAAAAAAGTTAATACCTTTACCATTATACCCTTCAAAATCATCCATTACAATAACCACAAGAGTATCACCCTCAACCTCAAGAGAAGAACTAATGAGAGAAGAAAAAAAAGATCTTTATACTCAAAAATTTGAAACAGAAAATAATATCATTGGAAAAAGAAGATCAGAAAAAAGAGATAAAAGAGCTGGTACTTCAAAAATTTTTGAAAGAAAACTATTTTCTGATGGACCACTCATATAAAACCATAGAGTTTTATGAGCAAATATTGCTTAAAACCCAATATGTTGTCATTATTTATACTCCTGATAAAAGATTTCCTGATCAAATTATATTTTCCTGGATAAAAATTCTGAAAGTCATGACTAAAGAAGAATGGAGACAACATCCTTTCACCAACAGGATGTTTTCATAGAAGATACTAGGACAACAGTTATCTGCATATAATTATCATGATTATCAGAAGGTATGAATACGTATATTTTGGTACAAGTCAACATATCATACTTGGTTCATATACTTCGTTAAGACTTGTCAAAGAACTTTTCCCCAATGGTGGATAAAATGATTCAATGATATCCTAAAAAAGATCTCTTTCAGCAAGAGATAGAAGAAGCCATCATATTGTTCATAAGATATGTAGAATTGGAAGGAATGACTCCAAATCCGTAACTACAATACTTAATCACCTTTGTAGTCCTATGGATAATCTGTTGGGAATTTGGAAAAACGATAAAATTAAACGATCAAACAACATATCTGGTGAGAAAGATCAAGCAGAAGCATTGACCCAAGATAAGATAAAAAGAGTTTGTACATAGGCAGTAAAAGATCTGTTAAAACTAACAGAATTAGATGTTAAAAAGGTACTCTTATCGTCAAAGGAGAAAGAAGCAATTCGAAGGATATCATCTTTAGAGCACATAAGAAAAATCTATAGGAGAGGAAAAAAGGCCATAGATGAAGATCAAGAAGATGATGATCCATTCCCAAATCATGATTCTGACTGGGACCTCTTACTCTGTTATCATTTATGAACAAGTGGCCCGATACATTGAATCTAGGATAAAAAGAAGAAATGACAAGACAAGAAAACTGCCATAGGAGACATGATAGAAGATAAGAGGAGATAAGGAGAATCTTCAAAGTTATAGATTAAAATAAAAGGAAGAAATTTCTTGATAAGGATATGAATTATTATTCAAAAGTAATAATAAAAATATAATATAATATATTCTTTTTGACTCTAAAAGAGGTTCTTGGCCTCAGTTGTAAGCACATTGAAAATCTGAATGAAGTATTCTCTTTGAAATATGTCTTTGAGTCTTTACTATTTTCATTTAAAAATCCTTGTTAGAAATAAAATGTCTTATAGCTAAAATACATTTCCTATCCTTAAACACTTCATAGGAAACCCTCAAAGTGTGGGTGAAAAATATTTGTAATATTGTCAAATTTAACTTGTCCTAAACTACAAGATTTTAGATAGTACAAAAATATGTTCCTATCTAAAGTATTTTTTATAGAGGACTGTCAACAATCTTATTAGAAAGAAAGATTTATTGTAGGATTATCTAGATTATTTACAGATAGAGTAAGGAATAGAATAAAAGGTAAGTTTAATGATAATAATATTCATTATGATATGATAACTTATGGAGATTTGATAATCGAAGTAAATATAGAAGGGTTAAACCTGTGCAATGAGTTAAAATTAAAGTCAAAACTTAAGCAGGATAGACTTAATGGAAGAAAGGAGTTAAGATCTTTTTGTAGTCAATATGATTATGAAAAGATAACAGCATCTTCAGTCAAACATAAAGATAAAAATAGAATCACAATTTAATAAGAAAAAAATCACGAAAAATCACGATATAACAGTACCAAAAGACTTATAAAAGAACTTACGAAAAATCATGATTTAATAAAAAAATAGAAAAAGACAATAAAAATAAAAATATGGAGAGAAAGAAAGGACATACTTGTTACAAGTGTGGTAAATACAATCATTACAAAAGAGAATGTCCGTTAATTAAAAAGATAAGAGCCCTAGAAATAAATGAAAGTGATAAAGAAGAATTATTAAACATGATGAGAAAAGAGTCAAGAAGTGATTATACTATTTCAGAAAGTAGTAAAAGCCTAAAAGAATGTGAATATATAAGTTTATGTCAGTGTTATAACATTAATACAATAATAACAGAAAAAATCTTATTTGATATGATTGTCTAGATGATATAAATATGTAACTTTTGGGTCACACATAAAAGATCTTGAATGGATCATAATTAGTGATTACATAAGTTGATTATTTTAATATGATTAAAATAATCATTCATTTAAGCTTACTTTTTTATTCTATAATTTATTATATAGATAAATAATTAGATAAATAAAATAAACTTCATTTAATTACTGCATACTTGTATTATCTAGATGTCCAAGTAAAGCAAAAGGCTAAATAAAACCACTTACATAATGTAACTGTGTCAATAATTTCTTATTTTGATTAAGAAAATTTTGATCACACATAAATGAAAGATGTGCTGAAAGATAAAAGAGAAGATTTTGATAGCAAATTCAAATATAAGGATAATCGAAATCTTTCCTAAAAAAAATGATAATTTTGGTCATGTGTATTTAAGGGGGAGAATAATTTTTGTTTTCTTATTAGACAGGGAATCAATAAAGCAATTTAATAAGAATTGAAAATATTAATGATTTGCAGAATTTTCTTTATATGATAAAGAAAATCAAAAGGTATTATTAATATAAGATATTAAGAGAGATGATTTTGATAGCATATTTAAATACGAATAATAGCCAAAATCTTTCCTACAAAGGAGGTGATAATTTTGGTCATACGCTATTTACGGGGAAGAATAACTTTTAAGATAGGGAATAGATAAAATTTTTTAGTAAGAATTAAAAATATTAATGATTTGCAGATTGTTTCTTTATGTGATAAAAAAAATCAAATAATAATAATATTATTAGATATTGTCGAAATCTTCCTGAAGAAAATCTCCACACTTTCCTCTCTCTTGTGGCCATTAGTCATATAATATAAGAAGAATTGGTTTTGAATTTTTCTTTAATCCATTAAGAAAAAAGTCTATGTAGATACTAGAAGAGGTTTCTTCATGAAAACTGTGGAATCTAAAGCCCTTGGTACAATTGCCAAGCTAATTGGTCAACAAAGAATTATGTTTAATGGTCTTGATTTAAATCTATGTGTATAAGTTCCTGGATATGATGACATGTTACAAAAAATTTTAATCTTTCGTTGCATATACCATAGTATAAAATCCCAATAATGGTAATGGAGGTGTAGGCTGCATTAAGATTATTTTCAATCCCCTCCCTTCTTACCTTAGTATTCACGTAAGCTTATGATTAGTAATAATTGATTAAAATTTATTTTTAATCTTGTTTAAATTATAAATAAAGATTAAAACTTGTTTATTTCCATAATAGGTAAAAGAAAATATTAATTACCCCTTAGCCACCACCTTTCAAAATTAATCAAATTTGATTCTAATTAATTGAGAAAGATCTTAGTAATTAATTAGATTAATTAGGAAATATCCTATTAATTAATTTGATTAATTAATAGAAAGACCGCATACCATATAAAGCATGATTATGCATTTAAGCTTGGATTCTGCTGACTTTCTGGTTACGGGGGTATAGTGTGACACTGTGACTTGGTTATATTTTCAAAATTATTAATTTATTTTATTAAATACAACTTGCGTTGTCATGCCTTCCTACAATATTTTTGGCTATAATCTACCCATATGTAGTTCGGGCTTCTCATAGGAAATATGTAATTAGCTACAACATTATATTTGGTAACTCTTTCCTAACCCTAAGGAGGAGGAGGCGCAACTTGAAGCTGCGTCAAGACCAAGTCATGCTATGTAGCTTCTATGATAATCCGATTTAAATAATAATAATATTATTATATTATTATATTATTATTTATTTTATTGTGGAATAATAATGCTATGTATCTTCTATGATAATAATAGTGTTTCCTTCCAGGCTCTCAGTATTTATTGTGGAATGGTAATTCTGGGAAAGGAGATTTTTTAACGGCCAGTCCTGGGAATCACTTAGTCAGTATTTTTGCTTTTGGTAATCAATAGGATTGAATGAGATTTGCAAAAAAAAACCCTCACCTAATATTAAGTGATAGCCTTTCCAAAATCAAGCACTCATAAGACAATCGATCATTAGAAGAATAACTTCCCATCACAATTATTCCCTAATTATCTTCAAGAAGTGAGGTGAATAATGTATCCACAAGGTACTGATTTTGGTTTGACTTAAATGGATTGAATTCAAACGGTATGTCATGAATCCATAGGCAGTTGGTTGGATACCCAATTGTTGGATTTAGTACTCTAACCAAGAGACATATGTGATACAACTGGTAAAAAAGTTACCTATCCACGTGAGATTGAGCTTGCTGGCCTGCCCTTTGTCACGGGACTAGAGTTTTGCGGAATAGAAACTCTCCGTGCGGCCTTAGACTATCGCTCTCGCAATAGGCTAAGTAAGCCTTCCTCACAAAGCTAGCTAGAATGCTAAGCTTAGAACCGAACTGAAATGAGAGAGGCACAAGATAATGGAGAGAAAGCTCTAAACTCTCAATATTGCAAGTATTGCTGGATTTGGTGGATGATTACAAATGAGGGGTGACACCCCTTATATAGCCTTTACAACTCCCCAATGGATGGTGGAGATCAAGCCGTATGATCTAACGGTTATATACAAAAGTAGAAAGCACAAACACGGATCCCAAGTAGGGAATATATTCCCTCTCTTAGTGGGAAACATAGTGGGGACATAATGGGGAAAGATTCCCTCATTGGTTACCGTGATCCTTGATTTGGGAGTCGGGTCCCGCACGAAGCCGAATGACTCGTAGTCTGATATCATGAATGACATGTAGTCTGATATTCGGTCGTGACATTCTCCCCCACCAAACTCGCCAACGTCCTCGTTGTGTGCTGCCTCAAGAACTCTTTGATTTCGTCTTCGTACTGCCAAAGATCGAAATCTTTCTCCCAGCTTGTCTCGCTAGGAGGGTCGCCTTTCCATCGAACCAAGTACTCCACATGGTTCATATGCTTCCCACTCTTTTGCACCACCCGCCTTGATAAGATCTCATCAAGTTTCTTATCATGGGCATTGGTCACAGCTGTGGGAGCTCTCTTGGACTTCCCCCTCTCCGGATCTTCCGTGTCTGCTTGGAATGGCTTCAATAAGCTCACATGGAAGACAGGATGGAACTCCAATCTTGGTGGTAATTCCAGCTTGTATGATACTTTGCCAATCCTCTTCAACACCTTGAAAGGACCCTCGTATCGTCGCACTAGCCCCTTGTGCAACTTGGCAAAAACTCGGCTTTGGTGAGGCATTAGCTTCACCAACACAAGATCCCCTTCATCAAACTCTAAGGGACGCCTCTTTTTGTCCGCCCACTTCTTCATTCTCTTTGCCGCCTTGGACAGTTGCACTCTTGCAAGGTCCTTTTGCTCATCCCACTCCTTGGCAAAGCGATAGGCGGATGGATTCGGCCCTTGATAACCTGTGGCAATCTTGCTAGGAGTGTAAGGTTGTTGTCCATTAGCAATCTCAAAAGGACTCGTACCTGTCGATTCACTCCTTTGCAAGTTGTATGAGAATTGGGCCACATCAAGTAACCTTGCCCAATTCTTCTGGTTGGCACTCACATAGTGCCTAAGGTAGAGCTCCAATAAGGCATTCACTCTCTCGGTCTGCCCATCGGTTTGAGGATGAAAGCTGGTGGAGAAATTGAATTCTGACCCCAATAGCTTGAACAACTCAGTCCAAAATCTCCCCGTGAATCGAGTGTCTCGATCACTCACAATGGATCTCGGAACGCCCCAATATTTCACCACATTTTTGAAGAAAAGGTGGCTTGTCTCCTCTGCCGTGCATGCTTTGGTGGCTGGAATGAATACTGCATACTTCGAGAATCTATCCACCACCACAAGTATGGTTTGGAAGTCACCAGACTTTGGGAGGGATGTGATGTAATCCATGGAAATGCTCTCCCAAGGTCTCTCCGGTATAGGCAATGGCTCTAACAATCCAGGAGTCTTTTGTTGCTCAATCTTGTCTTGTTGGCAAACTAGACAAGTTTTCACATACCACTCCACATCGTCTCGCATGTTAGGCCAATAATAACCATCTTCCAAAAGTGCAAGAGTTCGAGTAATACCTGGGTGACCAGCCCATCCTGAATCGTGGCATTCCTTCATAACTTCCTTCCGAAGTTTGTCATGTCGAGGGACATAGATGCGGTTGCCTTTGGTGAAGAGCAACCCATCCTCTAGCCAAAATCTGCGGGTCTTGCCTTGCTTCACTTGTTCTGCCAAGGCTTGAGCTTGGGGGTCATGCTCCATACCCCCTCGAATCCTTTCCACAAAAGGACTCACTGGTCGACTGATGGCTGCAAGTTCGGCCCTTCTACTAAGAGCATCCGCCACCAAGTTTGCCTTTCCTGGCTTATACTCGAGTGTATAGTCAAACTCAGCCAAGAAATCTTGCCACCTTGCTTGTTTCGGCGATAACTTCTTTTGTGAAATGAAGTAGCTTGTGGCAATGTTGTCAGTCTTGACAACGAACTTGCTCCCCAGCAAGTAATGTCTCCAAACTCGCAAGCAATGCACCACGGCTGTCATCTCCTTCTCTTGCACCGTGTACCGCCTCTCGGTCTCATTCAGCTTGCGGCTCTCATAAGCAATTGGGTGTCCGTCTTGCATCAAAACACCACCAATTGCAAAGTCAGAAGCATCAGTTTGTACCTCGTATGGGAGTAGGTGGTTAGGCAAGGCTAACACCGGCTCCTCCATAACAGCTGCCTTCAGTGCATCGAATGCCTCTTGGCATCCACTCGACCAATCCCACACCTTGTTCTTCTTGAATAGCTCGGTCAAGGGTGTGGCAATAGAAGAGTACCCTTGTATGAACCGCCGATAGTAATTGGCCAACCCCAAGAAGGAACGAAGATCCGTGACCTTCTTTGGGGGTTGCCAATCCTTGATAGCTTGGATCTTGGCACCATCCATCTTGATTTTGCCTCCGCCCACTATGTGGCCAAGGAATGCCACCTCCAGTTTGGCAAATGCACATTTCTCTCGCTTGACATACAGCTCATTCTCCCTCAAAGCTTGAAAGACCATCCTTATGTGTTGGATGTGCTCTTCAAGTGTGCGGCTGTATATCACTATGTCATCCAAATACACAACAACAAAGCGATCCAAGAACTTTCGGAGTACTTTGTTCATTAGTGTGCAAAAAGTAGCAGGTGCATTTGTCAAACCAAATGGCATGACTAAGAATTCATAAGATCCATACCGTGTGACACATGCGGTCTTGGCCTCATCTCCTTTTGCTATGCGGACTTGATAGTAGCCCGATCTCAGATCCAACTTGGTGAACCATCTCGCATCCCCAAGTTGATCAAACAAGTCAGCAATAAGAGGAATAGGGTACTTGTTCTTCACGGTTACCTTATTCAAGGCTCGGTAGTCGATGCACAATCTCAGCGACCCATCTTTCTTCTTTTGGAAAAGCACCGGTGCTCCGTAAGGTGCTTTCGATGGTTGGATGAAGCCCGCATCCAACAACTCCTTCAATTGTCTCCGTAGTTCAGCTAACTCCGGAGGTGTCATTCGATAAGGGGCTCTCGCAGTTGGTTTGGCCCCGACTTCCAACTCGATGGCATGGTCTACCTCCCGTATGGGTGGTAGCTTCTTTGGGAGTTCTTTGGGCATCACATCGCCAAACTCCCCAAGAACTTCCATAACTTGGATGGGCACTTCGTCATCAGCAGGTGTGCCTTCATCCATCACCAAGGTAGCTAGAAATGTGGGTTCTAGCTTCCTTACTCCTCTCTTCAGCTGCATAGCTGATAGTGTTTTTACCTTCAGCTCCTTCTCTCGAGCCACTGGCACCACACAACACTTGCTCCCTTCGGAAAGTATGAGGGTGTTGGTGCAAGACACTGGGACTGCTCTTGTCTGGTCCAGGAATTGCATCCCTAATACAATTGGAAAGTCATCCATAGGAACAATGGAGAAGTCAAGTTTACCTTTCCATTCTCCCATTTGTAGCTCGACCCCTCGGGCTACTCCAAAGATGGGCTGAGCTTGAGTGTTCACCGTCTTTAGCCAGCCTTTCTCCTCTTTGAATTTGATGCCAAGTCGTTGTGCTTCCTCCTTCTTCATGAAGTTGTGAGTAGCACCGGTATCGATCAATGCACGGGACTCCCTCCCTTGCACGATGGGTCTAGCAAACATCCTCCCAGCTTGCTCCTCTTTGGCATCTTTGGTTGAGGCTTTAACAGCACTCAACAGTTGCATGGAACTCATCCTTGGTGCTTCCATTGCTTCGGCCTCCCTTGCCATGGCTGCCAGCTTGTTCCTCTTCGGGCAATCCACAGCTCTATGTGGCCCCTCATATAGAAAACATGAGAGCTTGAGTCTCTCGTACTTGCCCCGATTTTCACCTCCCCCATGTGTGGGTTTGGCTGGACGAAAGGACTTGTAGGGCTTGAAGGACTTGAAAGGCTTGTCCTTCCACTCCTTGGTTTCGTGGGCTGTTCCCCCACCTTTAGCCTTGTAGTCACGGAAGCTCTTAGGCTTAGGTGGATTTGAACTCTCGGCCTTGCTCTCAAATTCTGCCAAGGATTCGGCCTCGGAAATTACATCGTTGAGCTCCTTGACATTGCGTCGATGAAGCTCCAACTTGGCCCAACTTTGTAGGCCTCCCATAAATACGTACATGGCCTCCATCTCGGGCATGTCTGGGATCTCCAACAAGACTTCCGTGAACTCCCTCACGTAGTCTCGGATGTTGCCCTTGTGGGACAACCTGCGAAGCTTCTCCCTCGCCTCTAGCTCCCCATTTCTTGGTGAGAAATGTGCCTTCAGGAGCCTTTTAAAATCTCCCCATGTCTCCATCTTCAAGGTGCCACGCTCAATTTGAGCATGCTTCATCCTCCACCAGGTTGTGGCACTGTCGGATAGATACAGTGGGGCTTGGGAAAGTCGATCTCCATCGCTCTCCATGCCCACCCCTTGAAAGTATTGTTCAAGGTTGAAAAGGAAGTTGTCCACTTCCTTGGCATTCCTCGTCCCACCAAATGACTTTGGCCTTGGGACATCCAGCTTCAGCTTGGGTTTGGCAACCCCTTGCGCAATTCCCTTCTTGCAATCCTCCCTGATTCCAACCAAATCATCCTTAAATGAAGAGATCTCAGCAAGAAGATTTACCTTGAAGTCATCTAACTCTTCCCTCCAAGAGTGGATAGCAATGAGGGCGCCTTGCATCTCCTCGCGAAGCTCATTCACGTCCCCTGACTCGAGCTCGCTTATGCGTTGGCCATATTCCTCAATCATATCCTTGTCATCGGCAACCTTCACCTCCATACGAGTGATCCTTGCCTCCAATGATGACAGATGATCAACAGTTTTCATTCTCTTCTTAGGTTCGGGAGCACGTTGGGGTAGTCTCCCCACACGGACCTCCTCGACCTCCTCTTCAAAATGGATGTTGGCATCAGAAGTACTAGGCATCTCCATTTCTTTCTCAAAGGATTGAGCCGTAGCTCCGCTACCAACTGTCACGGGACTAGAGTTTTGCGGAATAGAAACTCTCCGTGCGGCCTTAGACTATCGCTCTCGCAATAGGCTAAGTAAGCCTTCCTCACAAAGCTAGCTAGAATGCTAAGCTTAGAACCGAACTGAAATGAGAGAGGCACAAGATAATGGAGAGAAAGCTCTAAACTCTCAATATTGCAAGTATTGCTGGATTTGGTGGATGATTACAAATGAGGGGTGACACCCCTTATATAGCCTTTACAACTCCCCAATGGATGGTGGAGATCAAGCCGTATGATCTAACGGTTATATACAAAAGTAGAAAGCACAAACACGGATCCCAAGTAGGGAATATATTCCCTCTCTTAGTGGGAAACATAGTGGGAAACATAGTGGGGAACATAATGGGGAAAGATTCCCTCATTGGTTACCGTGATCCTTGATTTGGGAGTCGGGTCCCGCACGAAGCCGAATGACTCGTAGTCTGATATTCGGTCGTGACACCTTGCAGACGTTTGTGTGAGGACCTGCTCTCAAAACCCGAACCCTCACTATACTGCAGTCTCGATCGGCCTGACTTGCAAATCGATCCGATCCTCTCGAGGCAATTTTCTTTTAAAACATCCTAAAATACTATTACAAAAGTATAAATTTATTAAAATATTTTATTTTAAAATAGAGCTTGGTATTAAAACATCATATCACTTAGCCAAGCATGCATTATGGAGTACATAAAATAAATCAAAACAATTGCTTAAAACCAGAATCGATGATCTTTCAAAACCAAGATATACACATACAAGCATGCCATAAAATTTAAGAATATGAAAACATGCTAAAAATATTCCGAGCGCTCAAATAAGATATAATAGTCTAGCTCCTAAGAAGACTCCAATAGAAACCTGAAAACATGACCTCTTGCTAGGCTAAACCTAAAAAACAAAAACAACAATGGAAGTGAGATCACAAAAACCTTATGTGATTCAAAACATCATAGACATTTTAGGTGGAAAAGGAGGCAACATATAAAACAATCAAGAAAATAAGTTAGTTACAAAACACAATTAATGCAATCCCATGTATCTATAGTGCTAACAACTCCAATTTATGTGTGATGTAAAAGTTACGCATATAAGGTAATAAGAAAATATGCAAGCTTTCCAGTAGGCTCCAATCCCAAAACTATGCAACATGCAACCATCACGCAACCATCACAGTCCATATAGAGAAACGATCCAAAACTATTGGGATGATAACAAATCGCTTGGGATGATAACAAATCGCTTGGGATGTGCTTTCCGGATAAGCTCCAAGCCTGTTGGTGGGTTTTTCTGTTACTTTACTTTGAAAATATTATATATACGCATATAACCCTGCACCACCAACGTTGTCTTATATTCACTCAAATTGGTTCGAAACAGTAATTATACATATATCAATATACCCGGCTCTCCCCATATAGTAATTTTTCTCCCATACACCTGGCCAAGGGACAAAGGCGTTGCCTTCTCCTTAAGGCTAACCACCCACACGTCTCCCACATTCAATAACCATGTAATGGTCCTCTTGACCAATTGTGAGACCTCATCCTTCAAAGAGTCCAATCAGTAGTCAAGTATAGTCGAATTAATGGGATTGGTCCATTTGTGTGGATTTGACCAGCTGACCAACTAGTTTGACTAGCCAGATCGGCCAATTGACCAAGTGCCAGTTAGGACACCCAAGTGGCGTGGCTATAGTCATAGAGCCTAAGTGATAGCCTAGAGTGTCATGTCGTCGGGTGAGTTTTGATAGTTATAGATGATGCGTTGTTTGGAGACTTAGTGTGCAATAATGTGATCTGCTTATTTTCGAGGCCTAAGTACAGTGGAATATCTCATGTAGCCTATTTGCACTTATGTGATGATTTTCTAAGCCTGTTTTGAGTGGTCGTAGGCCTTTGAGCCGGATTTATCATATGTGGGCCCAATCACTATTCATCGGGCCTAATTTTATTTTAAAAGATCAAATCATTATTTTAAACACTAAACACTATTTTGGCTCGTTCGGGGCATGTAGGTCGTTTTAAAACTTATTTCTGGTTTTTCGGGCCTCGGGATATAAAAGCCCAACCCAACACTTAGAAATTTTCCCAAGTGTTGCAGCCCAAGAAACCTCTCTTTCTCCCCATTCTGTCCCGTTACGACTAGCCCCTTCACCAAATAAGAACCCAATCTCTTCCAAACCTATTTTCTCTCCGAGACAACCATTGAGCTTCCTTCCTTACTCAATTCCTAACCCTAAGCAACAGATTTCCACTGGTGTTAGCTTCTCTTGGAGTGGATTTGGCCGGTTTGGGTATTTTAGAGCAAAATCAAGTTTGTGTGGTAAGTGTTTGATTTCTCTCCTTCCTTGGCTGATTGTTGGTTGTTTTGGCATGTTGTGATGTTGTTTATGAAGTCTTAATAGTTGGTTTTGATTGGTTTGATGTTTTGAGTAGTGTGTGAGCTTAGAGAAGTTTAATAGCATATGGGTCTTTGGGGATTTCGACCCCATTGGTGTTCTTGTTGATTCGACGGTTGATTTTGGTTCTCCTAAGTTTGTGGAGTGTGTTTGCGGGCCTTGGTTTCATTGGTTTAGGCTGGAACAGATTGTGGCCTTTGTCGGGTTTGCCAATGGCCATTTGCTTTTGGTTCGGGTTGTGTTTTAGCGATCCATTGCGGTTGGTTTCAGATTTAGTGAGTGTTAATGGAATGGTCGAGTGTTAGTGAGTGTATCAGAGGGAGTTTTAAGTTTTATTTTTGGTTTTGTGTTAGTAATTGTTGAGTTTGGTTGGTTGACCTTTGGGTTTGATTGTTTGTGTTTAGGCGGCATTGCAGGAGTTCCTTGAGATCGTTGTTGCTGCAATTGTATTCTACACTTCACGAGATGGGAGTCTATCCTTCATACTCATGAAATGAAATTATTTTTATTTTGATGCATTAAAATGAGAAACTAAGTTTTGGTTTGATTGTGAGACACCCATTGGTATGAATATATTTAAATCCCATATTTAGAGCATGTAATATGTGTGACATGTTTTAATGTGAAAATTATGTATCTTGAATACTTGAAAATGCATTGATGTGCTTGTGTATGAATGCTAGTGGGTTGAGTGATCCTTCTGTGATATTGTGGATATCCTCGTACAAAGAATTAATTTGATCACATGTTTAATGCGTAATATTTGAGATTTAGTAGTTGTTAGTCATATTTAATTGCATGTAAACCCATGAGAAATATGTTCAGTGTGTTAGCTTTCGATTAGGTGTTGAATCGGTGAGGAAAATTCAGAAAACTAGAGTGTTGACATTTAGACCGGTCGAAATCTTATTTATACAATTTAGACCGGTCGAACTTAGACTGGTCGAGCCTCTATTCACACACTTTCGATCGGTCGAACTCAAACTTTTAGATCGGTCGAAAACCCAATAACCCTTCCAGAGAGCCCTTGGACCTATCGAAACCAAACTCTTAGACCGGTCAAACTTTTTCTGAGTGAACTTAGATCGGCCAAAATCAAACTCTTAGACTGACCGAAATTCCAAAAACTTTCTAGAAGGCTTTAAGATCGGTCGAATTGAAACCTTTCGGCTGGTTGAAATTTTTCTAGTGAGCTTAGATAGATTGAAAATTTAGTTCTTAGACTAGTCGAAATTCCTAAAGAACACTTAGACCGATTGAAACCCAACTTTAGACCTGTCAAAAATTCATAAAATTTTCCAGAAAGCCCAATGATCGGTCGAAACCAAACCCTTATATTGGTTGAAGAACTTAGACTGGTCGAAATTCTATAACTTGGCCTTTTTCACCTTTTATTGTTACCACTAAGCCACTTTAACCCCATACTTGGTAAACTCCTTTGATAACACAATTCTATACTTTTCTTAACCTTAGATGAGTTCCTATGAGTGTCTTTTGTGCATTATACCATTAGAATCCTAAGGCTTAGTGGCATGGATTTGTAGGAAAGAGGCATGTTTGGGTGTTACTGTTTTGAAGCTATGATTTATTTTCCCCTTTGAGAAGTATCAGTAACCCATGTTTGGTAGTCCTTGATAACTAGTCCTTTTTTTATCCTGAACCCTTTTTACATTATCCTTAAATTTATTATATCTCCCTTAGAGCTTAAGTTGGAATTAATGAGTGGTGAATGTGAAAAGTGTGTATGTGTCCCTTTAACACTTCCCTTGGTTGATTTTATTGCTAAAATTTGATTATGGTATCTAGTGAGTATGATTGAGCTATTTTGTGAGGACTCTTAGAATAAGAAAGGAGTGTATTTTCATGCATTCGAGCATATATGGTTTGTATTATGGTAAGAGAGATGTTTGCATAATCATTTATGTGGGCATGCTGAGTGGATTGATGGTAAGAGGATAAATATATTTTCATGCATGTGATCATACTGAGTATTTTTTTCATAAAATGATTTTGTGATTTATGAGCAAAATTAAATGGTGGGTCTACCTATGTCTATATGCACCGCTTGATTTATGAAATTAACGATTCTATGCACTTGACAAATATAAGATAAGTATATGAGATCTTAGTAGAAGAAACAATTGTTTACCTGGAGTTGTATTGATGGTATTTGCCAAGCAGTGTATGAGTGCTCGAGTGAAGCTAGTCACCTGCTTGGAGCCGGTGAAGGGTACGTTATTATGATCTTAATATTATTATGTATGATAAATTATAATAGGTATCTTATGTGATATTATAGGATTGAGTATGAGGTATATATTTATATTATTTTTTTATCTATTTGATTACAAGGATAAGATATATATATATAAAAGTTTTTAAGAGCAAATACATGAAAAACTCACCAACTGACCTTACGTGGAGAAGAGTCACTTTAGCTTTTAAACATATATTGAATATATAATGATATATAGTGATGAGAAAAATTGTTATCAGATATGAATACATAATTTTATGTAAATATGGCGTCACAATATATTGTTATAATATCAATATTTTATAAATATTTATTATTTATATTTTAACTCAGAATTTTACAGACATGTTCTAACTAATCACTATCGACGACAAATAATTATCAATCTCTCCTATGATTCTTCAAACCTCTCTTATGTATTAACTTCTCCAAATTAATAATTTTGGCCATATTAATTTAAAAGAATTTTATTATATTCGAAGTATTCCTCACCTAAACGTTATCGTTTATGACTGACCGCTGCATAAAGTGAACAGCTTCACTTGTTTATTTATTTATATCCAAAATCCATAGCCGTGTCGACTTGCCTGGCAGATCACGCCGGCGAACAGTCACCGGAGTGAGCAATACCTCGAAGAGGCACACCCCGAACGCAACCTCTCAAAGAGAGGACGATGCCGTTTGATGGATTTCCTCCTTACATCTCGGCTCAGCTCCACTACCTCATGGCTCATTATCCTGACTTCATCAAGGTAACCCTAACGATTTCGACTTCTCATCAACTCATCTTTACTTCTTTACCACAGTTTTCTTAACAATTTTTAACTTCCCAAGCAAGTTCTCCTTTATGATTTATTTAGCTTTTCAGGTTGAGCATGCGTGGTCAGGTAGCAAGTATAATCGTGGAACTCATGATCGGTTCACATTACTCATCCCGTACTGTCTAGACTACATGAAATGTTAGTGACTGAATGTATCGGAAGCCTACTGTTTGATATGCTTAGGTGTGTTTCTGAAGGGAATTCTTCTACTTGTCGCAGGGGATGTGCTATACAATGCGGAATCTCCACTGGCTGCACCGGATTTTATATTTGGACCAGACGATGAGGATTTCCACCCATTTCATGTCGTCGATGGGGAAGAAGGGGATCCATTACTAGAGAAGAGTATTTTGCGCGACTGGATTAACAAGGATCCTGCTCGGCTGCTGGGTCTTATAGTGGAATTGAGGTTCAGAGGAGTTCTCAATCGTTTTTGTTGTGGATGTTTTGTAGCTTTGAGTGTTGATTTCCTTGCTATTTTCAGGGATAAATACACGGCTTACCAGATGAAGCGTGTGGGAGCAGTAGACGATGAAAGATTGAAGTTTGAGATTAGTACCATTTTGTCTAGGGAGGTAACCTTTCGTCCAAAGGGAATACTGCTTCGCTTTCATTATGTTATACCCTTAGTTGCAATGCATGTCATAAAAAATATCACCTGGCCAAACAAGTAGACCGTTTCAGTGGTTTACATAACTTGTAATTCTAACAGTACTCTAAGATTGCTGGTTATATTTTCTTATGAATCCAATAACTGTGCTGCAGGGGATTGAAATGCATATGAGTTCAGGTTTTGAAAAGGTATTATTTGAAGTGAACTTCATCAAGTTTATAGCTTATCAATATTTATGTGATCGGGTTTTGCTGATTTTAACTACATCTTTGGTTTCAATGCCTTTGAATTTTAGCGTAGCCAGAAGAGGTCAAATTTGCAGTGCCTTTATTGGACATGGATATTAATAAAATGGTGCTTGCTTGCCCTTGGAGGCATCCACAAAAGATATACTTACAGGTTGAATTCTTTATCATTTTTTATTTCTGTCCCATTCATCATATTCTTCATCATGTTTAAATGTTTTTTGTGCTCTATTTATTGTACAGGTTGTATATCCTGTTGGTAGGAAGTATGTATCTGCTGCTTCAGCTCCTCGTCTGAAATTAGTATCTTCTCCTGACCTAAACACACTATTTTCCATTGAGGATGTCAAGCTTTCTCCATGGGTAGATGGAATGTATGTTACCTACTTTTTTTTCTTTAAATTCTGGCACTCATAACCTGTGCTCTATTCCTGTGGACACGTCAATGAATTGAACTGTTGAGTCTCTTTTGTCTTCTATCCTCATGCTATAAGGTGCATGGCCGAGTATCTTCCTCATTTGGAGGAACTTCTTCAGAAGCAGGTTAGCCATTTTCTCCATCTGGTAATACGCTTTAGCTATGAAATATACCTGATTTTCTATTTATCTTCTGTGCTACAGGTCATGGAAGCTGTTTCGTTGATTGATTTTCGGAGATGTTTTATTGAGGCATTGACCCCATTGTTTGGAAGGCCACTAGAAGCTGATCCGGTATTCATCCTGCCATTGCTTATCTTTTTTCCCTTATTTAAAGTGATCAAGGTTGATAGGTTTTATATTTTATCATGACAGGTCTTTTGTAGGAACGCCTCATTTCTTGCTGCATCTGGACCATTTACATTCCTGGTATCATGCAATCCTGGAGGAATCTTAGTTTTTTGTACATATATTAAAAAATGTTGGTTTCTGTAATACTCATTGCTGTTCTAATGCGGAGATTGGTGAAAATGGAGTGATTTGCGATGTTGCTACTTAAATGATAGTCCCCCTTGGGCACCTCCCCTTGCAAGCTAGCTTTTGTGGGTCTTGTTTTACCCTAGGGCTGTATCAAATGGTAGTGGAACTACACCTTGATGGACATTGTTTGTGAGATGGCTGCTACCCTGAGGAGGACGGCTACTCGATTAGGCAAGGGCCACAAAATGGTAGAAGAGGGTCTGCCAAACCTTGGACGGTGACTGTTAAGGGGGTGAATGAAAAGTGTAACCAATGTGGGGATATATACCCTTGGGCACCCTCCCGCGACAAGCTAGCTTTTGGGGATGAGTTCTAACCTAACCCTTAGATAGAACTCACTCCCAAAAGCTAGCTTGTAAGGGGAGGTTGCCCAGTTACACTTTGTAATCAATGTGAGACTCTCAATAATCCGGACAAATTTTGTACTTAAGCTGTCCACTTGGCATTTTGCAAAATGAGAACAGCTCAGAAAGTATGTCAAATGCAGATAATTATCTAAATAATAATTTAAAACAATCAGTTAGATGATTTTGTGAGGATTATAAGCATGCTAGGTTATAGTATGTCGCACTTCTGATTATGATAAAGAATGTGGTGCCAAGCTTGTCACAGTTTCAATACAGGTTAGATTAAGCGGGTAGAGGGGAATTCAGACAGGCTGTAGACACCATCCATGTTCATGCATACTCTTTTCTTACTTTTGTCATACCTTTGGTGTCCCTTCTTGGAGTGTCTTTTGCTTGCCACTTGTGTTTTATTTTTTAATTTGTTTCAGGCTTGCTTGCTAAATTTTTTAGGTTCTTAAAATTCAGGTTCATTTTATTCTTGGAACACAATTTCCAAAACAACAGCCTTCTTTGATGCTTCAAAGTACTCAGGTGATGATATTTCTTTTTCTTATCTACTATAGGTCTTGTATCATTTACATTGTTTTTCATTCATAATAGTAATACATATGTCTAGTGCAATTAGCTAGCATCCAGGATGTGATTGAGGTATTGATCCTGATCTTTATATGAGCAGATGTGATGGTATTGTGCTAAAGATTGCTTGTTACATTGTGCTTTTGTTGTCCTGTCTGTAACATGTATTTTAGAGCAGATGTCAGAATTCTTGTACAAGTTTGCATGGCACGTAGATAAATGATGCAGTAATTTTGATAGTTATAAAATTTTCTTTCTTTTGCTGATAAGAGCACCTATCTTATGTAGCGGACTGTTAAGCTCCCTTCCCTTATCTTCTAGATCTGTTTCACCACTCAAACAATATCATGGGAATTCATTAATGAAGTAAAAGATGTAAACAATCAGCTATTCGAGAGGCTGATTCTTTCCAGTCCCAATACTGGTTATACATCACAAATTTCCAGAATACCTCTGTCTATCATATATATATAAGCTGCCCCTCCCATAACTAATTTCTCTCACTCAACAGTTATATCCCTCCCTAAAACTTGCAAACCGCTCATTGATTTTTAGTCATATCAGCCTTCTTTTTCCTCCCCTTATACTCATTTTTTATCAAGAGCTTATCAATACTCCATGCTTGAACTTTCACCTTTTTCTCAAGGTGAGAATTAAGGAATTGTTGCTGAATAGAGTCTATTTGTAACCCAAGTAGACTCAAAATCTAGTAAGGCCTTCCATTTAAGTAAGATGTCCTTGCCAGTTCATCCTTGACGAGAAATCCATTGTTGCTTCAAGTTCAGTAGTCCATTCCAGTTCATTAATGATAATTGGAGGTAAGGGCTTGGGAGGGATAAATGTGCTCTTCATGGCCTGTTTCAATTGAGCATATGAAACATAGGATGTATTGTGGATGAAGCCGACATATTCAATTTATAGGCAACTGACCTGAACTTCTGCAACACTGTATATGGTCCAGAAACCCTAGGAGAAAGCTTTTCATTCATCCTTTTGGCCAAAGTATTATGGCGATAAGGTCCTAGTTTAAAATATACCTGGTCACCCACTTGGGATTCTAACACTCTTCTATGGTGATCAACACATTTTCGTATTTCAGAAAAAAGGGGCTAGTTGCTTAATTAAGCAATAGACATATCCCTATTTTTCATAAATTTATCCAAGTTAGCATTAGTAAAAGTTGGAGATAAGTCAAATTTGATACGTGGTGGAGGTTCTTTCCGATAAACAATTTGAAAAGGAGAGGATTTTGTGGAGGTATGGAAGGCAATGTTAAACCAATACATAGCTCACGATATCCACCGAGTCCAAACTTTGGGCTTATGACTAGCAAAACATCGCAGATAAGCTTCAAAATATTGATTAACAACCTCTTTTTTTTCCATTATTTATGGGTGGTATGCAAATTAACAATTGAACCAAGTGGATTGTAAATGAATAATTTGAAACAAATGTACAATTAGTGAAGCCTTGTGGTTTAATATAGCATGGTGCACAAACTCCTTTATTAATTTCTTAGCTGTGAATGGATGTTGCAATAAAGTAAAATGATAATGCTTGCTGAGACAGTCTATTACCTACTAGAATAGTGTCAAAGCAATACGATTTTCAAAGACTTTAAATCGATTCCATACAAAGATTTTCCCAAATGGCCTATGTAATTAGTTGAGTTGAGTTGTAGTAGTCAGCTAAAGTGAGAGTATGTTGTTTATCCATTAGGTCATCAATGTTCGGGGTTGGGAAACCTATCGATTTTGGTGGCTTTGTTTAGAAATCGATAATCGATGCAAAATCATCATGATCCATTTTTCTTCTTAATCAATAACATCAGACTAGAATACTGTGTTGGGACTTATACTTTCAACTAACAATATTTCTCCTATCAACTCTCCAATCTCATTCTTTTGCATATGAAAATACTTATAAGACCTAATTCAAATTGGTTTTGTGCTTGGATGGAGAGAAATCATACGAGTATGCCCACATGAGGATAGAAGTCCCACCAACATCTTGAAAATATGAGAGTAGTCATTCAGTGATGACCTTGTGAACTATCTACTCTACTCCTCCCGTAGCAATACACCTTTGCCTTCTAATTCAATAAACCATTGCATTTAGTGAAACAATTGGCTTATGCAAAGTTGGATCCTCTTGAAGTTTGACATATTCATTGACAACACAATGCATGCTCAACATTTCCAGCTATGCTCTGTCTTCCCCCAAGTTGAGTCATTTGAGGCCTAGAATTACAATAGAGCTTCCCATCCACAGGCTCAAAAATCAGCTACTATTCTAGGCTCTCCCATCAACACCTTAATGCCTTTACATATTCCTTCTCCCTTGGCTACTTCACCATTGCCAATCAATAATTCATACTTGAAAGTCCTAGAAATGGACATCTTGAGCATCTTGACAATGACTACTTCACCATTACCTATGAATAATTCCTACTTGAAAGTTCAAGGAATGGACATCTTGAGCTTCTTGACAACACATGGGAGGACAAAGTGCTCTGTTGCTTTGTTGTCTATCATCACCACCACTGGGACATCAGCGATTGGACTCACTAGCTTGGGACTATGGTTTTATAATGCTCTCAAGAGCCCAGTTCAAATTGTCTTAACTTCTCTTCTAGATGTCTACGTTGGCTTCTTCCCCCTCTCCTGGTTCATTCTATTCTTTTCTCCTTGTTCATGCTCAACACGTGCATTTCCTTACTCTTATTTTGGTGGTTAACATGCCATATCTCACTTGAAGCACAATTCCTTATGCCTCTTCTCCTATGCTTCTGTAGCTGATAATCTTCTACATTTGTATTTGGATTTGAGGAGGATTGAGTCATTGAGGAGTATTTCCGGTTACTTGTCATGATTGTTGTGGTGGGCTGACTCAGTTTCAGACCTGCTGATGAGTTTGAAGATAGAGTTGAATTTGTTTGGGCCAAGCTGGATATTTTGCTGGTTGTGCCCTTGAATCTATTTGGTTTAGATACTCGTCATACTTTCACGCACCATGTCCACCCCTAGATTGGTGTCGACTCAACAATAGGTTATCGACTAAAACCTTTGCCAGCTCCATCACCCTCTATAATGATTCCCATGGGGTAACTTTGTTCTGATTCATTCATCTAGGCCTTCGGCTAACACCATAATAAGGTTTTAATCTGACAAATTTTCACACTATAAAGAAAGAAGCTCAAAGTTTTCCCGATAAGCTGCTATCGTGCTCTTTTGTTTGATTGAATAAAATGTCTCATTGAAACTGGAGGATTGAGCTCTCATGAATTTCCTAGACATTTGTGATTTAAACTCCCATCTGGCTGACAAACAAATGTTTCCTATCAATCGGTCTGCATCAACGCAAGAGCTGTTCTGCCCATGATCGTTTCATGGCTTGTATTTTGGCTTTCTTAGATATGTTCTGTGAGGAGAAATAACAGTCGGCTTTGTATAACCAAATATCAGTGCCTCTTCCTTCACACAAAGACAACTCAGTTTTTCTCGTAGTTGGTTCATTTATCTGTCCCATGTAGGATCCATATGAGTGAGCTGCTTGGTGTTGGGCATTTGCCTCTTGTTAACTCAGGTGCGACATTGCAGATTCTCTAGATAGATCTATGGTGTCTAGCTTTCACTAGACTCGTCCCCGAAAGTGTTTTTTTTCTCCAAAAACTTTTGATCGAGACTTGGAAGCCCCTGATAACATCTCCTCCATCCTCTTGAGTGAAATGGCCTAATGCTGTGATAAGCCTAGAAATAAAGTGGTTCAATGAGTTGTTATTGCTTGCTTGTGAGGGTTACAATTTGTTAGGGAGTATATTAAGATCTGTCTATGTAAGCTTATACAGTATTTAGATATTTCTATGGGAGAGGAGGTAATCACTTGAAAGTTACCCTTGAACTTGTACATACTTCTCATTTGAGATATTTACAATAATAAAGACATTCTTAGTTCGTTGGCAGTGTTTGATATTTTGTTGCTTGAGTTTGAGTAGGAAGAGCTTATCACGTTGCCATAAGGTCTCCCCCAACTCTTCCTTGATTTCTACTAAAAAGCTCTATGACTATTGACAAGATCCTAATTTCCGATTCAGCAAAATTCCATTTGTGAATCCATTTTTATCAAGGGCGTAACCACCTTTTAGTTTTGCTCCGCTACCAAATGTTAAGCTCTCTTCCCCTATCTTCTAGATCTGTTTCGTTACTCAAATAATATCATCAACACAACAAATGCACAAGTAAGCCATCCAATTAGGAAGGATGGGGATTCATTAATGGAGTAAAAGAGGTAAACAATAAGCTATTTGATAGGCCGATTCCTGGTGATACATTTCACAAAATTCTCCAGTCATCCTCCAAGGTATTTCCCTCCCTAAAACTCATGGATTGTTAGCCACCTCAGTCTTCTTTCCTCATCCTCTGCACATATTTGATTGAAGGGTTGTCACAGACTGGAAAAGAAAGAATGAATGCTACTTTCTAGTTGGTAGTCATGCCTGTTGAACTGCATTTACTCTAAATTTCTTAATGCAAGTGCCTAGAATTTGTTGTCCCCTGTCATTATATTCTTTTTTGGTATTTTCTTTGTTTCTACTATTGGATATGGTCATTGAATGTGATAATTGATCACCTGATTCACATCAGATGTAGATGCCAACTGGGTAAGTGGCTGCAAAAAAATAACGACATAGTGAAGTGAGTCTGTGCCAGATATCTTGATGGCCTCCTATCTCTGTTGTCGATTTAGCTTAGTTGTGCATGCATGTATGTCCTCCAACTGATGTTATTCCGCTTTTGTAGCATTTTAATATGCATGGCACCCCAGTCAAGTCCACGCTTTTGTCAGAATTTCCATGGAGCCCGAGATGGGAAGCATCACAGATGGCGGAGCGGATCTAGTGAGTGCCATCTATGTTTTACTATTATGTGAGGCTTGGAACTTATGGTTTTACTTACCTTGGTCAAATTTACTAGTGATTTCCTGGTGGAAGAGTCCCTAAACTTCAAAAGGTACTGCAACGAATATCATCTTCAACAGTAGTGTGATGCATCGACCGGGTGTTGATGTTAGCAGACGTGCAAAAATTTTTTGCTTTGAACCTGCAAGATCGTGTTGGATGGATATGGTTATTGTATTGTTTGGATGGTCTCTTTTTATTTTCTCATGAGCTTTATTCGAATGAAACTGCGTTTGTGATATATGATATTGATGAGCTTTCACTGAGAATTGAGAGCAAACTAAAAGGAAATAATCGAAATGAGAAAAATGAATTCAAACGGCGGCCAATGTAATAGAAAAATCCAAAAAGTGCAGTAATTTATATCGTTTGCTACTGCTTCAACTTGGGGATATCACCTTATACCTCGCTGTTGAAGCCTGTACAGGCCACAGTCCGAGCAGGTCTCTTTGTTGAAGGAAACCTGTAACTCGAAGGTGGCGTAATGCCAGGGTCCTTAGGCCGTTAACTATGAAGGCCCATTGACAACTCGTCCTTTTCACAATTACTTATTATGAAAACATTATCAGTAACCGCCAAAATCCCAATCCACCGACACAACTAAGTAGAACAAATGTGACGGGCCAGGGCCACCGTCTTAACTTGTCCACCGCACCCTGCTATGCTGTTTGCTGTCCATGCCATTCTCCTTCGCTCTCCAGCACATACCACTTGAAAAACAATCTATTTTTAGTTATTTACTATCATATCCTCGCCTCACATTCCTTATTAATAATCCCCTCGCTCCTTCCATCCTCCCTATCTCTCTCCAATTCATTTCTCTCATCCACCAAACCGCCAACTCCTCCTCCATTCCGAACAAAACAGAGAGAAATCATCATGAGAGAGATCCTCCACGTCCAAGGCGGCCAATGCGGCAACCAGATTGGCGCCAAGTTCTGGGAAGTAATCTGCGATGAGCACGGCGTGGACCCTACCGGAAGGTACAATGGAGACTCCTCCTCTGACCTCCAACTTGAACGCATCAATGTCTACTACAACGAGGCCTCCGGTGGACGTTATGTCCCTCGAGCTGTCCTTATGGATCTCGAACCCGGCACCATGGACAGCATCAGATCCGGCCCCTACGGCAACATCTTTCGCCCCGATAACTTTGTCTTTGGTCAGTCTGGTGCTGGCAATAACTGGGCCAAAGGACACTACACTGAAGGCGCTGAGCTGATTGATTCCGTTCTCGATGTCGTCCGCAAAGAGGCTGAGAATTGCGATTGCTTGCAAGGTACTACTTACTATAAAAATGCCTTTTCCAGCTTTTCACTGTGGTATTACAGAAATGTTTCTTAGATCTGACTTTATAGCTTCCGTCTCGAATTATCAAATGCTTGGGACATTAGTGATTGTAAAGTTGGATTAATGTGTGTCTATTGATTGGTAGGCGTGGTAGGCGTGTTAAGAGAGCTTTTAACCATTGGCTGTTGATGTTGACATGTTATGGCTCTCTATCAAATGTCGTAATTGGATTTTTATTTCTTCGATTCAGATTTTTGGATAGTTGATATTTTAGTTTCTGAAAACAGGTTTTGATGATTTGCATTTCATGATCTGTGTCGCCTTGACGAGTTTTTTGGTCATGATTATCCTTTTGATGTACTATCTGTGGATTTCCACTCTTACATCCTCATCTTTCATTTTCTCTTATAGTTCAGTTTCCTGCTCTCTGTGGATCCTTTTGTCAGGTGTTGAAAGCTGATGTCATTTTAAGTAGCGCAAATTGTGGTTAGAGATGTGTTTTTATTGTCGATAACAGCTTTTTTTCTTAAGAAATTATTATGGCAACGACACTTTTCAGTATGTGAAAACCGTTGATTGATGCGTGGTTATTGTGAAACTGCATGACCTTCGATTTTCTTTCAATCATGCGTTATCTTGTGGTATGGTATATCTTGGGCCATGCTTCCATCCACATTGGTTTTTTTCTCGACGCTTAAATTATTATTTTTCTTATTTGGTTGCTAGATTCGAATACAATGATTTGTGTGTTTGATGAGACTGAGCTGTATTCCTGGGGCCCATTCTTTTCTGATGTGTGGGGACTTGGATCTTGTTTTCTTTTACCGTTTTATTATGTAGACAAACAGATGCAATAATGTACTGTTGTTGCTCTGTTGGGAGTGTGATGGTCCATCAGCATAACTCACCGACAATCTTCAACAACAAAGCATTAGCACATACGGACGAGTATACAAAATAGTACCTATAATCATTTCTTTTGGAAAATAGAAAAAAGAGATGATTTGTAATAATTTATTGATCCTTGATGATTTGTTGGAAAAGCAAGGCTAATACTGGCACAAACATCACACTCTTTCCAACATTTTCTTAGGAATAGAATGGTTGTTTGCCACGGAATAGATTCCTGAGCATCTGGAACATCGTTTTTCATATGCTAATAAGAAATGTGCTTGACTAACCATTGTTTTATTGATGTGTCTTGTCAAATATTTTAGCCAATAATCCATCCTGCATCAAAACTGTTTCATTGTTTCTGCAAATTAATTAATATGACCATGGCCACTAAGTATTAAACAGTTTTAGACATTCATGAAGTTTGGAATGTGGTTTCCTCCTGGTGACTGCAATGAACTTGAGAACTCCCATTGCCATTATGCCAAAATTGGAGGGAAGCTGACCGATCTTAATTTCCCTTTTAGATTTTTCACATGCTACCGTGGAAGTGGATTACCTTTTTATATCTTTGTTGCCAAATTATTCTGAAATTGCTGAGTTTAGATAAATGTGTTATCATATTCATGGACAGTCTTTTCTTTTTTTGGAGTTTCTAAGGAAATGCTTATTTTTTTATATCATCTTCATGAACAGGCTTTCAGGTGTGCCACTCACTTGGAGGAGGTACAGGTTCTGGCATGGGAACACTACTAATATCAAAGATAAGAGAGGAGTACCCAGACAGGATGATGCTCACGTTCTCTGTTTTCCCGTCGCCCAAGGTCTCAGACACGGTTGTGGAGCCATACAATGCTACCCTTTCAGTGCATCAGTTGGTAGAAAATGCTGATGAATGCATGGTTCTTGACAACGAAGCACTTTATGACATATGCTTCCGAACTCTAAAGCTCAGTAATCCAAGCTGTGAGTGGTAAATTGTCTTTAGGATTCATAATCATAATTGAGAACCAATTATCTCAATGCTCGTCTTCTCTTTGTCAATTTTGCAGTTGGTGACCTTAACCATTTGATATCTGCGACTATGAGTGGTGTAACATGCTGCCTGAGGTTCCCTGGTCAGCTCAACTCAGATCTTAGGAAGCTGGCTGTGAACCTGATTCCATTCCCACGTCTTCACTTTTTCATGGTTGGGTTTGCACCTCTCACATCTCGTGGATCTCATGACTATGTTGCCCTCACTGTCCCAGAGTTGACGCAGCAGATGTGGGATGCCAAGAACATGATGTGCGCTGCTGATCCCCGCCATGGCCGGTACTTGACTGCCTCAGCCATGTTTCGGGGCAAGATGAGCACCAAAGAAGTGGATGAACAGATGATCAACGTGCAAAACAAAAATTCATCCTATTTCGTGGAATGGATCCCTAATAATGTGAAGTCCAGCGTGTGTGATATTCCTCCAAGAGGCCTAAGGATGTCTTCCACATTTATAGGGAATTCCACATCAATTCAGGAGATGTTCAGGAGAGTGAGTGAGCAGTTCACAGCCATGTTCCGCCGCAAGGCCTTCCTGCACTGGTACACTGGGGAGGGGATGGACGAGATGGAGTTTACAGAGGCTGAGAGCAACATGAATGATTTGGTGGCAGAGTATCAGCAATACCAGGATGCAACTGCTGAGGAAGAAGAATATGAACAGGAAGGAGCTGAAGAGTATGAAAACTAAGAATAAGATTTCTGCAATGACATTCCCACTGGGGGGGGGACAAGGTTTGGTGTTGTCTTTATCAGATGTACCTTGTTTGTTATATTTGCTGCTACACTTTGGGCGTCAGTATTTTTCTATGTTCTTTTGGATTTCAGTTCCTTTAAGTTGAATTGCTGGTTTATTCTCTCACGCAATTTGAAACTTTTGGTCTATGTATGTTTATGTTTACGTGCGTCTATATTTTGCTTCCACATGATTTTTCAAAGTACTCAACGATTTTGACAAGAAATATGACCCTCACGCCCATTGAGTTTTCTTTAATATTAAAGTATTTATCATTAATAATAATAATAATAATTATTATTATTTTTATAAATTCTTAGATACCAATTTAATTTAAATTATATATTTTGATATAATGGTGCCTCTTAAATGGTTTGGCACCCAAATCCATTCTCTATATAATAAAACTTTATAATCTCTTATCAGTTTACTTTCAATTCCTCTAATTTGCTGGACTCTAAATATTCATTTTCCTGTTTGACTCCTCATGTCCCCTCAATCAAAAAAGCTTGTTGGGAGACCTCAATCAGTATACAAGGTATTGTTTAGGTAGGATGTTCTATCTCTTTCTGTAATTATTAGAATTTGAATCACCATCTGCTAATTTTTATGCTTCCAACGAAACATTTCTTACCAATTCAGCCACATATTTTATTCCTGGTCAATAAACGCCTCTCAGCATTATATCATTTGATCACAATTGCATAATGATCACAAAATAAGTATGACACTCTAAACATGCATTTGTGAAATAAAACTGTAACCCCTGGTTATTGGCTCGAGCGCTAGGGGAGAGTTTAGTATTTTTTTTTATAAAAATAATTTTGGATATAAAAGATATTTTGAATGATTATTTTATTTTTAATTAAATAGTTAATAATTATAATTTTTGAATATTTGGATTATATATGATGTTTTTGGATTTTGTTGAAAATTTGATGATTTTTCAGCTTATGTATGATTTATTATGATTTCTTAAAAGTTTTATAGTATTTTCAAGTTTTATATAATAGTATTAATATTAAATAATATTAGATGAGGAGACTGAGTTAGAAATTTCTGGATTCTGATTTAGGTTATAATAATATATACAATATTTTTTTATAAATTGTATTTATTTTGAAATTCTTCTGAATTTTGACTATTTTAGATGTAGTACAGTATTTATCAACAACAGGACGGAGAAGTGGTCAAGAATGCACAGAAACAGAGTAATAGTTTCTTCTGGTAATAAATGCTCTCGTCTTCAACCTTTAAAGAAAATATTCTCTATGAATAAATTGCTGTTGCTGTTATGCATGACGTCAAAATATGTATATATTGACCATCAACAAAAAAGTTATATTTGCCACAATCATGTGATCTGCTAAAATCTCGCTAGTAATACCATTGCCTCTCATTCATCCACAAAACCATCATCAAATCCATTCTCTCATTTACAATTGATTGGAGGAGGAAGAGGTGTAGTAGAATGTATTAATATAGAGTGGTCAAGGGTAAGGTCAAAGTCAAAGCAAACCGCCCTAAAGGATCCATCATCACCTGCGTAATTGGGTACTGGGTTTTGAGTTCTTGACCCTGCAAATCTGCATCCTTCTTTGTCTTGCCTCGGCAGCCAACAGTCTCTGCTCACGCAACTGCCCCTCAGATGCCTTCAAATAAGCATTGGGGGACCAATACTTACTACCTGGAATACGAATGGACTCCACTTGTGCGCCCGGTCTCCACTTAATCCCCAGGCTGCTGCCGTTTCCTGCTTCTGTAAGCAAATGCTGTTCCAATTGCTTTAGCGCCGAATTTTCTTCTTTACGCTGCGCATATAAGCCCAGAAGCTGCTCTCTTTCCTGTTACCGGAAGGATATCAATTAAGCACCACAAAAGGCAAACAACAAGAAGAGCCGTGTGCAACAAAACTCAATTTCATTAAACATTCTTTTTTTCTAAAAAGATAAACCCATCTTTACCCATGGGATTCAAGATTCCTGTTTTTATGATTACAAAAAAAAATAATTATAAAAAAAAAGGCTTACCGTTCTCAGCCTCTTGTTATCCTCAGTTAACTCCTGCACTTCCTTAACCAGCTCCTCCTTGGGCTGCGAAAAATGTCCAGAAACAACACAATCTTGTTAAAAATATTCAAGAAACAAATCTCCCGAGTAAATATTAGCCCACGAACACCCAGCGGAACGACTGAATTGCAGGTAAAAGCAAATCTTTCAAACTAGGTAAACATCAGAATTTGAAACAAATTAAAACAAAAAATAGAAACACAAAAGAACAAGAGACACACCCTTTTGCCGCACACTTTTCTTGTTAGCCGCTTAGGGTTCTCGTCACATTCACGTGGAGAGAAAGAAACAGAGAGTGGCGTATCAGGACTCCCGGAGTCGATCTTGTTATAGGCAGAGAGAAGCGAAGAAACACTGCCATTCAAACAATTCTGTTTTAGAGGGGTTGCCGACAAGGGAGGTGGTGATTTAGAGGGTGAGCCCAAGAGTCTTTGACGCGCAGCTAAGCCACCGGAGGATCTCCTCCTTTTGACAGCCCAAGAGAATGAAGGCCAAGGCCAAGACCAAGACCAAGACCAAGAACGGGAATCAGATTCTCTGATTAATTCCGGAAGTTCTAGCAAAGTAAAAGCGACCTCAATCTCGTCTTGGATGAACATTGAGACAAGGGAACCGCCAGTTCTCGGTCTCATTGTTTCTCCCCTTTCACTTACTTCTCTCAGTATCTAAACGACGCCTCGACTTCAGCCTCCGGGGGACTTGTTGGCTGTTGTGTGTAAATATATATATATGTACACGCAGAGCGCGGAGGGGATAAAAGAAGGAAATAAAAATAAGGGTCTCCTGGTGCGATATGGATTATTACAGAAGAAAGAATTTACAGAGGCAATGGGAATAACAAGAAGGGATTGTTAGGAGGGTGGAGATATACGAAGCTGAATTACTTGGGGACGGGGGATTGGCCGATTTTGAGTTTGCATATAAATGGAACAGCCTGCGAAAGCACACGATGCTTGTGGGTATGCACCACGTGTCATACCAAAGAGATGGAGTGAAGCGAGATTAGGGTATACTAGGGTTTTTGTTCTGTCGCATTGGTTTTTTACTTAGGTATTAGAAGCCGATACTGATTTGGGGCCGTTGACTCCTACTCCTACTCCTAGTCCAAGCGTTTCTTCTTTCTTTTTCCAGAAAAAGATGGTCCGCCAGGCCCTTGCACTAGTGCAATGCTGTAAGGGCGACGCCTGAGATTCCCAACAGCGAGCTATTTGTAATTGGATTTTAATAAAAAATTTATATTTTTTTTTCCTTCAATGGCACATTCGTGAGGTTTTTCCTATTTGACAAATTAGTGATGATGGATAGTACTATCTTTAAAAAATTTATAAAAATTTTCTTAACTTTTTCTGAATAATATGATATTTATTAGGAATTTTTAAAGATTTAATAAATTAATAAATACTATTTAAATATTTATTATTAGTAAATTATATAATATTTTAATGGGATGGTCAAAACAACATTGACCAACATTGTTTTGGCCACCCATATGACCTTGAAGTCATTTTGATAGAAACTACGTCGTTTCTTCAAGTACGATGTCATTCCACCTCGGAACCTACTACGACATTAATCCTTTCTGGTTTCTTTCTGCTTTCGGTGAAGTTTAATGGGATAAGACCTTGTTTTTACTAAGTGCCTATATCAAATGTCTTGAGCCACAAAACCTTCTCCAAAACACTCCTCTCGCACTTCCAAGTATATTCCCATGAGGTTGATGCTTTCTACGGCCAGTCTTGCCATTTTTGGGTAGGATTTTACTCAGGTTGCAAGATTTAATTGAAGAAAAATAGTTGTTTTAGGTTAGGTTTTGTTTATAAATTGATGATTTAGAGCATGATAGGGTTTTCGTGAGGTGTTATTATGTATTTTGGGAAAATCAAAATCTAGGGTTACAGGTGGCTGGGTCGGCTAGAGGTTGAAGACGACCCAGTCGAATGAAAGGTTCGTTTGCCCCAACCGACCTGTGATAGGTCTTTCGGGCCCTTTATGAATGACGTGTCACCTACGAGAGCAGGCGACATGTCGTTCGAAGACAAGAACAGGTATAGATCTGAGTATGAGGCTTGGGAGACGCGTGGCATGTGGAGAATGAACCACTTACCACGAACCTGAATGTTCAGAGTTGGCTTGGCAGCGCCTGGAGCTGCTAGGTGGCGTGTTCTGGTTGGCCAAAAATAAATAAAACTTAAAAAATAAAAAATAGTCAGAAATAAAGAAATATCGTAAAGAATAGTAGAAAAATGAGAAAATTTTCCAAAAAACTACAGAAAATACTAAAATTCGTAAGGAGTCTAGTGGTACCAAAATTTATGAAATTGAAGTTAGTTTAATGGTTCAAATAATTATAAAAAGATTCAGAAAAATAAAAAAATAGAAAAGATATCTGAATCGATTCCGAGTTGGTTATCGGGTAGAAACACGTCGAATTAAGGTGATAGACATATGATTTTATATATGATTATGTAAATCTAGTCTATGATATTGAAGAATTGGCTATGATTGCATGTGTAGGTGGATACCTATTGATACAGGACCTTGAGGAATCGATCTAGCTATCGAGGAACAAGTGTGGGCTCTTTGAATGTCGAAAAACCCGTGAGTGCACACATTCATTTAAATTGTTTGTTGTTGGCATGATTAATTAAGTTTCGATTAACAAGGATTAAATTAATTAATATGATAACTTGAAATGCTTCGCATGCGGCGTAATTGATTATAATACGGTATGCTTGTGCTTAGTCTGTTATGCCACGTTATGAGATGTGCGATGCACTTTAAATGACATAATAATTGTTATGCGTGCAATACATCAGATATACGAATGTTGAAATGCACAGGCATAGCATAGGGTAACCTATGCAACTCTTGACCAGAAAATCGAGGTTATAAGGTGGGACAAGAATGATATGAGCAAGCCAATGAACACAAGTCGGATACTTGTAGAGTGGGGTCCGCTTAGGTAGAGCTTCCATCACCTAACATCCCGGTAGCATCAACGGAATGGGGAATGAGGTAAATAAGGAAAAAGGGAAGTCAGAAACTACAATTGACGTATCTCAGTCCCAATCCCGGGAATTCAATGGACTGAGAGTTATTGCCAGCCCGATCATGATTGTATTTGTCACGACCCGGCCTCAGGACCCGATTATGATTCAATATGCGTGTGATGGATCACAACTGCAACGCTCAGTTGGGCTTATAACCACAGGGCCCAAAAGATGCATCTTGTTACAAATGATACCATCACACAACACATATAAGCCCAAGACCTCCCCCGCTCCTTTCCGATGTGGGATTGGGTAACTTAACCCCCCCTACGGGCTGGGTCTCACAATCTCCCCTCCTTATAGACCTCGTGTCCTCACGAGGGGAGCCAAACGTAACTGACGTGGGCCCAAACTCACGGGCCCAAACGTGAACACACAACACGGCCCAAGCCCACCCGGAAGAGGGAACGAGATCGGCTCCGCTACCATTTGTCACGACCCGGCCCCCGGACCCTCGGCCCAGCGGGCCCAGACGTGTATGTGCGCGTGATGGATCACAACTGCAACGCTCAGTTGGGCTTATAACCACAGGGCCCAAAAGATGCATCTTGTTACAAATGATACCATCACACAACACATATAAGCCCAAGACCTCCCCCGCTCCTTTCCGATGTTGGATTAGGTAACTTAACCCCCCCTACGGGCTGGGTCTCCCAGTATTGCTTGGAATGTTGTGCGTATATGCCATCGAGTCTATGCTGCATTTTCTATGACTCATCGAGTCTATAATTGCATGCCGGTGTGTGTGCTTAATATGTGAGGACCCGTCACAAAACATACCTGGTACAAAACAATCAATGGAGTATGCATACACATACAACAAAAGTCATAAATCACATACAACACGCCACACGTTCCCAAACATACTACACAAGATACCATACTCACAAGCCCATATGGATCTATACAAAAAGTGCCCAAGGAATGCATATCATAACATAACAAAAATCTGAGTCAAATATGCGAATAGAGTATCAAACCGAAAAACAAGTCCACAATAGGTCCATGACAAATAACATAATCCAAAACAAGCATGTGTGTTGATAGAGTATGAAAATGATAAAAACACAAAACATGCCGAGCTTCCAAGATGTGCAAGTGCAATAGTCCAGCCTTAAGGCCATCACCGAAAAATACGACCTCAAGGATGTACAACTACTATAAACAATCTAGCCCTGAAAAGATCAACAATAGGGGGTGAGATCAAAGACCTTCGTGGAAGTTATTGCGTCATAAGCATATCCGGTGGAATAGAGACATATGAAAAATCAATTATAAAATAGTTAGTTTAAACACCGTTAACATCCATGCATACTAAGCGTGCACTCAATGTGTTTCACAAGCAAGTAAGCATAATGCATGATTTGTAAAACACAGTGTAGTCCCAATAACTCACATCACACAACATTGTCACACGAGCTACTATACCCCAAAAACCTATTGTGGGGATCACAAAGCATTTTTAAGTAACCCTGCTAAAGGGAAACCGAAAGCTAAATGACAGTTAGTTTTTTATTTTAAAAAATACATATAATTCTCTTACTGCTAACGGTATGCGAAAATGAGTGGAGAAATCACACTATCGCACTCAATCACAATCCACATATATATAAACACATAGCCTGCTAAGTTATAACAAATTCAAGCACACATATATAATCCATCCATACAACAACCATAGGTAAGTCATATTCCCCTCTATTGGGATTCCAGGTACTTACCTTGCTTGGCCAAACAATAACTGTCAATTCCAAGTTGTTCCTAAGAACACACATATATGACTTTTACTTTGAAAACCCATAATGCATGAAATGCAAGAAACATCAAAGGGCACTCATATAGGGTTGATTAGGGTGTGATTTGAGGTTTATTTGGTGTTGGGTAGGTTTAGGGTAGGTTTGGGGGTGTCAAAATGGGTACACAGGTTGTGGGAAAGGTACAGGGGTTGCTAGTATAAGTACGTGGGCATATGGAATCGAAACAATGGGGGACAGAGTGGTACACGGACTGAAGTACAGGACCGTGTACTTTTTGGGACAAGATGTGTACAAGTCTATGGCCGTGTACTGTCCTATATAGACCGTGTACTGTCCTAGGAGGCTATATGGGGATGTACTCGTGCTGGACGAATTACGTACCCGAAAATAAACTCGGAAGGTTCTTCAAACTCCCTCAAACCCTTGGGAACCCTTACCAAGGTTTCTCAGCAATGATAGACACCTCACAAGCCATAAAACACACAATTCCAAGGGGTCCAACATAATCAATCACACAGGTATAAACACAATCAGTTTTACGGGCTCAAACATCACGTCACGTGCCCTCTTACATGCACAAACACACAACCAACATGCTTAGGAGTTCAAAAATATGGTTCATGCACCCGAAACATGGCAAGCAAGTTCATAAAGCTAAAGTGAACGTTATACAAAATGCACATACAACCTCCATTCAAAACTAAGCATTTACCGTATTTTAATTCTATACCACAAAATATTTCTGTGTAAGCAAATGAAATGTAAACTCTCACCTCTTGTCACGCAGAAAAATCAATGGTAATACTCTTTCCCTTGTCGACTGCTCCAGCACTGCCTAAACACACAAACCGAACCAAAACACACATAAGCACCAAAATTGACAAAATCAACAAAATCGACTAAATGACTCAAAGCTGAAAACGAACCCTAAGAGACCCCATAAATGCTCACACTAACTCATTTCTCACTATAACAACATGCTCCCAACTCAAAATTCTGGAAATCCAACCAATGGGCCAAATGCTCAAAACTCACGGAAGCCACTTATGGCTCCAAATCGACACCCAAGCTTACTTGATCACATGATTGGGTTTCTCAGCCCACAAACACACTTCACAACTCACAAATCAACAATCCCAAACGACAGGAACAACCAAAATTGACAATTCAATCAAAATCTCAAAACATCTGAAATTACCGAAAATGCCACCGAAACAAAAAATGCTCACCCATGGATCAGGGAGCAATTTCAAACAATTGAAACCACAAAAAATTCTTAGGAATACCAAGAGCGACCTAATGGAACAAAAAATCGACAACGAAAATGATGGTTTAGAGCACTTACCACGAAATCCCCAAAAAATGCCATAGTGCAAAGAACGGATTGATTTCGACTCCTGGATCGGAAACTAATAGTGAAAATTGGTCAGGAAAGGTTAGGAATGTGTTTTGGGATGAAACCCAATGAACACACAATGAACCTAGAATGATCATCAATCACAATGCATGTACAACCTCTATTCAAAACCAAGCATTTGATCATATTTTAATTCAACAAAACAGAGCATTTCTGTTTAAACGAATGAAACATAAACTCTCACCTCTTGTTGCGTAGATGACTAAACAGAAATATGCTTGCCTTTATTAACAGCTCCAACACCACCTCAGCACACAAACACAATACTAAGAACGACATTGAAAAAAAGGAAATGAAACGACAAAACTGGAAGCAACCTAAAGACCCCATAAACTCATAACCTAACACACAACTCACACTATAGCTTATTAACCTTTAAACCCAAAAATTCAACCAAGAGGATGAACCATCTTCTCCTCAAGCATGCCACTCATGGCTCATCATAAGTCTCCAACCTCAACCAACAACACTATTGGGTTCCTCAACCCACAAACATCCCCCACAATCCACAAACAATCAAAATCAATCAGAGAACTCAACCAATTCCATCAATTCTAGCAAAATCACAGAGCCTCTTATTTACCAAAAATGCCATCGAAAGCTCTAATCAATAACCCATGAATTAAATAATGTTTCCAGGCAATCCAAACCATTAAAATAACTTAGAAACATCAACAGCAACCTAAAGGAACTAAGAATTGACCAAGGAAACCAGAAATTAAGGCACTTACCACAAAATTCCCAAACGTGCTCTAACACTAAGAACAAGAGGAAAATAAGCTCTTCAATCTAAAACTATCAATGGAAATCAATCACAGGAGGTTAGGAATGTGTTTGGTATCGATACCCAATGGGTTTCTTTGCAGGAAAATCAAAGGAGAAATTTTGGTTCTTTGGAAGGTAGAAGGGGAGAACTAGCGTGAGAGGGAGAAGGGACAGGGGAGAGGTTTCCAGATTTTCAACACTTAGAAATATTCTAAGTGTTGGTTTGGGCAGCCCTTTTATACTCCGGGCCCAAAGTCTTGAGAAAACCCGACATGAGATGATTTAAGGCCTGATAAGCCCCGAATGGATCACAAAAATGTTTAAAACCATTAAACATAAAAAATGGGCTTTGAATATTTAATTGGGCTTAAGAAATAATAAATGGGCTTAAAATGGGTTAATCGGCTCAAAGGCTCATGGTCACTCAAAACGGACCCGGAACCTACCCAAATCTATTTCCACTAACTTAAACCTCGACATTAGACCTAAAAAACTCGCTAGGCTGTGCATGATTGCATGTGTATTTTGTATATATTTTTCCATCCGTTCACCTAGAATGTTTCTGCTAGGCTCTTGGCATGATTTCAGAATAAAGGAATAAAAACTTGCTCCCAGGAAAAATATAAAGGTTTTAATCAGATTTAGGTGCAGTCGAGGTATTTATGAGGATTTACATTCATAGTAGATTCCCTTGAGTCATTTGATTGTAATGACTCATTGATTTTCCATTGATAATGAAATCAAACATGTAGTTATTGTAATATGCTCATTCTTGAATTGTTATTCTTGGCAGGGGATCGAATCCCAAGACAGAGGTTGTTGAGAGGCGTCCTCTTAGGAGGAATAAATGGTGCCAAGACAGAGGTTCGAATCCCAGTGGCTGCAGCCAGGGGATCGAATAGTCATGGGCCAGAGTTGCCGGCCTTTGGGCCGAGGGCTCCTGGTTGCCTGGTAGCCGGTTGGTGTTACCCTGGGCCAGAAGGCCAGACAATACCTTGGATGTAGGTTTCTCCTGGGGGGAGGTCCTCACAAAAAAGGGCTACCAGGCAACCAGGAGCCCTCGGCCCAAAGACCAACAACTTTGGCCCATGACTATTCGATCCCCTGGCTGCAGCCACTGGGACTCGAACCCCTGTCATGGCACCTTTTATTCCTCTTAGAGGAATAAAAGGTGCCATGACAGGGGTTCGAGTCCCAGTGGCTGCAGCCAGGGGATCAAATAGTCATGGGCCAGAGTTGTTGGTCTTAGGGCCGAGGGCTCCTGGTTGCCTGGTAGCCGGTTGGGGTTACCCTGGGCCAGAAAGCCAGACAATATCTTGGATGTAGGTTCCTCCTGGGGGGAGGTCCTCACATCCTCCCTATATATGTGACAGATACATCTGAGAAATTGGTTGTTCATTACTTGGATGAGATTGTTCGATTGCATGGAGTGCCAGTTTCTGTCATTTCAGATAGTGACCCTCATTTAACCTTACAATTTTGGGAGAAATTCAAGAATGCGCTGGGTTCGAAATTGAATTTCAGTACGACATTTCATCCCCAGACCGATGGCCAAACAGAAAGGACGACTCAAACGTTCGAAGACATGCTACGAGCGAGTGTGTTGGATCAGAAAACCGTTTGGGATCGATGCCTGCCGTTGGCAGAATTTGCTTACAACAATAGTTTTCATGTAAGCATCGGTATGACACCTTATGAAGCATTATATAGGAGACGTTGCAGGACTCCCATTTTCTGGAATGAAGTAGGCGAAAGATGCATAGACAATCCAAAATTGATTAAACAAGCGACGGAACAGTTGTACTTGATTCGACAACGGTTAAAAACAGCCCAGAATCGACAAAAAAACTACGCCGATAATCCACGAAGAGAGCTAGAATTTGCGATAGGTGACAAAATGTTTCTGAAGGTTGCCCCATGGAAAGGAGTCATTCGTTTTCGGCAGCAAGGTAAGCTACCACCTCGTTACACTGGTCCATATGACATTGTCGAGAGGATCGGCACTGTTGCATACCGACTTCCCCTACCTCCAAATATGGAAAGAATTCACAATGTGTTCTACGTATCTATGTTGAGAAAGTATGTGCAAGACCCTGCTCACGTGCTCGGAGAACCCCCATTTGTTATTACTGAAGACCTATCATATCCCATACAGCTAGTTGCCATACTAGATCGGTCAGTTCGACAGTCAAAACATGCCTATAGTGCGAGTTGTTTGGCGTAATGGCCAAATTGAGGAATAGTCTTGGGAGACTGAGGAATTTATGCGTGCAAAATTTCCTTATCTGTTTGCTAAAGTACTTGTGCTAAAAATTTCGAGGACGAAATTCTTATAAGGAGGGGAGGATGTGAGACCATGAATTTTGAGTCCTAAAAGTCTAGAAGCCAGTGCAAGTGAAAAAGACCATTTTTCCCTTGAAGAAAAGGATGTGTGACGCCGATATTGGTAAGAGATGGCCAGTAATTATTTATGGTATTAATTCCCTTTAAATTGATTCTTAATTGGTTGATAATTACATTAGAAAATAAAAACTCTAAGTTAAGGGAGAATAATTACAGAATTTAATTTTAATAATTATCTTACTTTAATTAAGCCTTGAAGATAGGGATTATAGTCTCATAACCATCTTATATAAATAGGAAGTCAGCCACACAAAAATCTTATACAGAAAACACATAAAATTCGTAGTATCTAAAAACCATACACCTCTCAATTTCTGCCAAAATCATTTTGATCTTCAAACAAGCATAACTCTCTCATCGTTTGTCGGATTCCTGCAAATAATAGCATGTTGGAAAGCTCTTTTCATCCTCTTTTAAACGATCTTTGGTTTTTTCTCTGAAAATTAGTATTTCTTTCTCTAAATTTAAGTCGAAATTTGGTAGAACTGTCAAAATCTTCTTGATCTTCAAACAAGCATAACTCTCTCATCGTTTGTCAGATTCCTGTAAATAATAGCTTGTTGAAATGCTCTTTTCATCCTCTTTCAAAACTTTTTGTCTGAAGTTTAATATTTCTTTCAGATTTTTATAATTCTTCCTTTGATTGATCTCTAATGTTGTTGCCTTTATTCGTATGATTATTTAATTTCCATTCATAGTGAACAATCATGAATTCGTCCTTTGAATCTTTTATGTACATGAAATCAGTATGCCCTAGCTTTGCCCTACTGCCCTATTGTTTCCTATCTTGATCAATTAATTAACCTATTGGATTCTGATCTTGTTTCTTTTGATTATACATGTTATAGACCCTTAATCCTTCCTTGTTAACATGAGATTGCAACTCCTACAATTTGTTAACATGAAATCGCAACTTGCCCTATTGCCCTATTCTTAGTGTCGAAAATTGTATGATAATTAGGGATGGTAATTCAGGTTGTTTCTTGTTATATTCTTGGATATCACATCACACATCTAAGGGGGAGGTACCTGCGGCCTCTGATCACTGGTTTCTGATAGGTTTGGTGAGTGGAATTGGTAAGAAAATAGGGTATTTAATTGGATATTGGATATGCATACTTAGTTTGGTTTTGGCTTTGCTTTGTGATGGGTAGTGCAGAATTATTGAATAAAAACAATGGAATAACTTCTTGTTCAGAGACAAGAGAGGTAGGATCTAAGCCTCATTAGTTTCCCCAGAGATCCTTGTTGTTTGTGTAATAACCCCAATTCTTACCTATTAAAATTTGCTACGATTAAGGCCATTACCACCGTGAAATCCAAACAAACCCAAAGACACCTAGAACCTATCTGAATCCCACCAGGCTTACCCATTAATTTTTTTTTTTACTTTTAGCATGATTGTTCTATATGTTTAATAACAAATGGAGCATGATATTGGACAATCATTCTAGTATCAAACAGAGTGAATAAAACATTATTGGAAATGTTTAAATTTAATTATTGAAATCAAAACACACAAGTCCCAAAGGGATCCAAATAACCAGCAAGAAATCCTCCAACATATTCCAAAATATAACAAGAAAAAGAGGGATCTTGAAAACACAGAAAAAATAGTCCAATCTATGATCGTATTGTATACGCAAGCAACCAAGGAAATAGGAATGCAAAGGTGATGCAATATCGCCCCGCCATGCAGCCTTGATCTCACACACTGGTACCACGAACAGATGACGTACCTAAGCCTGAAAAATGGTGAAAACAATAGTGACAGCGCTTACCCCATACCAGTAAGAACCTCCCCTCTCACAAGGAGCATCAGCGCTTACCTCGAATGGCCACCGGAAAAAAATCTTGACACACAACACGTACCAACACACACAAGCAAGTACAAAACAAAATACCACAATAGGTTATCCTTAATCATGTCAGACCATAATCAACATGTTCAATACACACATCACATTCAAACTAGGTACTCATATCCTATCTTAAGGGATTCGGTATAGCCTAGAGAATCGAATCTTGGTCCGCAATTCAAGCATTCCTACTACAACATATGCGAATACAACATTATATGTAAAGGCACCGAAATTAACAAGCAAACAATAAGGATCTCTAGAGAAACTAATGAGGCTCAGATCCTACCTCTCTTCTCTATGAACAAGAAGTTATTCCCTTGTCTTTATTCAATAATTTTGCACTATCTATACAATCACAAGGTAAAGCCAAAACCAAACTAAGTATACATATCCAATATCCAATTAAATACCCTATTTCCTTACCAATTCCACTCACCAAACCTATTAGAAACCAGTGATCAGATGCCACAGGTACCTCCCCCTTGGATGTGTGATATGATAGCCAAGAACTTAACAAGAAACAACCTAAATTACTATGACCACCCCAATTCCTAACTATTACAATTCGCTCCTAGTAAGGTCATCACCGCCGTGAAACCCAAATAAGCGTAAATAACACCTAGGACCTATCTGAATCACACCAGGCTTACCATTAACTTCCGACTTTTAGGATGTTTATTTTAAAGTTTAACAACAATTGGAGCATGATATTGGACATACATTCTGGTAACAATATCAGAGGAAGTCTATAGATTAAATCATTGGGTTCATAACAACCAAATCCCATAGGGATCCAATTAACCAACAAGAAATCCTTCAACATATTTCGGAAATAGTAAGCAAAAGGAGGGTTCTTAAAATAAACCAGAAAGTAGCTCAATCATTCATGTTAAATGCGCAAGTAAACAAGTATGTAAATGTGATGCGATATCGTCCCGCCATGGAGCCTTGATCTCACACACTGGTACCACGGACAGTAGATTTACCTAAGCATAAAATATGGTGAAAACAATGGTATGAGATTACAAGAATCTCAGTAGGGTCACAACATCATAAGATCTGCAGAAATCCTAAACACAAATCTCCCAATTCACATTAGACCATTCCTAAATATCTAAAGGCGATCACGTAATTCAAGAATCAATTAAAAAGAGGTTAGGGCCGAATCTATGGTTGAGGGAGGACTACAAACACTTCCGAAAAAGCAGAAGTACAAAAACAGGTAAAACTCATCAGATTACTCTCAGTAATGAAGAAGAAAGGCCATCCCCTTCCACCTGTGTTGTCCAAGGCTTAGTGTACAAAAGGTAGATGGTTAACACACAAACTAATCAGTAAGCCTATTCATCTTGCCTCGCAAGGACAAGTCGTCTTGCCACACACGGACAAGTCTTCCCAAGCCACACACGGACTAGGGCATCCCAAACCTCGCAAGGATATGAGCTTCCTGCCTCGCAAAAACAGGGTTCCAGCCTCGCAAGGACAGATATCCAGCGCGCGCATGCTGTGGTTTGCCACCCACACAACTCCCATACCAGTAAGAACCTCTGCTCTCCCTATTAGCATCAGCGTTTACCGTGAATGGCCAACGGAAAAGGATTCTGGCACACAAACACGTACAAGCACACACAGGTTAGTACAAAGCATAATCCCACAACAGGTTATCCTCAATCATGTCAGAACACAATCAGCATATTCAATTCATATAACATATACAACCAAGGCACTCAATACCTAACTCAGGGATTCGTTATAGCCTATGAGATCCATATCTCACTCTGAATTTCATACTCTCACCCTATAGTCCAATCGCATGCAATACAACAAGGGCAGGTAACAAAAACATCAAGAAAATAATAAGGGTCTCTGGAGAAACCGATGAGGCATAGATCCTTCCTCTCTTGTCTCTGAACAAGAAGCTAATCCTTTTCCTTTATTAAGTAATTTCGAACTATCTATATTATCACCAGGCAAAGACGAAAACAAACTAAGCATGCATATTCAATAATCAATTGAACACCCTATTTCCATACCAATTCCACTCACCAAATCTATCATAAACCACTGATCAGATGCTGCAGGTGCCTCCCCCTTGGATGTGTGATGTGATAACCAGAAACTTAACAAGATTCAACCTGAATTACCATTCTAATAAACTATGCAAATTTCGTCGCTAAAGGTAGGGCATAGGACAATTTCGTCTTTAAGCATAGAGAAGTTTAAAAGAAATAAATTCATGATAATACATCATGAATAGATGCTAAGCAATCATAAGAATACGCAAAACGACAACAAAAATCAACCAAAGACAAAAACTATAGAAATCTAAAAAAAAAAATCTAATTTCGTTGCCGATTTTCGACTTAACCTTAGACAAGCAAATATTTATGTTAAAATAACAAATAATATATGGTTGGAAAGAGGATAAACGGAAATTTCCAACAAGCTATTATTTGTAGGGATCTGACAAACGATGAGAGAGTTATGCTATTCTGAATTTCAAGAAGATTTGGCAAAATACTAATTCCGACGCCAATTTTCAACTTATCTTTAAAAAAAAAAAAATAACCTCCTGACAAAACACTAAAGATGGTTCAAAATAGGATGAAGAGATCTTTCCAACAAGCTATTATTTTCAGGGATCCGATGAACGATAAAAGAGTTATGCTAGTTTAAAGTTTCAGTGAATTTTGGGGCCTAAAGGGAGGTGTAGGGTTTTAGGCTTATACGAATTTTGTATGTTTTCTCTGAATGGTTTTTTTGAGGTTGGTTTCCTATTTATAATGAATGAGTATAAAATTATGATTACTACTTTTAAGATTTTATTAAAAATAAGATAATTACCAGATAATTAAATTCTTTAATTATCTTCCCCTATTCTTAGGGATTTTAATCTTTAAGACAATTATCTATCTATAAGGACTTGTATTGAAGGGAATTTATACCAGAATTAACTACCATACCACTCTTACCAATTTCGGCCATCACACATCCTTTCCTTCAGGGGAAAAATCATCTTTTCACTAACACTGGCTTCTAGATAGACTTCTAGGACTCAAAATTTGACGTCTCACATCCTCCCCTCTTTATAGGAATTTCGTTCTCGAAATTTTAACATAAGTACCTAATCAAACAGGTAAGGAAATTTTGCACGCATAGATTCCTCAGTCTCCCAAGACTGTTTCTCTATTTGGACATTATGCCAAACAACTCGTACCATAGGCATGTTTCAACTTCGTCATCTCATATTTTGAAATCACGAACTATGGCATCAACACCATCAGCAAGTTGCTTCCGAATTTCAGTAAATTTTGTATCCTCTAATTGTTGATTCCAGATTTCTTCAATTAAGGTAGGTGCGACTTCGACTCGTGCCAACAACGAACCAGAAAAATCGGTGCCAAGATGCACACGGTTAGTTTTCATTTCCAACATCATCGGCAGGTAGTGGGTTCGCATGTAGGCCAAAACTGATGGGGAAAGAGGATGATACTTTCGGCTCAGGGCATCAGCAACAACTTTCGCCTTTCCAGAATGATATTCGATGATTAAATCATAGTCTTTAATCAGCTCCACCCGTCTTTATTGTCTCATATTCAATTCTTTTTGTGTGACGAGATACTTTAGGTTTTTGGGGTTAGTGAAGATTCGACACGTCTCGCCATATAAGTAATGTCGCCATAATTTTAAGGCAAACACCACGGCTGCAAGTTCCAAATCATGCGTAGGGTAGTTGCTCTCTTGTGGTCGCAATTGCTGGGAAGCGTAGGCGATGACTTTCCCATCTTGCATCAATACGCATCCAAGTTCAGATTTTGAAGCGTCGCTGTAAACCACATACTCCTTTCCACAAATAGGTAAGGTAAGGATAGGTGCAGAAACTAACTGATTCTTTAGCTCTTCGAAACTTTGCTGGCATTTCTCATTCCATATGAACGGCTCACCCTTGCATGTTAGTTTTATCAATAGTCTGGCAAGCTATGAAAAATTCTCCACAAAGCGACGGTAGTATCCTGCTAAACCAAGGAAACGACGAACTTCGAACACACTTAGCGGAGATTCCCAAGCAATCACGTCTTCAATCTTCTTTGGATCAATTAACACACCTTGAACGGAAAAAATATGGCTAAGAAAACCAACTTCCAGTAACCAGAATTCACATTTGGAGTACTTTGCAAACAACCGTCGATCTTTCAGGATTTTAAGCACAATCTGCAAGTGCATAGCATAATTCTCTTCCGATTTTAAATAAATCAGAATGTCGTCGATGAAGACTATCATAAATTTATCCAAGAATTCGCGGAACATACGATTCATTAAGTCCATAAACACAGCTGGTGCATTGGTCAAGCCGAATGGCATAACCAGAAATTCGTAGTGGCTGTATCGCAATCTGAACGCGGTCTTCAGAATATCAGCATCACGAACTCTCAATTGATGGTATCCAGATCTGAGATCGATCTTTGAGAATACGGCTGCACCCTGGAGTTGGTCGAACAAATCGTCGATGCTCGGTAAAGGGTATTTGTTTTTCACAGTCACACGATTCAGCTGCCGATAATCGATGCACAATCGCAGCGAACCGTTTTTCTTTTTCACGAACAGAACAGGTGCTCCCTAAGGTGACACACTAGGTCGGATAAAACCACAATCCAGCAAATCTTCCAATTGCATTTTTAGTTCCTTCATTTCTGCAGGAGCCATACGATACGGAGGAATGGAAATCGGATTCGTACCAGGCACTGGCTCAATACCGAATTCCACTTCCCTTGCTGGTGGTAGACCGACTATGTCTTCTGAAAATACTTTTGGAAATTCGCGAACCACTAAAACAGAATCCAGATCTAAGGATTCTTTAGAAATATCATATACGTGCGCGAGGTACGCTATACATGCTTTGTTGATTAATCGCTTTGCCTTAAGCAAGGAATTTATGCAAGTTGGAACAACTCACCTATCACCTTCAAAACAGTATTCGGCACCATCAGGAAAAGTGAACCACACACGTTTGGTGAAACACTCTATACGGGCTTGATATTTCGCCAGATAATCCATGCCTAAAATCACATCCAGCTCTCTAATGTCTAATGGAATCAGATCCATTTCAAGTACATTCGAACTCATACGTACAGCACAGCCAATGTAGACTAGATCACAAATCAGTTGCTCTCCCAAAGGAGTTAAAACCGCAGTAGAAGGAGTCAAAGGAGAAAGAGGTCGATCCGTTCGCGAGCGGCAGCAGCTCAGGCTGAACCATTGAAATCTCTTCATCCCAATTGTCGAGCTTCATTCAACAATTTTGTAATCACGACGGGAAGTCTCTCAGCCTCCTTATGATGTGCCGGCTGTACAGGTTCAAGTGGAGGAATAGGTTCTTCCACTAGTACAGGTCCAGGAGCATTATGAAATTGCGCCTCCATTCGCTGCTGATTTGCAGCAGTTCCTTATAATACGTTTAAGATTTGTGCCATAACAAGATCAATGACTGGTGCGGCAGGTGCCTCAGGTTGGTTTTCGGGCTCACCTTGCCCTTCCTGCTCATTTTGTGCATTCAGCTCCTCTTGCTCAACAGGTTTCTGTTCAGCCTGAATCTCAAACCTACCCCGTTGATCCCTTTGTAGCCTCGAACGTGCCATACTACACGAATACACCTTTATTACTCAATATATAACTAAATATGATAAACAGAAGTGGTACTTGGTGGAGAGGCATGCACCGGACGATACGCATATGCTGGAAAGCAACATACAAATTTTCAGAAATCTCATGCACACATGCAAAGATATTCTCGGCAATTACATCAATACTCATATATACTCTCGAAAATCATCATCAAACATCAAGCAAGCATGGATTCACACAACATCCATATTCAGCAATACACACCATCAATCACATACATATACATTCAGCAATGCAGAAGTCAAATAGGGACACTCGGCAACATGCATAAATCAAACACACACATTCTCAGCAATGATAAGAAACACAGCAAACACTCACCAAAACACATCAAGGCATACAAGGCATAAGAATATTCATAAGCAAATCAGATTATCAATCTCATTACTTAAATCTTACAAATCAACCTCCTTTTAACATTAGTTTATTTTCGGTATTAGCCCCTAAGTGAGTGAGTGTGTGCGCATGTTCTTACCTATAATCACCAAATAAGTTAGCATGCTCCGCTACCAAACCTGTGATGACCCCAATTCCTAACTATTACAATTTGCTCCTAGTAAAGTCATCACCGCTGTGAAACCCAAATAAGCTTAAATGACACTTAGGACCTATTTCAATCTCACCAGGCTTACCATTAATTTCTGACTTTTAGCATGTTTATTTTAAAGTTTAACAACAATTGGGTCATGATATTGGACACACATTCTGGTAACATACGGAGTGAATAAAATATTAGCGAAAATCTATAGATTAAATCTTTGGGTTCATAACACATAAGTCCCAAAGGGATCCAATTAACCAGCAAGAAATCCTCCAACATAATTCGGAAATAGTAAGCAAAAGGAGGGTTCTTAAAATAAACCAGAAAGTAGCCCAATCATTCATGTTATATGCGCAAGTAAACAAGTATGTAAATGTGATGCGATATCGCCCCGCCATGTAGCCTTGATCTCACACACTGGTACAACGGACACTGGATGTACCTAAGCATGAAATATGGTAAAAACAACGGTATGAGATTACAAGAATCTCAATAGGGTCACATTATCATAAGATCTGCAGAAATCCTAAACACAAATCTCTCAATTCACATTAGGTCATTCCTAAATAACTAAAGGGGATCATGCAATTCAAGAATCAATTAAAAAGAGGTTAGGGCCGAATCTATGGTTGAGGGAGGACTACAAACACTTTCGAAAAATCATAAGTACATAGGCAGGTAGAACTCATCAGATTACTCTCAGTAATGAAGAAGAAAAGCCATCCCCTTCCACCTGTGTTGTCCAAGGCTTACTGCAGATAGTTAACACACAAACTAATCACTAAGCCTATTCATCTTGCCTCGCAAGGACAAGTCGTCTTGCCACACATGGACAAGTCTTCCCAAGCCACACACGGACTAGGGCATCCCAAACCTCGCAAGGATATGAGCTTCCTGCCTCGCAAAAACAGGGTTCCAGCCTCGCAAGAACAGATATCCAGCGCGCGCATGCTGTGGTTTGCCACCCACACAACTCCCATACCAGTAAGAACCTCTCCTCTCCCTATTAGCATCAGCGTTTACCATGAATGGCCAACGGAAAAGGATTCTGGCACACAAACACGTACAAGCACACACAGGTTAGTACAAAGCATAATCCCACAACAGGGTATCCTCAATCATGTCAGAACACAATCAGCATATTCAATTCATATAACATATGCAACCAAGACACTCAATACCTAACTCAGGGATTCGTTATAGCCTATGAGATCCATATCTCACTCTGAATTTCATACTCTCACCCTATAGTCCAATCGCATGCAATACAACAAGGGTAGGTAACAAAAACATCAAGAAAATAATAAGGGTCTTTGGAGAAACCGATGAGGGATAGATCCTACCTCTCTTGTCTCTGAACAAGAAGCTACTCCTTTGCCTTTATTAGGTAATTTGGAACTATCTATATTATCACCAGGAAAAGATGAAAACAAACTAAGTCTGCATATTCAATAATCAATTGAATACCCTATTTCCTTACCAATTCCACTCACCAAACCTATCAGAAACCAATGATCAGATGCTGCAGGTGCCTCCCCCATGGATGTGTGATGTGATAGCTAGGAACTTAACAAGATTCAACCTGAATTACCATTCCAATCAACTATGCAAATTTTGTCGCAAAAAGTCGGGCATAGTACAATTTCGACTTTAAGCATAAAGAAGTTTAAAAGAAAGAAATTTATGACCATAAATCATGTGTATATGCTAAGAAATCATAAGAACACGTGAAACAACAACAAAAATCAACCGAAGACAAAAACTGTAAAAATCTTAAAAAAATAACCTAATTCTATCGCCAATTTTCGACGTAACCTTAGACAAGAAAATATTTATGTCCACGTAACAAGACATATATGGATGGAAAGAGGATGAAAATATTTTTCCATCAAGCTATTATTTGTAGGGATCCGACACACAATGAGAGAGTTATGCTACTCTGAATTTCGAAAAGATTTAGCAAAAACCTAATTCCGCCGCCGATTTTTAAATTATCTTTAAAGAAAGAAATACTAATTTTCTGACAAAAAAAAAATAGTTGGAAAGAAGATGAAGAGATCTTTCCAACAAGCTACTATTTTTAGGGTTCCGATAAATGATAAGAGAGTTAAGCTGGTTTAAAGTTTCAACAAATTTTGGCGGCTAAAGGGAGGTGTAGGGTTTTAGGCTTATACGAATTTTGTATGTTTTGTCTAAATAATTTTTATGAGGTTGGCTTCATATTTATAATGAATGAGTATAGAATTATAATTTCTACTTTTAAGATTTTATCAAAAATAAGATAATTACCAGATAATTAAATTTTTTAATTATCTTCTCCTATTCTTAGGGATTTTAATCTCTAAGGCAGTTATCTATCTATAAGGACATGGATTAAAGGGAATTTATACCAGAATTAACTACCATACCACTCTTACCAATTTTGACCATCACACAACCTTTCCTTCAGGGGAAAAATTGTCTTTTCACCTCCACTGACTTCTAGACTTCTAGGACTGAAAATTTGGGGTCTCACAATTACCATCCCTAATTATCATACAATTTTCGACACAAAGAATAGGGCAATAGAGATAGTTGCGATTTCATGTTAACAAGGAAGGATTAAGGGTTTATAACATGTGTAATCAAAAGAGACAAGATCAGAATCTAATAGGTTAATCAATTAATCAAGATAAGCACAATAGGGCAGTAGGGCAAAGGTAGGGCATACTGATTTCATGTATAGAAAAGATTCAGAGGATGAATTCATGATTTTTTACTATGAATGGATATTAAACAATCTTACGAATAAAGGTAACAACATCAAAGATCAATCAAAGGAAGAATTATAAAAAATTTGAAAACCTAGTTGTGCCGAATTTCAATTTAACTTTATAGAAAGAAATACTAAGCTTCAGAAAAAAAACCCAACAATGGTTGGAAAGATGATGAAGAGAACTTTCCAACAACCTATTATTTGTAGGAATCCGATATACGATGAGAGAGTTATGCTTATTTGTAGTTCAAGAAGATTTTGGCAGTTCTGCCAAATTTTGATTTAACTTTAGAGAAAGAAATACTAATTTTAAGACCAAAACTTAGGATTTTTATTTCCTAAGGTAATTATCAACCAATAAATAATCAATTTAAAGGGAATTAATGCCAGAAATAGTTACTAGTCATCCCTTAACAATTTTGGCCATCACACATCATTTTCTTCAGGGACAAAATGGTCTTTTTCACCTGCACTGGCTTCTGGACTTATAAGACTCAAAATTTGAGGTCTCACATCCTCCCCTCCTTACAAGAATTTCGTCCTCGAAATTTTTAGCACAAGCACCTAAACAAACAGATAAGGAAATTTTGCAAGCATAGATTCCTTAGTCTCCCAAGACTGTTCCTCAATTTGACCATTACGCCAAACAACTCGCACCATAGGCACACTTCGACTGCGAAGTTGTCGAACGGACTGATCTAGTATGGCAACTGGCTGTACGCGATAGGATAGGTCTTCATCAATTACAACTGGGGGTTCTTCGAGCACGTGAGCAGGGTCTTGCACATACTTTCTCAACATAGATACGTGGAACACAATATGAATTCTTTCTATATTTGGAGGTAAGGCAAGTCGGTATGCAACAGGGCGAATCCTCTCGACAATGTCATACGGACCAATGTAACGAGGTGCTAGCTTACCTCTCTGCTGAAAACGAAGGACTCCTTTCCATAGGTCAACCTTCAGAAACACTTTGTCACCTACTGCAAATTCTAACTCCCTACGTCGATTATCGACGTAGTTTTTCTGTCGATTCTGGGCTTTTTTTAGCCGTTGTCGAATCAAGTTCAACTATTCCGTTGCTTAATCAATGATATCCGTATTGTCTAGGAATCTTTCGCCTACTTCATTCCAGCAAATGAGAGTCCTGCAACGTCTCCCATATAATGCTTCATAAGGTGCCATACCTATGCTTCCATGAAAACTATTGTTGTAAGCAAATTCTACCAATGACAGGCATCGATCCCAACCGGTTTGCTGATCCAACACACTCACTCGTAGCATGTCTTCGAGAGTTTGAATCGTCCTTTTTGTTTGGCTATCGGTCTGGGGATGTAATGCCGTACTGAAATGCAATCTCGAACCGAGCACACTCTGCAATTTCTTCCAAAATCGTGAAGTGAAACGAAGGTCACGATGTGAAATAATGGAAATTGGCACTCCATGCAATCGAACAATCTCATCCAAGTAACGAACAGCCAATTTCTCAGGTGTATCCGTCACACGTATAGGGAGGAAGTGTGCAGAATTTTTCAATCGATCCACAATCACCCAAATGGCATCGTATCCTTACTGCGATCTAGGCAAACCGGTCATAAAATCCATTGTGACATGCTCCCACTTCTATTCTGGAATCGGAAGTGACTGAAGTAGTCCAGTGGGTCGTTGATGTTCAATTTTTACTTGTTGACATACGAGGCATTGGCAATGAACTCAGCAATGTGGCATTTCATATTTAACCACCAATACTGCTCCTTTAAATCTCGGTACATCTTAGTGCGTCCAGGATGGATATCAAACTTCGAACTATGCACCTCCAATAGAATAAAGTTACGAATATCAATATCTTGTGGAACACATACCCGGTGTCTGAAGACAAGCACTTCGTCACTCGTATTCGGAAATCAAGAACTATTGCATCAACACCATCAAAAAGTTGCTTCCGAATTTCAATTAGTTTCGGATCCTCTAGTTGCTGATTCCGGATTTCCTCAATCAAGGTAGGTGTGACTTCGATTCATGCTAGCAATGAACCAGAATAATCACTGCCAAGATGCACACGATTAGTCCTCAAATATAGCAACATAGGCATGTAATGAGTACGTATATAGGCCAAAACCGATTGGGAAGGAGGATTAAATTTTCGGTTTAAGGCTTCAACAACGACATTTGCCTTTCCAAGATGATATTCGATGATCAAATCGTAGTTTTTGATCAGCTCTACCCATCTTTATTTTCTCATATGCAATTTTTTTTTGCGTGAGTAGGTACTTCAAGCTTTTGTGATCGGTGAAGATTCGGCATCTCTCGCCATATCAGTAATGTCGCCATATTTTCAACACAAACATCACGGCTGCATGCTCCAAATCATGTGTAGGATAGTTGCTTTCATGCTGTCGTAACTGTCGGGAAGCATATGCAATGACTTTCCCGTCATGCATCAATATGCATCCAAGTCCGGATTTCGATGCATCGCTGTAAACCACATACTCCTATCCGCAAATAGGTAAAGTAAGGATAAGTGCAGAAACTAACCGATTTTTCAGTTCTTCGAAACTTCGCTGCCATTTCTCGTTCCATACGAACTACATACCCTTGCGCGTCAATTTTGTCAATGGTTCGGCAGGCGATGAAAAATTTTCCACAAAGCGACAGTAGTATCCTACAAAACCAAGAAAGCTACGAACTTCAAACATAGTTTGCAGGGGTTCCCAGGCAATTACGGCTTCAATTTTCTTTGGATCAACTAACACACCTTGGATGGAAACAACATGGAAAAGGAAAATGACTTCGCGTAACCAGAATCTGCATTTAGAGTACTTTGCGAACAACCGCCGATCCTTTAAAACATTCAGCACAATCCGCAAGTACTCAGCATGCTCTTCTTCCAATTTTGAATAAATCAGAATGTTGTCGATGAAGACTATCACAAATTTATCCAGAAAATCATGGAACACACGATTCATGAAGTCCATAAACACAGCTGGTGCATTGGTCAAACCGAATGGCATAACCAGAAATTTGTAGTGGCCATATCGCGATCTGAACGCGGTCTTTGGAATATCAACATTACAAACTTGCAATTGATGGTATCCAGATATGAGATCGATCTTGGAGAATATGGCTGCACCCTGGAGTTGGTCGAACAAATCGTCGATGCATGGCAAAGGGTACTTGTTCTTCACAGTCACACGATTCAGCTGCCGATAGTCGATGCATAATCGCAGCGAACCATATTTCTTCTTCACAAACAAGACAAGTGCTCCCCAAGATGACACACTAGGTCGGATGAAACCACAATCCAGAAAACCTTCCAATTGCGTTTCGTACCAGGCACTAACTCAATGCCAAATTCCACTTCCCTTAATGGTGGTAGACCGGCTATGTATTCTGGAAATTCGCGAACCACTGGGACAGAATCTAGACCTGAGGATTCTTTGGAAATATCATGTACGTGGGTGAGATACGCAACACATCCTTTTGTGATTAGTCACTTTACATCAAGCCAGGATATCATGCAAGTTGGAACTACTCGTCTATCACATTCAAAACAATACTCGACACCATCAGGAGAAGTGAACCACACACGTTTGTTTAAACACTCCATACGGGCTTGATATTTCGCCAGACAGTCTATGCCTAAAATCACATCCAGCTCACAGATGTCCAATGGAATTAGATCCAGTTCAAATACATTCGGACCCATACGTACAGCACAGCCGATGTAAACCGTCACCACATCAGGACTAGCCTCGGCATCAGTCAGGGTGAATAGCCTTGTTGGTTTTGATTGCGCCTCACCTATTGATCCTCCTAGTGCGCATGTTGGTGGTTTCGTGGGGTTAGCATACCCACCTCGGCTTGCACTAGATGTGCCAGTAATACGTCTCAGTTTATGGCATTGCCGCTAAATGTGCCCCATTTTGCCACAATTGTAACATCGATGTTGCTGCGTATTCCATGTAGTTCCACTGGAATTCGAACCAAAAAAGTTCTTCTTGTTATTACTTCTATTGTCGTTAAATTTTAGAGAATAAGACCTGAAAGGATAGGGTCTCGTACGTCGATTAAATTTCGAATCTCGCCAGAAGGATCCACCACTAGTGGCTGCGGATGGGTTTTTGGTTTGCACGATCTTTTTGGCTTCAGTCGCGGCAACAATTAGTTCTTGCAAATTCTGTACCGATGTCTTTCCAACGATGGTTTTGAGTTTGGTACACAGCCCATCCTGAAATCGCCTCGCAAGTTGGTACGGTGAGCGATCCTCTTCAGGTGCAAATCGGGACAGTTCCTTTACTGCTGTTTCATATTCCAGCACCGAACGGGTTCCCTATTAAAGCTTGTAGAAAGCTTGTCGCTGCTCGCTTTTATGGAATCTCGTATAAAACCTTTCGTCGAATTCATATTGAAATTCTTCCCATGTAGGCAGACGATCGCCAAATCGCAAGCTCATAGCTGTCCACCATGCGAGGGCTTCTCCCTCCAATAGGAAAGTGGCGATGGCTACCTTGTCATCATCAGAGATACGTAAAAACAAAGATACTCGGCACAAGGTGTCGATCCATTCGCGAGCGGCAGCAGCTCCGGCTGAACCATTGAAATCTTTACATCCCAATTGTCGAGCTTCCTTCAATAGTTTTGTAATCATGACAGGAAGTCTCTCGGCCTCCTTAGGATGTGCCGGCTGTACAGGTTTAAGTGGAGGAATAGGTTCTTCCACAAACGCGGGTCCAGGAACATTTTGAAGTTGCGCCTCCATACACTATTGATTTGCAGCAATTCCTTGCAATACGTTTAAGATTTGTGCCATCACATGATCGATGGCTGGTGCCTCAGGTTGGTTTTCGGGTTCAGCTTGCTCTCCCTGCTCAGTTTGTGCATTCGGCTCCTCTTGCTCAACAGGTTGCTGTTCGACCTGAACCTCATATCTACATCGTCGATCCCTTGTAGCATTCAACCTTGCCATACTATACAAACATACGATTGTTACTTAACACATAACTAAATACGATACAAGGAAAAGAAGTGGTACCTGGTGGAGAGGCATGCACCGGACGTTACGCAGTTGCTAGAAATCAAAGTACTCATGCACATGAGTATGGAAATTTTAGAAACCACAAGCACACATGCAATGCACATGAGTATGGAAATTTTAGAAACCACAAGCACACATGCAATGCACACTCGACAATTACCTCAACACACATATAAGCACTCAACAACAGTACAAACCATAGACAGAAATCATGCAAAACCACATCTCATGCATTCGGCAACAAATATGTCTCATACATATTCACATTCAGAAAGTATAGGTTCACACAAAACATACTTGACTTGCATACAAATCAATTACATGCTCGGCAAACTTGACAACAATACATAAAGACATACATGGAAATGATAAGAAATCACATAGGGATACTCAGCAGCATGCACCAACAAATACACATTCTCGACAATGATAAAAAACCCAGCTAAACACTCAAAAACACATCAATTCATATAAGACGTAAAAATACTCATAAACACGCAACAAGTTAATTAATCAGACACGACATCTAAACATTTCTAACCAAGTTCTTAACATCTGATTAATTTTTGGTATTAGCCCTCTAACTAAATGGGTGTGTGCGCATGTACCTTCCAAAATCAACAAATCTATTTAGCATATAATAAATCATATAACCTAAACCATGCTTCGCTACCAAACCTATAATGACCCCAATTCCTACCTATTAAAATTTGCTCCTATGAAGGCCATTAACAAGCTCAAAGACACCTAAAACCTATCTGAATCCCACCAGGCTTACCCATTAAATTTATTTTTTTGACTTTTAGCATGATCATTCTATGTGTTTAATAACAAATGGAGCATGATATGGGACAATCATTCTGGTATCATACGGAGTGAATAAAACATCAACGGAAGTCTCTAAATTTAATTATTGGAATCAAAACACACAAGTCTCATAGGGATCAATATAATCAGCAAGAAATCTTTCAACATGTTCTAAAATATAACAAGCAAAAGAGGGATCTTGAAAAACCAGAAAAACTAGTCCAATCTATGATCATATTGTATGAGCAAGCAACCAAGGAAATAGGAATGCAAAGGTGATGCAATATCGCCCTGTCTTGCAGCCTTGATGTCACACACTAGTACCACGAACAGTGAATGTACCTAAGCCTAAAAAATGGTGGAAACAATAGAATGAGATTACAAGAATCTCAATAGGGTCACAACATCATAAGATCTGCAGAAACCATAAATAGAAATCTCCCAAACAAAATCAAATCATTCCTAGCAACTAAAGGGGATCACACAATTCAAGAATTCAGTTAAAAAGGGTAGGGCCAAATCTAAGGCTGAGGGGGGACTAAAAATACTTCTGAAAACTCAGATGTATACAGGCAGGTAGAACTCATCAGATTGGTCTTTGAAATGAAGATAAAAGACCATCCCCTCTCAACTGTGTTGTCCAAGGTTTACAATACAAAAGGTAAAAGGTTAACACACAAACTATTCGGTAAGGCTATTCATTTTTCCACACAAGTACAAGTCATCCCAAGCCACACAAGGACAAGGACTTCCTGACACACGAGGACAGGGCTTCTGTCCACACAAGGACCAGACATCCAGCGAGCTCATGCTAGGGATTGCCACCCATACGACTCCCATACCCGTAAGAACCTCCCCTCTCACAAGGAGCATCATCGCTTACCCCGAATGGCCATCGGAGAAAGATCTTGACACACAACACGTACCAACATGTCAGAACACCATCAACATGTTCAATACACACAACACATGCAAACTCGGCACTTGTATCCTATCTTAAGGGATTCGGTATAGCCTAGAGGATCGCATCTTGATCCACAATTCAAGCATTTCTACTATAACATATGCACATACAACATTACATGTAAAAACACCAAAATTAACAAGCAAACAACAAGGATCTCTGAAAAAACTGATGAGGCTTAGATCTTACCTCTCTTGTCTCTGAACAAGAAATTATTCCCTTGTCTTTATTCAATAATTCTGCATTACCTATAGCATCACAAGGTAAAGCCAAAACCAAACTAAGTATGCATATCCAATATCCAATTAAATACCCTATTTCCTTGCCAATTCCAATCACCAAACCTATCAGAAACCAGTGATCAGATGCCGCAGGTACCTCCCCCTTGGATGTGTGATGTAATAGCCATGAACTTAACAAGAAACGATGTGACGACCCCAGTTCCTAACTATTACTATTTACTCTGATTAAGGTCATCACTGCCTTGAAACCCAAATAGCCCAAATGACATCTAAGAACTATCTGAATCTCACCAGGCTTACCATTAACTTTCGATTTTTAGCATGTTTATTTCTAATTTTTTTGAACAACTATTGGAGCATGATATTGGATAATGATTCTGGTAACATAGGGAGTGAATAAAACATCAGCAGAAATCTTTAGATTAAATCATTGGGTTCATAACACACAAGTCCCGTAGGGATCCAAACAACCAGCAAGAAATCCTCCAAATATATTTTGGAAATAGCAAGAAAAGGAAGGATCTGAAAATAAACCAGAAAGTAGCCCAATCATTCATGTTATATGCAGAAATAAACAAGGATCAAGTATGCAAATGTGATGCGATATCGGCCCGCCGTGCAGCCTTGATCTCACACTGGTACCACGGGTAGTGGATGTAATTAAGCCTGAAAAATAGTAAAAATAATGGTATGAAATTACAAGAATCTCAATAGGGTCGCAATATCATAAGATCTGCAGAAACTCTAAACACAAATCTCCCAATTTGAATTAGGTCGTTCCTAGACATCTAAAGAGGATTACACAATTCAAGAATCAATCAGAAAGGGTTAGGGCCAAATCTTTGGTTGAGGGAGGACTACAAACATATCCAAAAGTATCAGAAGTACACAGGTAGGTGGAACTCATCTGATTGCTCTCGACAATGAAGAAGAAAGGCCATCCCCTTCCACCTGTGTTGTCCAAGGCTTATTGCACAAAGGATAAACGGTTAACACACAAGCTATTCAGTAAGCCCAGGAATTCGTCTTGTCACGCACGGACAAGTCTTCCCAAGCCACACACGGACTTGGGCATCCCAAACCATACACGGATAAGGGCTTCCTGCCACATAAGGATAGGGTTTCGGCCACACAAGGACCAGACATCCAGCGAGCTCTTGCTGGGGTTTCGTCACCCATACAACGTCCATACTAGTAAGAACCTCTCCTCTCCCTAGGAGCATCTGCGCTTACCTCAAATGGCCACCGAAAAAGGATCCTGAAACACAAACACGTACAAGCAGACACAGGCAAGTACAAAGCATAATACCATAGCAGGGTATCCTCAATCATGTCAGAACACAATCAACATATTCAATTCACATAACATATGCAACTCAGGCATTCAAAACCTAACTCAGGGGTTCGATATAGCCCATGAGATTCACATCTCAAACCGAAATTTATACGCTCACCCTATAATCAATTCGCATACAATACAACAAGGGCAGGTATCAGAAATATCAAGAAAATAACAGGGGTCTCTAGAGAAACCAATGTGGCGTAGATCCTACCTCTCTTGTCTCTGAACAAGAAGCTACTCTTTTTCCTTTATTAGGTAATTCTAAACCATCTATATTATCACTAGGCAAAGACGAAAACAAACTAAGCATGCATATTCAATAATCAATTGAATACCCTATTTCCTTACCAATTCTACTCACCAAACCTATCAGAAACCAGTGATCAGATGCTGCAGGTGCCTCCCCCTTGGATGTGTGATGTGATAGCCAAGAACTTAACAAGATTCAACCTGAATTTCTATTCCAATTAACTATGCAAATTTCATCGCTAAAAGTAGGGCATAGGACAATTTTGACTTTAAGCATAGAGAAGTTTAAAAGAAAGAAATTGATGATCATACATCATGAATAGATGCTAAGCAATCATTAGAACACGTGAAACGACAACAGAAATCAACCGAAGACAAAAACTGTAGAAATTTAAAAACCTAATTCCGTCGCCGATTTTCAAATTAACCTTAGACAAGGAAATATTTATTTGCAGGGATCCGACAAACGATGAGAGAGTTATGCCACATTGAAGTTCAAGAAGATTTGGCGAAAACCTAATTCCGCCGCCGATTTTCAACTTATATTTAAGAAAGAAATACTAATCTCCTGACGAAAAACCAAAGATGGTTGGAAAGAGGATGAAGAGTGCTATCTAACAAGCTATTATTTGTGGGATCTGATGAACGATAAGAGAGTTATGTTGGTCTAAAGTTTCAACGAATTTTGGCGGCTATAGGGAGGTGTAGGGTTTTAGGCTTACACGAATTTTGTATGTTTTCTCTGAATGATTTTTGTGAGGTTGGCTTCCTATTTATAATGAATGAGTATAGAATTATGATTACTACTTTTAAGATAACTAAAAATAAGATAATTAACAGATAATTAAATTCTTTAATTATCTTTCCCTATTCTTATGGATTTTAATCTTTAAGGCAATTATCTATCTATAAGGACTTAGATTAAAGGGAATTTATACCAGAATAAACTACCATACCACTCTTACCAATTTCGGCCATCACACATCCTTTCCTTTAGGGAAAAAATCATCTTTTCACCTGCACTAGCTTCTGGACTTCTAGAACTCAAAATTTGGGGTCTCACATCCTCCCCTCCTTACAGAAATTTCGTCCTCGAAATTTTAACATAAGTACCTTATCAAACAGGTAAGGAAATTTTGCACGCATAGATTCCTCAGTCTCCCAAGACTATTCCTCAATTTAGCCATTACGCCAAAAAACTGGTACCATAGGCATGTTTCGATTGCGAAGCTGTTGAACTGACCAATCTAGTTTGGCAAGTGGCTGTACGGGATAGGATAGGTCTTCAGCAACTTCAACTGGCGGTTCTTTAAGCACATGAGCAGGATCTCGCATATACTTTCTTAGCATTGAAATGTGAAATACGTTGTGAATTCTTTCCATATTTTGAGGTAGGGCAAGTCGGTATGCAACAGGGCAGATTGTTTCGACAATGTCATATGGACCAATGTAGCGAGGTGCTAGCTTAACTCGCTGTTGAAAACGAAGGAATCCTTTCCATGGAGCGACCTTCAACAATACTTTATCAACTACTGTAAATTCCAGCTCCCTTCGTCGATTGTCGGCGTAGCTTTTCTGCCTATCCTGGGCTGTTTTTAACCTTTGTCGGATTAAGCTTAATTGTTCTGTTGCTTGGTCAATCAATTCCGGATTGTCTAGACGTCTCTCGCCTACTTCATTTAAGCAAATGGGACTTCTGCAACATCTTCCATATAGTGCTTTATAGGGTGCCATACCGATGCTTGCATGAAAACTATTGTTGTAAGCAAATTCTACCAATGGCAGGCATCGATCCCAACCAGTTTTCTGATCCAACACACTCGCTCGTAGCATGTCTTCGAGTGTCTGAATCGTCCTTTCTGATTGACCATCGGTCTGGGGATGAAATGCTGTACTGAAATTCAATCTTGAACTCAACGCATTCTAGAATTTCTCCCAAAATCATGAGGTGAAACAATAGAAACTGACACTCCATGCAATCGAACAATCTCATATAAGTAACGAATTGCCAATTTTTCTGGTGTATCTATCACGCGTATAGGAAGAAAGTGTGTAGATTTCGTCAGTCGATCCACGATCACCCAAATGGCATTGTATCCTTGCTTCGATCTAGGCAAACCAGTCACAAAATCCATTGTGACGTGCTCCCACTTCCATTCTGGAATCGGAAGTGACTGAAGTAGACCAGTGGGTCTTTGATGTTTGATCGAACTTAGCACGATTGAACTCAGCAAACCAGTCTTATTGACATACGAGGCACCGGGCAACGAACTCAGCAATGTGACGTTTCATGTTTGGCCACCAATACTGCTCCTTCAAATCTCGGTATATCTTAGAGCTTCCAGGATGAATATCAAACTTCGAGCTATGCGCCTCTGATAGAATAAGGCTATGAATATTTACATTTTTTGGAACACATACCCGGTTTCTGAAGACTAGTACTTCATCATCTAATATTCTCAAATCACGAACTATGGCATCAACACCATCAGCAAGTTGTTTCCGAATTTCAGTAAATTTCGGATCCTCTAATTTTTTATTCCGGATTTCTTCAATTAAGGTAGGTGCGACTTCAATTTGTGCCAATAACGAACCAGAAAAATCAGTGCCATAATGCACACGGTTAGTTTTCAATTCCAACATCATCGGCAGGTAATGGGTGCGCATGTAGGACAAAACTAATGGGGAAGGAGGATGAAATTTTCGGCTCAGGAAATCAGCAACAAAATTTTCCTTTCGAGGATGATATTTTATGATTAAATCATTGTCTTTAATCAGCTCAATCCATCTTCGTTGTCTCATATTCAATTCTTTTTGCGTGGGAAGGTAATTCAGGCGTTTGTGGTTAGGGAATATTCGGCATGTCTCGCCGTATAAGTAATGTCGCCAAATTTTTAAGGCAAACACCACGGCTGCAAGTTCCAAGTCATGCGTACGGTAGTTGCTCTTGTGCGGTCGCAATTGCCTGGAAGTGTAGGCGATGACTTTCCCATTTTGCATCAATACGCATCCAAGTCTAGATTTTGACGCGTTGCTGTAAACCACATACTCCTTTCCGCAAATAGGTAGGGTAAGGATAGGTGCGGAAACTAACCGATTCTTTAACTCTTTAAAACTTTTATATCATTTCTCGTTCCATACCAATGGCTCACCCTTGCGTGTCAATTTTGTCAATGGTTCAGCAACCGATGAAAAATTCTTCACAAAATGACAGTAGTATCCTGCTAGGCCAAGGAAACAACGAACTTTGAACACACTTGGCAGAGGTTCCCAAGAAATCACGGCTTCAATCTTCTTTGGATCAATTAACACACCTTGGGAAGAAACAATATGGCCAAGGAAACCAACTTCGCGTAACCAGAATTCGCATTTGGAGTACTTTGCGAACAACCGTTGATCTTTCAAGATTTTAAGCACAATCTGCAAGTGCATAGCATGATCTTCTTCTGATTTTGAGTAAATCAGAATGTCGTCGATGAAGACTATCACAAATTTATCCAAGAATTCGCTGAACACACGATTCGTCAGGTCCATAAACACAGCTGGTGAATTGGTCAAGCCGAATGGCATAACCAGAAATTCGTAGTGGCCGTATCGTGATCTGAACGCGTTCTTTGGAATATCAGCATCACGAACTCGTAATTGATGGTATCCAGATCTGAGATCGATCTTAGAGAATACGGCTGTACCCTGGAGTTGGTCAAACAAATCATCGATGCTCGGCAAAGGGAATTTGTTCTTCACGGTTACACGATTCAGCTGCTGATAATCGATTCAGCGAACTGTCTTTCTTTTTCACCAGCAGAACAGGTGCTCCCCAAGGTGACACAGTAGGTTGGATAAAACCACGATCCAGCAAATCTTCCAATTGCATTTTTAGTTCCTTCATTTCAGCAGGGGCCATACGATATGGAGGAATGGAAATCGGATTCGTACCAAGCACTAGCTCAATACCGAATTCCACTTCCCTTGCTAGTGGTAGACCGGCTATGTCCTCTAGAAATACTTCTGGAAATTTGCGAACCACTAGAACAGAATCCAGATCTGAGGATTCTTTAGAAATATCACGTACATGCGCGAGGTACGCCATACATCCTTTGTTGATTAATCGTTTCTCTTTTAACCAGGAAATCATGCAAATTGGAACAACTTTCCTATCACCTTCAAAAAAGTATTCGGCACCATCAGGAAAAGTGAACCACATACGTTTGGTGAAACACTCCATATGGGCTTGATATTTTGCCAGGCAGTCCATGCTTAAGATCACATCCAGCTCTAAGATGTCTAATGGAATCAAATCCACTTCAAGTAAATTCGAACCCATACGTACAGCACAGCCGATGTAGACTAGATTACAAATCAGTTGCTCTCCCAAAGGAGTTAGAACCGCAATAGGAGGAGTCAAGGGAGATAGAGACTGATCTGCACTAAGTGCTATCCTTGGACATACAAATGATCTATTTCCTCCGGGATCTAATAATACTTTAGCATTTTGAGAAAAGACTGAAATAGTACCTGTCACCACAACAGGACTAGCCTCGGCATCAGTTAGAGTGAAGAGCCTTGTTTGTCTTGGTTGCGCCTCGCTTGTGGATTTGTTAGGTGGTCCTCCTGGTGCGCGTGTTGGTGGTCTGGCGGGGTTGGCATTCCCACCTCGGCCTGCATTTGGTACACCTGTGATTCGCCTTGGTTTCAGGCATTCCCTCTGAACATGTCCCATCTCGCCACAATTGTAACATCGCCGTTGCTGCGAATTCCAGGAAGATCCATTGTAATTTGAACCAGAAAAGTTCTTCCTGTTGGTATTTCCATTGCTATTAGTTTTTGAAGGATAGGACATTAAAGGATAGGGTCCCGTTCGTCGATTGAACTTCAAATCTAGCCTATATGATCCGCCACTAGTAGCTGCGGATGGCTTATTGGTTTGCATGATCTTTTCAGCTTCAGTTGCAGTAACAATTAGTTCTTGCAAATTCTGCACCGGTGTCGTACCAACAATGGTTTTAAGTTCGATACTCAATCCATCCTGAAATCTTCTCGCAAACTGGTATGGTGTACGATCTTCTTCTGGTGCAAATCGGGACAACTCCCTTAACACCTTCTCATATTTCAGCACCGAACGATTTCCTTGTTCAAGTTTGTAAAAAGCTTGTTGCTGCTCGCTTTTGTGGAACCTCATATAAAATCTTTCGTCGAATTCGTACTGGAATTCTTCTCAAGTTGGCAAACGATCGCCGAATCGCAAGCTAACAGATGTCCACCATGAGAGGGCTTCTCCCTCAAGTAGGAATGTAGCAATGGAAACCTTGTCATCATCTGAGATACGCAAGAATAAGGATACTCGGCATAAGGTGTCTATCCACTCACGAGCGGTTGCAGCTCCAGCTGAACCACCAAAATCTTTACATCCAAGTTGTCGAGCTTCCTTCAGCAATTTTGTAATCACGACGGGAAATCTCTCAGCCTTCTTATGATGTGCCGGCTGTACAGGTTCAAGTGGAGGAATAGGTTCTTCCACTGGTGTAGGTGCAGGAGCATTCTGAAATTGTGCCTCCATACGCTGCTGATTTGCAGCAATTCCTTGTAATACGTTTAAGATCTGTGCCATGACAGGATCAATAACTAGTGCGACTGGTGCCTCAGATTGGTTTTCGGGCTCAACTTGCCCTTCCTGCTCATTTTGTGCATTCGGCTCCTCTTGCTCAATAGGTTGCTGTTCAGCCTGAACCTCAAACCTACCCCGTTGGTCCCTTTGTAGCCTCGAGCGTGCCATACTACATGAATACACCTTTATTACTCAACACAAAACTAAATATGATTAACAGAAGTGGTACCTCGTGGAGAGGCATGCACCAGACGATACGCATAGGCTAGAAAGCATCATACAATTTTTCGGTAATCACATGCACACATGCAAAGATATTCTCGGCAATTACATAAACACTCATATATACTCTCAGAAATCTTTATCAAACATCAAGCAAGCATAGATTCGCACAACTTCCATATTCGGCAATACACATACATTTACCAATATAAGAGTAAAATAGGGACACTCGGCAACTTGCATAAATCATCACACACATTCCCAGCAATGATAAGAAACACAGCAAACACTCAACGAAACATATCATGGCATACCAGGCATAAGAATATACACGAACAAACATCACATCAGATTATCATTCTCATTATTTAATTACAAATCAATCCCATTTTAGCATTAATTCATTTTCAGTACTGGCCCCTAAGTGAGTGAGTGTGTGCGCATGCCCTTACCTACAAACACCAAAATCAATAAATAAGTTAACATAGAACAAATTATACTTCCTAGACCATGCTCCGCTACCAAACCTATGACGACCCCAATTCCTAACAATTACTATTTGCTCCGATTAAGGTTATCACTGCCGTGAAACCCAAATTGCCCAAATGACATCTAAGAATTATCTGAATCTCACCAGGCTTACCATTAACTTTCGATTTTTATGTTTATTTCTAATTTTTTTTAAACAACAATTGTAGCATGATATTGGACAGTTATTCTGGTAACATATGGAGTGAATAAAACATCAGCGGAAGTCTTTAGATTAAATCATTGGGTTTATAACACACAAGTCCCATAGGGATCCAAACAACCAGCAAGAAATCCTTCAAATATATTTCGGAAGTAGCAAGAAAAGGAAGGATCTGAAAATAAACAAGAAAGTAGCTCAATCATTCATGTTATATGGGTAAATAAACAAGGATCAAGTATGCAAATGTGATGCGATATCGCCCCGCCTTGCAGCCTTGATCTCACACACTGGTACCATGGGCAGTGGATGTACTTAAGCCCGAAAAATAGTAAAAACAACGGTATGAGATTATAAGAATCTCAGTAGGGTCTCAGCATCATAAGATCTGCAGAAACTCTAAACACAAATCTCTTAATTTGCATTAGATCATTCCTAGACATCTAAAGAGGATCACGCAATTCAAGAATCAATGAGAAAGGAGTTAGGGCCGAATCTATGGTCGAGGGAGGACTATAAACATAGAGAAGTTTAAAAGAAGGAAATTCATGATCATACATCATGAATAGATGCTAAGCAATCATAAGAACACACGAAACGACAACAGAAATCAATAAAAGATAAAAACTGTAGAAATTTAAAAACCTAATTCCGTCGCCGACTTTCAACTTAATCTTATACAAGCACAAATTTACATCCAAAAAATGAAACTTATATGTATAGAAAGAGGATGAAAAGAGCTTTCCAACAAGCTATTATTTACAGGGATCCGACAAATGATGAGAGAGTTATGCTACATTGAAGTTCAAGAAGATTTGGTGAAAACCTAATTCCGTCGTCGATTTTCAATTTATCTTTAGAGAAAGAAATACTAACCTCCTTACAAAAAAAAAAATTTTTTGGAAAGAGGATGAAGAGAGATTTTCAACAAGCTATTATTTTTAGGGATCCAATGAACGATAAAAGAGTTATGCTGGTTTAAAGTTTCAGCGAATTTTGGCGGGTATAGGGAGGTGTAGGGTTTTAGGCTTATACAAATTTTGTATGTTTTCTCTGAATGATTTTTGTGAGGTTGGCTTTCTAATTATAATGAATGAGTATAGAATTATGATTACTACTTTTAAGATAGTTAAAAATAAGATAATTATCAGATAATTAAATTCTTTAATTATCTTCCCCTATTCTTAGGGATTTTAATCTCTAAGGCAATTATCTATCTATAAGGACTTAGATTAAAGAGAATTTATACCAGAATTAACTACCATACCACTCTTACCAATTTCAGCCACCACACATCCTTTCCTTCAGGGGAAAAATTGTCATTTCACCTACATTGGATTCTGAACTTCTAGGACTCAAAATTTGGGGTCTCACAAACGACTTGAATTATCATCCCTAATTTTCATACAATTTTCAGCACTAGGAATAGGGCAATAAGGCAAGTTATGATTTCGTGTTAACAAGGAATGATTAAGGGTTTATAACATGTATAATAAAAAGAAACAAGATCAGAATCCAATAGATTAATCAATTGATCAAGATATGCACAATAGGGCACTAGGGAAAAGGTAGGGCATATTGATTTCATGTATAGAAAAGATTGAAAGGATTAATTCATGATTGTTCACTATGAATGGATATTAAACAATCATACGAATAAAGGTAACAACATTAGAGATCAATCAAAGGCAAAATTATAAAAATTTGAAAACCTAATTCTGCCGAATTTTGATTTAACGTTAGAGAAAGACATACTAACTTTCAGACAAAAAAAAAAGATGGCTCGAAACAGGATGAAGAGATCTTTCCAACAAGCTATTATTTTCAGGAATCTGACAAACGATGAGAGAGTTATGCTTGTTTGAAGTTCAAAAAGATTTTGGTAGAAATTAGGAGGTGTAGGGGTTTTAAGTCCTACGAATTTTGTGTGTTTTCAGTTTAAGATTTTTCTGTGGCTGACCTCCTATTTATATAAAATGGTTATGATATTATAATCCTTATCATCAAGACTTAGTTAAAGTAAGATAACTATCAAAATTTAAATTCTGTAAATATCCCTCCTTAAATTTAGGGTTTTTATTTCCTAAGGTAATTATCAACCAATAAAGAATCAATTTAAAGGGAATTAATACCAGAAATAATTACTAGACATCCCTTACCAATTTCGGCTATCACACATCCTTTTTTTCATAGATAAAATGGTCTTTTTCACTTACACTAGCTTCTGGACTTCTTGGACTTAAAATTCAAGGTCTCACAATTTGCTTGTTAATTTCGAGACATATCACAGGCGCACCTAGTGCTGGCTGAGGTGGGTATGCTACCTCACCAAACTGACAACGCACACACCAGGAGGACCACCCAACAGATCCACAAGTGAGCCGCAACCAAGACCAACAAGGCTATTCACCCAAACTGTTACCGAGGCTAGTCCTGATGTTGTGGCAGGTACTATGTCAGTCTTTTCTCAAAATGCTAAAGTATTATTAGATCTCGAAGAAAATAGATCATTTGTAAGTCCAAGGATAGCACTTAGCATGGATCGGCCTCTATCTCCCTTGACTCCTGCTATTACGGTTCTATCTCTTTTGGGAAAACAACTAATTTGTGATATAGCACGGTCCAAATGTATATGAAGTGGATCTAATTCCATTGGACATCCGAGAGCTGGATGTAATCTTAGGCATGGACTGTCTGGCGAAATATCAAGCCCATATGGAGTGTTTCACCAAACTTGTGTGGTTCATTTTTCCTGATGGTGTCGAGTACTATTTTGAAGGTGATAGGTGATGTAACTACCCCAATTCCTACCTATTAACATTTGCTCTGATTAAGGTCATTACCGCCATGAAACCCAAACAAGCCCAAAGACACCTAGGACCTATCTGAATCCCACCAGGCTTACTCATTAAGTTTTTGACTTTTAGCATGTTCATTCTACATGTTTAATAATAGTTGGAGCATGATATTGGACAATCATTTTGGTATCATACGGAGTGAGTAAAAACATCAGCGAAAGTCTTTAAATTAAATCACTGGATTCGTAACACATAAGTTCCGTAAGGATCCAAATAACTAGCAAGAATTCCTCCAACATAGTCGAAAATAACAAGCAAAGGAGGAATCTTAAAATAAACTAGAAAGTAGTCCAATTTTTATTCAAGTTATATGCGCAAGTAATCAAGGAATAGGTATGCAAAATTCATGCGATATCGTCCCGCCGTACAGCCTTGATCTCACACACTAGTACCACGAACAATGAATGTACCTAAGCTTGAAAAAAAATGGTGAAAACAAGAATCTCAGTAGGGTCGCAACATCATAAGATCTGTAGAAACCATAAACACAAATCTCCCGAACAACATCTGATCATTTCTACGCAAGTAAAGGGATTCGTGCAATTCAAAGATTCAATCAAAAAGGGTAGGGCCGAATCTAAGGCTAAAGGGGACTACAAACACTTCCGAAAAGTATCAGAAGTACATAGACAGGCAGAACTCATCAGATTATTCTCGGCAATGTAGAAGAAAAGGCCATCCCTTTCCACCTATGTTGTCCAAGGCTTACTGCACGAAAGGTAATTGGTTAACACACAAGCTAATCAGCAAGCCTATACATCTTGCCACACAAGGACAAAATATCCCAAGCCACACAATGACAAGAGCATCCCAAACCACACAAGGATAAGGGCTTTCAAAACCACACAAGGATAAGGGGTTCCTGCCATACAAGGATAGGGCTTCTGGCCACACAAGGACAAGACATCCAGCGAGCTCTTGCTAAGATTTGCCACCCATACGACTCCCATACCAATAAAAACCTCCCCTGTCACTAGGAGCATCAATGCTTACCCCGAATGGCCACCGGAAAAGGATCCTGACACACAAACACGTACAAGCACACACAAGCAAGCATAAAACACAAAACCACAATAGGGTATTCTCAATTCTGTCAGATCACATTCAGCATGTTCAATACATATCACACATGCAAACTAGGCACTCCTAACCTACCTTAAGGGATTTGGTATAGCCTAGAAATTCCTCAATTCAATCCGCAACTCAAGCATACATTATTTAATATGAATGTACATACAGTTTCACAATCATAGGTACCGAAATCAATTAAGCAAACAACGAGGTCTCTGGAGAAACTGATGAGGAATAGATCCTACCTCTCTTGTCTCTGAACAAGAAGTTATTCCCTTGTCTTTATTCAATAATTATACACTACCTATAGTATCACAAGGCAAAGCCAAAACCAAACTAAGTATGCATATCCAATATCCAATTAAATACCCTATTTCCTTACCAATTCCACTCACCAAACCTATCAGAAACAAGTGATCAGATGGCGCAGGTACCTCCCCTTGGATGTGTGATGTGATAGCCAAGAACTTAACAAGAAACAACCTGAATTACCATCTTTAATTATCATACAATTTTCGACACTAAGAATAGGGCAATAAGGCAAGTTGCGATTTCATGTTAACAAGTTGTAGGAGTTGCGATCTCATGTTAACAAGGAAGGATTAAGGGTTTATAACATGTATAATCAAAAGAAATAAGATCAAAATCCAATAGGTCAATCAATTGATCAAGACAAGCAACAATAGGGCAGTAGGGCAAAGGTAGGACATACTAATTTCATGTATAGAAAACATTCAAAGGATGAATTCATAATTGTTCACTATGAATGGATTCTAAACAACCATATGAATAAGGGCAACAACATCAGAGATCAATCAAAGGAATAATTATACAAATTTTAAAACCTAATTTCGTCGCCGATTTTCAACTTATCTTTTGACAAATAAATACAAATGTCCAAACAACAAAAAAAATGTGGTTCGAAAGATGATAAGATAGCTTTCCAACAAGCTATTATTCGCAGGAATCCGACAAACAATGAAAGAGTTATGCTGCATTGAAGTTCAAAAAGATTTTGGCAGTTCTGCCGAGTTTTGACTTATCTTATTAAAAGAAATTCTAAAATCCTGATGAAAACCAAAAGATGGTTGGAAAGAGGATCAAGAGAGTTCCAACAAACTATTGTTTGCAGGAATCCAACAAATGATGTGAAAGTTAAATCGTATTTTAACGGAATTGCCAAAATTTGCTTGAACTTCAAAATAACATAACTCTCTCGTCCTTTGTCTGATTCCTGAAAATAATAGCTTGTTGGAAAGCTCTCTTCATCCTGTTTCCAAAAATATTAGTTTTTTTTTGTCTTAAGGTTAGTATTTCTTGTTCGAAAGTTAAATCGTATTTCAACGGGATTAGGTTTCATTATTGTGTGATTATGTCTTCAATTGATTTCTGTTGTTGTTCATCTTGTTCGTATGATTGTTTGGCATCCATTCATGTTATAAAATCATGAATTCATCCTTTGAATCTTTTCTGTACATGCAATCAGTATGCCCTATCCTTGCCCTATTGTTGCCTATCTTGATCAATTGATTAACCTATTGGATTCCAATCTTGTTTCTTTTGATTGTATAAGTTATAAACACTTAATCCTTATTTGTTAACATGAAATCGCAACCCTTACACCTTTCTAACATGAAATCGCAAATTATCTTGTGTCCTATGCTTAATGCTGAAATATACATAGTTAAATTGGGATGGTAATTCAAGTTGAATCTTGTTAAATTCTTGGCTATCACATCACATTTCAAAGGGGAGGCACCTAGGGCATCTGACCACTAGTTTCTGATAGGTTTGGTGAGTGTAAATGGTAAGGAAATAGGGTACTTAATTGGTTATTGAGTATGCAAGGTTAGTTTGGTTTTGTCTTTGCCTTGTGATGCTATAGGTGGTTCGGAATTATTAAATAAAGGCAAAGGAATAGCTTCTTGTTCTAAGACAAGAGAGGTAGGATCTATACCTCATTGGTTTCTTCAAAGATCCATATTGTTTGTTTGTTATTTTTGATGCCTGCTCTTGTTATTATTGCATTCGAATTGATTATAGGATATGCATATGAATCCTATAGGCCATACTGAACCTTTAAGTTAGGTTTTGAGTGCCTGAAATGCATATAATTGTGTTCTGACATGATTGAAGTTACCCTGTTGTGGTATTATACTTTGTACTTGTTTATGTGTGCTTGTACATGTTTGGGTGTCAGAATCTTGTTCCGATGGCCATTCAGGGTAAGCGCTGATGCCCCTTGGGAGAGGAGAGGCTCTTACTAGTATGGGAGTTGTTTAGGTGGCAATCCCCAGCATGTGCGTACTAGAAGCCTTGTCTTTGTGTGTCTTGGATGCCTTGTCCTTGTGTAGCTCGAAGCCTTGTCCTTGTGTGACTTGGATGCCTGGTCCTTGCGTGGCTGGAAGCCTTGTCTTTCTGTGGCTTGGATGTCTTGTCCTTGTGTGACAGGATGAATAGGTTTGCTGATTAGCTTGTGTGCTAACCTTTTACTCTTTGTGCAGTAAACCTTGGACAACAGAGGTGGAAGGGGATGACCTTTCTTTTTTTCTAGTGCCGAGAGTAATCTGATGAGTCTTACATGCCTATGTACTTCTGATTTTCTGAAGTGTGGTATTCCACCCTCAGCCTTAGTTTCGGCTCTATCCCTTTGATTGTTTCTTGAATTACGTGATACCCATAGTTGTGTAGGGATGATCTGATGTTGTTCGGGAGATTTGTGTAGGTTTTATGATGTTGTGACCCTACTGAGATTCTTGTAATCCCATCCTGTTGTATTCACCATTTTTCAGGCTTAGGTACATCCATTGTCCGTGGCACCAGTGTGTGAGATCAAGGCTGCACAACAGTATATCGCATCACATTTTCATACTTGTTCCTTGATTGCCTGCGCATATAACATGAATTATGATTGAACTACTTTCTGGTTTTTTTCCAAGATTCCTCCTTTACTTATTGTGTCCGATAAGATTCCTCCTTTACTTGTTGTGTATGATTTATGTTGGGGGGTTAACTTGCTGGATATTTGGATCCCTTTAGGACTTGTGTGTTATGGATTCATTGATTTTATTTAAAGACTTCCGTTGATATTTCATTCACTCCGTAAGATACTCGAATACTTTTCCAATATCATGCTCCAATTATTGATAAACATAAAGAATGTACATGCTAAAAATCGAGAATTTGATGAGTAAGCCTTGTGGGATTCAGATAGGTCCTGGTTCTTCGGCTTGTTTGGGTTTTACGGTGGTAAGGAGCCTAATCGGAGTAATTAATAATAGGTTAGGAGTTAGGGTTGTTACACCTATCCTAGCTGAATCTTTTCATCCTTCATCAGATTTCTACAAATAAAAACTTGTTAGAAAGCTCTTTCTATCCTCTATCTTGCTATCTTGCTTTCATCATCATAAGATTAGATTTTCCTTGTACTTTTCCTTATTGAAATTCCCTAGATGTGACTGCCAAAATTCTTTGATTAAATCTTCAATTGGTTTCTGTTGTTGTTCCTCTTGTTTATATGATTGTTTGGCACCTATTCATGTGGTACTATTATGAATTCATCCTTTGCATCTTCCTTATATATGAAATCGACATGCCCTATACCCTTGTCCTATTGGTGCTGATTTTTTCCAATTGCTTGTCTATTGGTTTCTAGTCTTGTTCCTTCTAATTGTACGTGTATTTGGCACCTAATCTTTTTATATTATCATGAAACTGCAACCCCTAAATTCTTTATGCATGATATCGCAATTTGCCTTATTGCCCTATCTTTGTGCCAAAATTTGTATGGTTAATTGGAATGGTAAATCAGGTTGATTCTTGTTGTGGTTTTAGCTATCACATCACACATCCATATCGAGTAACTTTGCCCATTTCTTCTGGTTGGCACTCACATAGTGCCTAAGGTAGAGCTCCAGTAAGGCATTCACTCTCTCGGTTTGCCCATTGGTTTGAGGATGAAAGCTGGTGAAGAAATTAAATTCTAACCTCAACAGTTTGAACAACTCGGTCCAAAATCTCCCCATGAATCGAGTGTCTCGATCACTCACAATGGACCTCGGAATGCCCCAATACTTCACCACAATTTTAAAGAAAAGATGGTTTGTCTCCTCTACCGTGCATGCTTTGGTGGATGGAATGAATACCGCGTACTTGGAAAATCTATCCACCACCACAAGTATGGATTGGAAGTCGTCAGACTTTGGGAGGGATGTGATGTAATCCATGGAAATGCTCTCCCAAGGTCTCTCCGGTATGGGCAATGGCTCGAACAATCCAGGAGGTTTTTGTTGCTCGACCTTGTCTTGTTGTCAAACTAGACAAGTTTTCACATACCACTCCACATCGTCTCGCATGTTAGGCCAATAATAACCATCTTCCAAAAGTGCAAGAGTTCGAACGATAGCTAGTGTCCAGCCCATCCTGAATCATGGCATTCCTTTATGACTTCCTTCCAAAGTTTGTTATGTCGAGGGATATAGATGCACTTGCCTTTGATGACGAGCAACCCATCCTCTAGCCAAAATTTTGGGTCTTTCCTTGCTTCACTTGTTCTGCCAAGGCTTGAACTCGGGGGTCATGCTCCATAACCCCTCGGATCCTTTCCACTAAACGACTCTCCGGTCGACTGATAGCTGCAAGTGTTTTTGTCTTCAGCTCCTTCTCTCAAGCAACAGGCACCATGCAACACTAGCTTCCTTCCGAAAGTATGAGGGTGTTTTTGCAAGACACTGAGATTGCTCTCATCTGATCCAAGAATTGCATCCCTAACACAATCGGAAAGTTATCCATAGGAACAATGGAGAAGTCAAGTTTACCTTTCCATTCTTCCATTTGTAGCTCGACCCCTCGGGCTACTCCAAATATTGGCTAAGCTTTAGTGTTCACCATCTTCAGCCAGCCTTTCTCCTCTTTGAACTTAATTCTAAGTCGTTGTGCTTCCTCCTTCTTCATGAAGTTGTGAGTAGCACCAGTATCGATCAATGCACGGGACTCCCTCCCTTGCACGATGGGTCTTGCAAACTTTCTCCCAGCATGCTCCACCTTGGCATCTTTGGTTGAGGCTTTAACGGCACTCAACAGTTGCATGGAACACATCCTTGGTGCTTCCATCTCTTTGGCCTCCATAGCAATGGCTTCCAGCTTGTTCCTCATCGGCCAATCCACAGCTTTATGCGGCCTCTCGCATAGAAAGCATGAGAGCTTGGGTCTCTCCCCCTTGCCTCGATTTTCACCTCCCCCTTGTGTGGGTTTGGATGGACGGAAGGACTTGAAGGACTTGAAAGGCTTGTCCTTCCCCTCCTTAGCTTCATGGACTACTCCCTCACCTTTAGCCTTGTAGCCACGGAAACTCTTAGGCTTAGGTGAGCTAGAACCCTCAGGCTTCATCTCGAATTCCGCCAAGGATTCAGCCTCGGAAATCACATCATTGAGCTCATTGACATTGCGTCGATGAAGCTCCAGCTGGACCCAACTTTGTAGGCCTCCCAGAAACACGCATATGGCCTCCGTCTCAGGCATGTCTGGGATCTCCAATAAGACTTCCGTGAACTCCCTCACATAGTCTCGAATGTCGCCTTTGTGAGAAAACTTGTGAAGTTTCTCCCTCGTTTCTAGCTCCACATTTCTCGATGAGAATTGTGCTCTCAGGAGCCTTTTGAAATCTTCCCACGTCTCCAACTTCAAGGTGCCACGCTCGATTTGAGCATGCTTCATCCTCCACCAGGTTGTGGCACTGTCGGTTAGATACAGTGGGGTTTGGGAAAGCCAATCTCTATCGCTCTCCATGCCCACCCCTTGAAAGTATTGCTCAAGGTTGAAAAGGAAGTTGTTCACCTCCTTGGCATTCCTCATCCCACCAAATGACTTTGGCTTTGGGACATCCAGTTTTGTTTTGGGCATGGCAACTACTTGCACTACGCCCTTCTTGCATTCATTCCTGATTTCAACCAAGTCATCCTTAAATAAGGTGATTTCAGCGAAAAGATTTACCTTGAAATCATCTAACTCTTGCCTTCAAGAGTTGATAGCAACGAGAGCGCCTTGCATCTCCTCACGAAGCTCATTCACGTCCCGTGACTCGAGCTCGTTTATGCGTTGGCCATACTCCTCTAGTGTATCTTTGTCATAGGCAACCTTCATCTCCATACGAGTGATCCTTGCCTCCAATTATGACAGATGATCAACAATCTTCATTCTCTTCTTACTTAGTTCGTGAGCACGTTGGGGTAGTCTCTCCACACAGTCCTCCTCAGCAACAGGGATGTTGGCATCAGTAGACAACTTCATTTCTCTCTCAAAGAATTGAGTTGTAGCTCCGCTACCAACTGTCACGGGACTAGAGTTTTGCGGAATAGAAACTCTCCATGCATCCTTAAACTATCACACTCGCAATAGGCTAAGTAAGCCTTCCTCACAAAGCTAGCTAGAATGCTAAGCTTAGAACACAACCGAAAAGAGAGAGACACACAAAGGAATGGAGAGAAAACTATAAACTCTCAATATTGCAAGAATTGCTAGATGATTACAAATGAGGGGAGGCAACCCTTATATAACCAATACAGCTCCCCAATGAATGGTGGAGATCGAGTCAACCGATCTAACGGTGTCTATACAAAGATATACAAGGCAAGCACTAATGGCTGATTTCCCATCTATGGTAATCTTTGATTATATTGATTACCTTGATTCCCTAATTCGGGTCTCCTATATGGAAGGAACGGATTCCCATTGAATTCCCTGATTGCCTCTGATTGATTCTCCATTAACGTGCTGATTCTCCTTGATTGAGGCTCCAGATTTGAGGGACGGGTCACACACGAAGCCGAATGACGCGTAGTCTGAGTTTTGGTCGTGACAATATGCATGTGATTGCTGATGTGTATTGCCAAATGCATAAGGTGTGAGTTTGCATGATTTCCGAATATGGATTGTGTGAATCCATGCTTGTTTAATGGTTGATGATGATTTCCAAAAGTATATATGTGTATTGATATGAATGACGAGTATGCATTTACATGTTTGCATGTGATTTCAGAAATTTGTATATTTTTTTCAGCATATGTGTATCGTCCGGTGCACACCTCTCCACCAGATACCACTGATTTTCTGAGTATCGTATGTAGTTATGTGTTATGTAATAATCATATGCTTGTATAGTATGGAAAGGTTGAATGCTACAAGGGATCGACGGGGTAGGTATGGGATTCAGGCTGAACAGGAACTTGTTGAGCAAGAGGAGCCGAATGCACAAATTGAGCAGGGAGGGCAAGCTGAGCCCGAAAACCAACCTGAGGCACCACCCGCACTAGTCATCGATCCTATGATGGAACAAATTCTGAATGTATTACAAGGGATTGCTTCAAATAAGCAATGTATGGAGGTGCAGTTTCATAATGCTCCTACACCCGCGCCCATAGAACCTATTCCTGCACTTGAACCTGTACAGTCGGTGCATCCTAAGGAAGCCGAGAGACTTTCAGTCGTTATCATGAAGTTGCTAAAGGAAGCTCGTCAATTGGGATGTAAGAATTTTAGTGGTTCAGCTGGAGCCGATGCAGCTCGTGAATGGATCGACACCTTATGCTATGTGTCCTTGTTTTAACGTATCTCTGATGTAGACAAGGTTTCCATCGCCACGTTCCTACTTAAGGGAGAAGCTCTCGCATGGTAGACAGCCGTGAGCTTGCGATTTGGCAATCATCTACCTATATGGGAGGAATTTCGGTATGAATTCAACGAAAGACTTTATACAAGATTCCATAAAAGCAAGCACCGACAAGCTTGAACAAGGCCCATTCGGTGCTGGAGTATGAGAAGGCAATAAGATAGTTGTACCAATTTGCACCAGAGGAGGATCGCACATCGTACCAGCTTGCAAGACGATTCCAGGATGGGCTGAGTACCGAACTCAAAACCATCATTGGTACAACACTAGTGCAGAATTTGCAAAATCTAATTGTTTCTGTAAGTGATGCTGAAAAGATTGTGCAAACCAATAAGCCATCCGCAACCACTAATGGCAGACCTTTCAGGCGAGATTTTAAGTTCAATCGGCGTACAAGACCCTATCCTTTGAGGTCTTATCCTCCAAAAAACAATGGCGGCAATGGAGATAACAACAGGAAGAACTTTTTTGGTCCAAATTCTAATGGATCTACGTGGAATCTGCAGCCACGTCGATGTTATAATTGTGGCAAGATGGGCCATGTTAAGAGAGACTGCCCAAAACCAAGGCGTATCACAGGCACACCATATGCAGGTCGAGGTGGGTATGCCAATCCCACAAAACCACCAGCACGCGCACCAAGAAGACCACCAAATAGATCTACAAATGAGATGCAACCTAGACCAATGAGATTGTTCACCTTGATTGATACCGAAGCTAGCCCTGATATGGTGACATATTTGTTATAGTCTTCATCTACGACATTTTAATTTATTTAAAATCGGAAGAGGAACATGCTAAGCACTTGCAAATTTTGCTGAACGTTTTGAAGGATCGATGTTACTCCAAAAATGAATTCTGGTTATGCGAAGTTGGTTTTCTTGGCCATGTTGTTTCTTCCCTAGGTGTCCTTGTTAATCCGAAGAAGACTGAAGCTGTAGTTGCTTGGGAACCCCTCCGAACTGTATTTGAAGTTCGTAGTTTTCTTGGCTTAGCCGGATACTACCGTCATTTTGTGGAGAATTTTTCATCACATGCCAGACCATTGACGAAACTGACATGCAAAGGAGAGTCGTTCGTGTGGAACAAGAAATGCCAGTGAAGTTTCGAAGAACTAAAAAACCGGTTAGTTTTCGCACCTATCCTTACCTTACCTATCTGCGGAAAGGAGTATGTGGTTTCATGCCAGTGTAGTTTTCGCACCTATCCTTACCTTTTGTTTGTATGATTGGTTAGCATCCATTTATGTTGTAAAATCATGAATTCATCCTTTGGTCTTCCCTATACATGAAATCAGTATGCCCTACCCTTGCCCTATTGTTGCCTATCTTGAACAATTGATTAACCTAATGGATTCTGATCTTGTTTCTTTTGATTATACAAGTTATAAACACCTAATCCTCCTTTTCTTACATGAAATAGCAACTTTTACATCTTGTATGCATGAAATCGCAATTTTTCTTGTGCCATACTCTTAGTGCCAAAATTTGCATAGTTAATTGAGATGGTAATTCAGGTTGAATCTTGTTAAGTTCTTGGCTAACACATAGCACATCTAAGGAGGAGGCACCTGCGACATCTAATCACTGGTTTCTGATAGGTTTGGTGAGTGGAATTGGTAAGGAAATAGAGTATTTAATTGGTTATTGAGTATGCATGCTTAGTTTGGTTTTGTCTTTGCCTTTTTATGTTATTGGTGGTTCGAAACCATTAAATAAAGGAAAATGAATAGCTTCTTGTTTAGAGACAAGAGAGGTAGGAACTATGCCTCATTGGTTTCTCCAGAGTTCCTTGTTTCTTGTTGGTTATTTTCGATGCATACCTCTATTATTATTGTATGTGAATTGATTGTAGGGTGTATACATGAATTGCAGATTGGGATATGATTACTTAGGCTATAACGAACCCTTGAGATAGGTTATGTGTGCCTAATTTTCATGTGTTGTGTGTATTGAACATGCTGATTGTGCGTTTGACATGATTGAGGATACCCTGTTATGTTATTATGCTTTGTGCTTGCTTGTGTGTGCTTGTACGTGTTTGTGTGTTAGGATCCTATTCCGGTGGCCATTCGGGGTAAGCGCTGATGCTCTATGGGAGAGGGGAGGCTCTTACTGGTAAAGGAGTCGTATGGGTAGTAATCCCCAGCAAAAGCTCGCTGGATGCCTAATCCTGTTTGTTGGGTAGACGCCTAGTCCTGTGTGCTAGATAGATGCCTTGTCCTCTGTGCTTGCAAGAAGCCCTAATCCTGTGTGCAGGTTAGGATGCCTAGTCTTGTATGCTGGCAAGAGTCCTTGTCTTGTGTGCTGACAAGATGAATACGCTTGTTATTCACCTTGTGTGTTAACCTTTTACCTTTTGTGCAGCAAAGCCTTGGACAACACAAGTGGAATGGGATGGCCTTTCTTTTTCTTAGAGCCGAGAGTAATCTGATGAGTTTTACCTGCCTATGTACTTCTGATTTTCGGAAGTGTTGTAGTCCTCCTTCAGCCTTAGTTTCGGCCCTATCCCATTGATTGATTCTTGAATTGCATGATACCCATAGTTGTGTAGGGATGATCTGATGTTGTTTGGGAGATGTTTGTTTAAGATTTCTGTAGATCTTATGATGTTGTAACCCTACTGAGATTCTTGTAATCTCATCTTGTTGTTTTCACCATTTTTCAGGCTTAGGTACATTCTCTGCTCGTGGTACCAGTGTGTGAGGTCAAGGCTGAACAATGGGGTGATATTGTATCACATTTGCATACATATTCTTTGATTGATTACGCATATAACATGAATCTTGATTGGACTATTTTCTGGTTATTTAAGTCCTTCCTTTGATGGTTTGTTTCTGGATTACTTTAGTAGGTTTATATGTTGAATTTTTATATCTTTATGGGACTTGTGTGTTATGGTTCCAATAACTTAATTTAAAGACTTCCGCTGATGTTTTAATATCTCCGTACAATACCAAAATAATTGTCCAATATCATGCTCCAATTGTTAAGAATATAAAGAATATATTAAAAATAAAAATTTAGATAAGTAAGCCTTGTGGGATTCAGATAGGTCCTAGTTTTTATTTGAGCTTGTTTGGGTTTCACGGCGGTAAGGGCCCTAATCGAAGCAATTAATAATAGGTTAAGATTTGGAGTCGTTACATCAAGTCTGGATGTCAGGATGCCTTGTAGGCCATTTCATGTCTGGACGTTAGAATGCCCTATTTTTGTGTGGCAGGATGACTTGTATGCGCACCTACAAGAGTGCTCATAGGCCAGTTAAAGTCTGGATGTGGTAGACAACTAAAAAGCTTGTTGTAATATTGATATTCTAACCGTTTTACCCTTTTTGCAACACAGCCTTGGACAACATGGGCAGATGTGGACAAACCTTGGTTTTAAATATCAAATTAAGTTATAGGCTACCTGTGTGCTTCTGAATGAGAAGTGTATTTAGTTTTTCCCCTTGTTTTCTACCGATTTTGGCCTATCCTTAAATTGTGTGTGCTTGTGATGATTTCAACTCCTGTTATGTGTGATTGATGTTTGAGGTTTTAATTGGATATCTTAGCTGGCTTGAGGTTTTGACTTTTTGGTTACTGAGAGATATTTTACTGGGAATCCATATGACTTATGATGCTATGACCCTACTAAGATTCTTGTAATCTCATCCCCTTTTTTTTCTCCCTCTTTACAGGCTTAGGTATGTGCTTTGTTGCTGGTACCAAAGGTGTGAGATTAAGGCTATATGGCTGGACGAATTTTCACTTCATTTGCTTCCCTTTCCTATTGAATGTGCATGCTATGTCTTTGAACTTGTGTGGATTTGCATTCTAGCTTTTCAATCCCGCTCTTCCTTTTTCTTGTTGCTTCTGAAATATATACATCATACTATTGGTTGATGTTTTGAGATTTCTATGAACTTGTGAATTATGTTTTCACTTGATTTTAGTGATAATATAAGTCTTCCGTTGATGTTTTCTTTCAATCCGTATAACCAGGAACTTATTATTGTAAAAATATGCTCCAACCTTTAAATAGCATATGAATTAACAAATAAAATTGACAATTAGGTGACTTGAGCCTTGTGAAATTTAAATAAGACCTTGCAAGGGCTTATTTGGGTTTCACGGCTGTAAGGGTCTTAATAGGATGGGTTTGAGTCATTACAGAGAAAGGAGAGAACAGGGAAAATGAGCTGTTGTTGTTTTGAAACTTACAAAAGTTCTAAGTGTCGGGTCGAGCTGGGTATTTAAACTCTAGGCCTAAATCTCGGAAAAGATCCGAATGAAATGTTTTAAAAGTTTGATATGCCCCGAGTGGGTCAAAATGAATTTTAAAACTAAACATCATCAAAATGGATTAATTCATTAATTGAGCTAAAAAATGGGGTAGTTGAGCTAGGAAAATATCAAACTAGCCTAAATCGGGTTTTTCAGCCCGAAGCTACCAGTCACTTAAAATAGACATGGAATTGGTCTATACTGATTTCTACTTACTCAAACCTGACACTTGACTTAGATCACTTGTTAAGTCACCTAAACACATATCTAGACTCTTTATGACTGTGTCCACCCTAAAGGTCAACTTTCGGGTCAAAATAGTCAACTTTTGGATCAACGGTCAACTCTTGCTGAAAGGTTTTATTGACTAGCCACTCAGAGGGACGATGTCTCACACTCCCTGTGGCTAAATGTTTGGGGTGACTTCCAACAACAAGTCATCTGAATATGTTCCATACGATAAGATGTTCATGGGGTATAGGGAATGAGATATCGTCTAAACATTAAGAAATTTTCTAATGACAAATCCTCTGAGGATAAAACTGAATGACATATATTTTAAAGTATGACTGAATGATGGGTCGTCTAGGACTGATAATAGATGATAGGTTGTCTTAACAGGAAACTAAATGACAAGTCATTTGGGTAAGAAATAAATGACATGTAGTCTAATAAATAAACAAACGACAAGTCATTCAGAGGATGGGAGTGTCGGCTCGCCCGAGATGGAGGCTTCGACTAGTCATAGAAAGCCCAAAGTGAAACATGTGTCAGCATCCTAGAGGTTCAGATGTGTGTTGGTGCGCACTTGTGCTGCTACGTGTCTGTAATGACCCCAATTCCTACCTATTAAAATTTGCTATGATTAAGACCATTACCGCCGTGAAATCCAAACAAGCCCAAAGACATCTACAACCTGCCTGAATCCCACAAGGCTTACCCATAAATTTTTTTTTTTTACTTTTAGCATAATCGATCTATATGTTTAATAACAAATGAAGCATGATATTGAACAATCATTCTAGTATCATACGGAGTGAATAAAACATCAGCGAAAGTCTTTAAATTTGATTATTAGAAACAAAACATACAAGTCCCATAGGGATCTAAATAACCAGTAAGAAATCCTCCAACATGTTCCAAAATATAACAAGCAAAAGAGAGATCTAAAAAAACCAGAAGAGTAGTCCAATCTATCATCATATTGTATGCGCAAGCAACCAAGGAAATAGGAATGCAAAGATGATGCAATATCGCCCTGCCGTACAGCCTTGATCTCACACACAAGTACCATGAACAATGAATGTACCTAAGCCTGAAAAATGGTGGAAACAACAGAATGAGATTACAAGAATCTCAGTATGGTCACAACATCATAAGATCTGTAGAAACCATAAACATAAATCTCCCAAACAACATCAGATCATTCCTAGCAACTAAAGAACTTAACAAGAAACAACCTGAATTACCATCCTTAATTATCATACAATTTTCGGCGCTAAGAATAGGGAAATAGAACAAGTTGCGATTTTATGTTAACAAGTTTTAGAAGTTGCGATCTCATGTTAACAAGGAAGGATTAAGGGTTTATAACATGTATAATCAAAAGAAATAAGATCAGAATCCAATAGGTTAATCAATTGATCAAGATAGGCAACAATAGGGTAGTAAGGCAAAAGTATGGCATACTGGTTCCATGTATAGAAAAGATTCAAAGGATGAATTCATGATTGTTCAATATGAATGGATACTAAACAATCATACGAATAAAGGTAACAACATCAGAGATCAATCAAAAGCAGAATTATAAAAATCTGAAAACCTAATTCCGCTGAATTTTGATTAAACTTTAAAAAAATAAATACTAACCTTTAGATGAAAAACCAAATATTTTTGGGAATAGGATGAAAAGATCTTTCCAACAAGCTATTTTTTTCAGGAATCCGAGAAACGATGAAAAAATTATGCTTGTTTGAAGTTCAAGAAGATTTTGGCAGTTCCGCCGAATTTCGATTTACCTTTAAAGAAAAAAATACTGTCCTTCAGAAAAAAAACTATAGATGGTTAGAAAGAGGATGAAAAAATAATTTCAACAAGCTATTATTTTAATGAATCCGACAAACGAAGAGAGAGTTATGCTTGTTTGAAGTTAAAGTAGATTTGGGCAGAAATTGGGAGTTGTAGGGTTTTTAGGTCCTAAAAATTTTGTGTGTTTTCTGTATAAGATTTTTGTATGGCTGACTTCCTATTTATATAAGATGGTTATGAGATTATAATCCCTATCTTCAAAGCTTAATTAAAGTAAGATAATTGTTAAAATTAAATTATGTAGTTATCCCCCCTTAAACTATTTTTATTTCCTAAGGTAATTATCAACCAATAAAGAATCAATTTAAAGGTAATTAATATCAGAAATAATTACTAGACATCCTTTACCAATTTCGGTCATCACACATCCTTTTCTTCAGAGGAAAAATGGTCTTTTTCACCTGCACTGGCTTCTGGACTTCTAAGACTCAAAATTCAGGGTCTCACATCCTTTTCTTCAGAGGAAAAATGGTCTTTTTCACCTGCATTGGCTTCTGGACTTCTAAGACTCAAAATTCAGGGTCTCACATCCTCCCTTCCATATAAGAATTTCATCCTCGAAATTTTTAGCATAAGTACCTAATCAAACAGATAAAGAAATTTTGTACGTATAGATTCCTCAGTCTCCCAAGAGTGTTCCTCAATTTGGCCACTACGCCAAACAACTCGCACCATAGGCACACTTCGACTGCGAAGCTATCGAACTAACCGATCTAGTATGGCAACTGGCTGTACGGGATAGGATAGGTCTTCAGCAATTAGATTTGGGGGTTTTTCGAACAAGTGAGCAGGGTCTTGCACATACTTTCTCAACATAGATACATGGAACACATTGTAAATTCTTTCCATATTTGGAGGTAAGGCAAGGTATGCAACAGGGCTGATCCTCTCGACAATGTCCTACGGACCAATGTAACGAGGTGCTAGCTTACCTCGCTGCTGAAAACGAAAGACTCCTTTCTATAGGACGACCTTCAGAAACACTTTGTCACCTACTGCAAATTCTAGCTCCCTCAAAACGAAGGACTCCTTTCCATAGGACGACCAATGTAATGGCGTAGTTTGTCTGTCGATTCTGGGCTGATTTTAGCCATTTTCGAATCAAGTTCAACTATTCCGTTGCTTGATCAATGAATTCTGGATTGTCTAGGTGTCTTTTGCCTACTTCATTCCAGCAAATGGGAGTCCTGCAACGTCTCCCATATAATGTGTCATAAGGGGCCATACCAGTGCTCACATGAAAACTATTATTGTAAGCAAATTCTGCCAACGGCAGGCATTGATCCCAACCAGTTTGCTGATCCAACACACTCGCTCGTAGCATGTCTTCGAGTGTTTGAATTGTCCTTTCTATTTGGCCATTGGTATGGGAATGAAATGCCGTACTGAAATTCAATCTCGAACCCAGCACTTTCTGGAATTTCTCCCAAAATCGTGAGGTGAAACGAGGGTCATGATCTGAAACGATGGAAACTGGCACTCCATGGAATCGAACAATCTCATCCAAGTAATGAACAGCCAATTTCTCAGGTGTATCCGGTGAAGATTCGGCATGTCTCACCGTATAAGTATTGTCGCCATATTTTCAACGCAAACACCACGGTTGTAAGCTCCAAATCATGTGTAGGATAGTTGCTTTCATGCGGTCATAACTGTCGGGAAGCATATGCAACGAAATTCCCGTCTTGCATCAATACGCATCCAAGTCCAGATTTCGACACATTGCTGTAAACCACATACTCTTTTCCGCAAATAGGTAAAGTAAGGATAGGTGTGGAAACTAACCGATTTTTCAGTTCTTCGAAACTTCGCTGATATTTCTCATTCCACACAAACGGCTCACCCTTGCGCGTCAGTTTTTTCAATGGTCCAGCAAGCGATGAAAAATTTTCCACAAAGCGACGTTAGTATCCTGCTAATCCAAGGAAACTAAGAACTTCGAACACAGTTTGTGGGGGTTCCCAGGCAATTACGACTTCAATTTTCTTTAGATCAACTAACACACGCCTTGGATGGAAACAAAATGGCCAAGGAAACTGACTTTGCGTAACCAGAATTCACATTTGGAGTACTTTGCGAACAACCGTCGATCCCTCAAAATGTTAACACAATCCGCAAGTGCTTAGCATGCTCCTCTTCCGATTTTGAATATATCAGAATGTCGTTGATGAAGACTATCACAAATCTGTCACCACAATAGGGCTAGCTTTAACGTCAGTCAGGGTGAATAATCTTATTGGTCTTGGTTGTGCCTCACTTGTGGATCCGTTGGGTGGTCCTCCTGGTGCGCATATTGGCAGTTTGGTGGGGTTGGCATACCAACATCGGCCTATAATAGGTGCGCCTGTGATACATCTTGGTTTCTGGCATTCCCGCTGAATATGCCCCATTTCGCCACAATTGTAACATCGAAGTTGCTGAGAATTCTATATAGATCCATTAGAATTCGAACCAGAAAAGTTCTTCTAGTTGTTACTTCCATTGCTATTAATTTTCTGAGGATAGGACCTCAAAGGATACGGTCCCGTACGCCGATTAATTTTGAATCTCGCCTGAAGGATCCATCACTAGTGACTGCGGATAGCTTCTTGGTTTGCATGATCATTTTGGCTTCAATCGCAGTAACAATTAGTTCTTGCAAATTCTGTACCGATGTCGTACCAACGATGGTTTTGAGTTTTGTACTCAGCCCATCTTGAAATCGTCTCGCAAGCTGGTACAGTGAGCGATCCTCTTTAGGTGCAAATCGGGACAACTCCCTTAATGCCTTCTCATATTCCAGCACCGAACGGGTTCCCTGTTTAAACTTGTAGAAAACTTGTCGCTGCTCACTTTTAAGGAATCTTGTATAAAACCTTTCGTCGAATACATATTGAAATTCTTCCCATGTAGGCAGACGATCGCCAAATCACACGCTCACAGCTGTCCACCATGCGAGGGCTTCTCCCTCCAATAGGAAAGTGGCGATGGCTACCTTGTCATCATCAGAGATACGTAAAAACAAAGATACTCGGCACAAGGTGTCAATACATTCGTGAGCGACAATAGCTCCAGTTGAACCATTGAAATCTTTACATCGCAATTGTCGAGCTTCCTTCAATAGTTTTGTAATCATGACGGCAAGTATCTCGACCTCCTTAGGATGTGTCGTCTGTACAAGTTCAAGTGGAGGAATAGGTTCTTCCATAGGGGCGGGTCCAGGAGCATTTTGAAGTTGCGCCTCCATACGCTGTTGATTTGCAGAAATTCCTTGCAATATGTTTAAGATTTGTGCCATCACAAGATCGATGGCTGGTGCGGCTGGTGTCTCAAGTTGGTTTTCAGGCTCAACTTGCCCTCCCTGCTCAGTTTGTGCATTCGGCTCCTCTTGCTCAATAGGTTGCTGTTCGGCCTGAATCTTATACCTACCCCGTCGATCCCTTATAGCGTTCAACCTTGTCATACTATATAAACATTCGATTGTCACTTAACACATAACTAATTATGATATTAGGAAAAGAAGTGGTACCTGGTGGAGAGGCATGCACCGGACGATATGCAGATGCTAGAAATCAAAGTACTCATGCACACAAGTATGGAAATTTTGGAAACCACAAGCACCAATGCACACTCGGCAATTACCTCAACACACAAATAAGCACTCAACAACAGTACAAACCATACACAGAAATCATGCAAAACCACATCTTATGCATTCAATAACAAACATGTTTCACATATATTCACCTTTGGCAAGCATAGGTTCACACAAAATATACTTGACTTGCATACAAATCAATCACATGCTCGGAAAACTTGACAACAATACATAAAGATATACCTCGCAATGATAAGAAATCACATAGGGATATTCAGCAGCATACATCAACAAATACACATTCTTGACAATGATAAGAAACCCAGTTAAACACTTAAAAACACATCAATTTATACAAGACATAAAAATACTCATAGACACGTAGCAAGTTAATCAATCAGACATGATGTCTAAACATTTATAACTAGGTTCTTAACATCTGATTAATTTTTTGTATTAGCCCTCTAAGTAAGTGGGTGTGTGCGCATGTACCTTCCAAAATCAACAATCTAGTTAGCATACAATAAATCATATAACCTAAACCAAGCTCCGTTACCAAACCTATAATGACCCCAATTCCTACCTATTAAAATTTGTTCCGATTAAGTTTATTACCGCCATGAAATCCAAACAAGCCCAAAGACACCTACAACCTATCTTAATCCCACTAGGCTTACCCATAAATTTTTTTATTAATTTTTAACATAATCGTTCTATATGTTTAATAACAAATGGAGCATGATATTGGAAAATCATTCTGGTATCATACGGAGTGAATAAACATCAGCGAATGTCTTTAAATTTAATTATTAGAATCAAAACGTACAAGTCCCATAGGGATCTAAATAACCAGTAAGAAATCCTCCAACATGTTCCAAAATATAACAAGCAAAAGAGAGATCTAAAAAAACCAGAAGAGTAGTCCAATCTATCATCATATTGTATGCGCAAGCAACCAAGGAAATAGGAATGCAAAGATGATGTAATATCGCCCTGCCGTACAGCCTTGATCTCACACACAAGTACCATGAACAGTGAATGTACCTAAGCCTGAAAAATGGTGGAAACAACAGAATGAGATTACAAGAATCTCAGTAGGGTCACAACATCATAAGATCTATAAAAACTATAAACATAAATCTCCCAAGCAAACATCAAATCATTCCTAGCAACTAAAGAGGATCACATAATTCAAGAATTCAGTTAAAAAGGGTAGGGACGAATCTAAGGCTGAGAGGGGACTACAATTACTTCCGAAAACTTAGAAGTAGATAGGCAGGTAGAACTCATCAGATTACTCTCGGCAATGAAGAAGAAGGGCCATCCCTTTTCACCTGTGTTGTCCAAGGCTTACTGCACAAAAGGTAAATGGTTAACACACAAGCTATTCAGTAAGCCTATTCTTTATGCCACACTAGGACAAGTCATCCCAAGCCACACAAGGACAAGTGCTTCCTGCCACACAAGGACAGAGCTTCTGGCCACACAAGGACCAGAGATCCAGCGAGCTCATGTTGTGGATTGCCACTCGTACGACTCCCATGCTAGTAAGAACCTCCCCTCTCACAAGGAGTATCGGCGTTTACCCCGAATGGCCACCGGAAAAGGATCCTGACACATGACACGTACCAACACACACAAGCAAGTACAAAATATAATACCACAATAGGGTATCCTTAATGATGTCAGAACACAGTCAAAATATTCGATACACACAACACATTCAAACTAGGCACTCATATCCTATCTTAAGGGATTCTGTATAGCCTAGAAGATCTCATCTTGGTCTGAAATTCAAGCATTCCTACTACAACATATGCGCATACAACATTACTTGTAAAGGCACCAAAATTAACAAGCAAACAACAAGGATCTCTGGAGAAACTGATGAGGCTTAGATCCTACCTCTCTTGTCTCTGAACAAGAAGTTATTCGCTTGTCTTTATTCAATAATTCTGCACTACTTATAGCTTCACAAGGCAAAGACAAAATCAAGCAAAGTATGCATATCCAATATCCAATTAAGTACCCTATTTCCTTACCAATTCCACTCACCAAACCTATCAGAAACCAGTGATCAGATGCCGCAGGTACCTCCCTCTTGGATGTGTGATGTGATAGCCAAGAACTTAACAAGAAACAACCTGAATTACCATCCCTAATTATCATACAATTTTCGGCACTAAGAATAGGGCAATAGGACAAGTTGCGATTTCATGTTGACATGTTGTAGGAGTTACGATCTCATGTTAACAAGTTATAGGAGTTGCGATCTCATGTTAACAAGGAAGGATTAAGGGTTTATAACATGTATAATAAAAAGAAACAAGATCAGAATCTAATAGGTTAATCAATTGATCAAGATAGGCAATAGTAGGGCAAGGGTAGGGCATATTGATTTCATGTACAGAAAAGATTCAAAGGATGAATTCATGATTTTATAACATGAATTCTTATTTGGTTTCTTTCCTAAATTGAGAGTTTCTAGAAGGTTTATTTTTGATTTTTCTCTTAAGTATTATCTGATATTATCTTGGCTTAAAAGTTGGAAAATTCTATCCAATTAAACCCTATAAATGACCATGGCTGGCCACCCTATCTAGCACACCAAAATCCTTCTTCCAAATCCGTAATTTCTCTTCCTCTCTTCCTTACTATTGCTGAAATTTCTAAAACCCTAAACCCTAGCCGAAATTGCTTCTCTTTCATCAAATTTTTGCGTGTGATAGCTCGTTGGGATCATCTCTTCTTTCTTCCTTTTATTATTTGGAATTCACGAGAAAAAGTTTAGTTTTTCCCTTTTATTATTGCGGCCAAAATCTTTTTAGAGTTTGGGTGTCGAAATTTGTATGCATTCTTCTATTAGTTCTGGATCTTGTTCCTCTTAATTGTTTGAGTGTTTGACACCTATTTCTCTTTTAATTTTATGAAATCTCAACCTTTCCTTATGTGTTAGAAGAAATCACAAACCCTAGTCCCTCTACCCTATTCATGCCAAAATTTGTGCATTAAATTGAGATGAATAATAAGGTTGATTCTTACTAAGTTCTTGGCCATCACATCATGCGTTCAGAGGGAAGATATTGCTGCATCTGGTTGCTGGTTTTTGGTAAGAATCTTAGAATTCCTTTGGTTTCTGATTTCGCACCCAATTGTGTGTGATTGATGCTTGCAATTTTAATCGGATATCTTAGTTGATTTTAGGTGTTGATCTTGCATTTTGTCTTTTCAATCCCTCTTCCTACTTCATTGATGCTTCTGAAGTATATATGATACTATTGGTTGATGTTTTGAGATTTCTATGGGACTTGTGGGTTATGTTTCCACTTGTTTTCAGTGATAATATAAGTCTTCCGCTGATGTTTTCTTTCAATCCGTATAAACTAGAAACTTATTATTGTATAAACATGCTCCAACCTTTAACTAACATATAAATCAACAAATAAAATTGATAATTAGGTGACTTCAGCCTAGTGAGATTCAAATAGGACCTTGTAAGGGCTTATTTGGGTTTCACGATTGTAAAGGTCCTAATAGGTTGGGTTTGAGTCCTTATAGAGAAAGAGGGAGAGAAGGGGGAAATGAGCTACTGTTGTTCTAAAACTTAGAACAATTCTAAGTTTCGAGTCAGGCTGGGTATTTATATCCCGGGCCCAAAATCTCGGAAAAGATCTGAATGAAATGTTTAAAAAGAAAAATTAAGAAAAATACTATAAATTATGAAGATTCTAACGGTACCAAGTTTATCAAAATATTAAACAATTAGGTAGGTCAAATAAATCAAAGAAGTTGGCAGAAATAATAGAAAAATATAAAAAGGACCGAAAATCTTGTCAAATTAATATCTAGGTAATATTAATATGATTATTAAGTTGGAAATGTGTGATTAAGGACTTACAATATGATGGGAGAGTAATATAGAGATGAATTGTTTTTTTAATAGGTGTGGAATTAAATCGGCAAAACCCATCTTCTCCGTATTCAAATCCTAAAGAAAAAGTGTTATAAACTATGAGTGGTTTGGTTGTGTGAATGTGAATGACATTCACATATTTTGATTAGATTAAATAATTTATCTAAACAATTATAAAGGGACATGAACAGGCATATTTAGGCAAGTACAAAGTAATTAACGATTGTCTTAATTGTGTTTGGCTTAATTGCTTGATCTACTAAAACTAGATAGTAAGTATATATTGGCTACCTTGTATAGCATGCTTATCGATTAATGATGTGATGCAACATAAGTTAACATAGGGTAACCTATACAACCATTGAGAGCTCACTGGGTTTGGTACCGTGGCACGAAGACGCCAGACCACATGGAAAAACGTTGGACAAGGTTTATTATTTTAATGAGCATTTGTTAACCATATTATTGTGAGACCCCAATCCTCCTTAGAGTAGATGTCCAAGTAGTCCAGGCACCGGTACAGCTGAAATGACTATTTTTCCTTGAAGAAATGGATGCGTGATGGCCTGAAATGAATGAATCAAACCTTCTCTATTTTGATATTGGTATTTTATTCATTTCTTTCCTAATTCATCCCTTTCTTAAATGGTTATTTCCTATCTGGTTTCTTTCCTAAATTGAGAGTTTCTAGAATGTTTATTTCAGATTTATCTCTTAAACATTATCTGATCTCATCTAGGCTTAAAAATAGGGAAATCTATCCAATTAAACCCTATAAATGACCATGGCCAGACACCCTATCCAGCACACCAAAATCCTTCTTCTATATCTGTAATTTCTCTTCCTCTTTTCCTTACTATTGCTGAAATGTCTAAAACCCTAAACCCTAGCCGAAATTGTTTCTCTTTCATCAGATTTCTGCATGTGATAACTTGTTGGGATCATCTCTTCTTGCTTCCTTTAATTATTTGGAATTCACAAGCAAAAGGTTAGTGTTTCTCTTTTATTTTTGCTATCGAAATGTTCTAAGGATTTGTGTACCGAAATTTGTTTGCCTTCTCCAGTTGGTTTTGGATCTTGTTCCTCTTAATTGTATGAGTGTTTGGCATTTGTTCCTCTTTTACTTTTATGAAATCGCAACCTCTCCTTATGTTTATGAAGAAATCATAAACCCTAGTCCCTATACCCTATGTGTGCCAAAATTTGTGTATTGAATTGGGATGAATAACTAGGTTGATTCTTGCTGAGTTCTTGGCTATCACATCACGCATTCAGAGGGATGATATTGGTGTATCGTGTTGCTGGTTTTGGTAAGGATCTTAGGATGCCTTTGGTTTCTAATTTCGTACCCTATTGCTTAGTATTGTATTATCTTTGCCTTATGGTTGTTTAGGAGTTTTTGATCCTATTGATAAAGGCAAAAGATTGCATCTAATTTAGGCACATGAGAGGTAGGGTCTATGCCTCATTGGTTACTTTGGTTTCTCTTGTTTGGTTTACTAAGCATTCAGTTTGTGTATTTGTGATTATGTGTTTTCAGATCTTCTATCTTTGGTTCTAGTGATTTCCAAAATTAGTATGAAACGAATAGTTTAATTCAGTTATGGTACTAACTGATTGACTTGTGTTTTGTATTGTGTATTGTGTTTTGTATTGTGTATTGTGTTTTGATTAACGATGCCTTACTAGATTTTTGTGTGCTGGTACTTGTCTTATATTTGCTTATACTTGTTTGTGTGTCAGGATCCTCTTTCTATTGGCCATTCAGGGTAAGTGTTAATGCCTCTAGTGAGAGGAGAGGTACTTATTGGTATGGGAGTCGTTTGAATGGTTATTCCCAGCAAGAGCTTACTGGATGTCCCTATGCCAGTTTGAGTCTGGACGTGGGATGCTTTGTCCTGTGTGCGGCAATATGCCTTGTCCTAGGTGTGGCAAGAAGCCTTGTCCTGCGTGTGGCAATATGCCTTGTCCTACATGCGGCAAGATTCCTTGTCCTGTGTGCGGCAAGATACCTTGTCTTATCTGCAGCAAGATGTGTGTGGCAAGGAAATGAAAACTTGCTGTGAGTTTGTTTGCTAACTGTTTCCCCTTTTTGCAGCATAGCCTTGAACATCATAGGCAGAAGGGGATAATCAAATGATTTTGGAAATCAGATACTGAATTGAGGTAGTTATATGCTTCTGGTGTCTGTCTTGTGATAGTTACCTATGAAGTGTTTTGAGTCCTTCCCCTTATTTACTAACTTTGGCCCTTTCTATGTTATATATGATTGTTTGCTGATTTTGTTTGTGCTTTTTACATAAGTATATATGATTATGTATTATTGGGAGATTTTTGATTGGGTTTCTATATATATTATAATGTTGTGACCCTACTGAGATTCTTTTAATCTCATCCCGTTGTTTTTCCCCTTTTTCAGGTATAGGTTCATGCTTTGTTGGCAGTACTAAGGTGTGAGATCAAGGCTGCAAAGCGGGACAGTTGGCATCAAGATTTGCATCATATTCAAATTGAACATCCTTTCTAGTTTCTTAAATTGCGCATGTATCCTATGTGTATGAACTATCTTTCTGGTTTGATTTCTATCCTCTCCCATTTTTATTCCGAATTTATAATATAGATAGATGTTGATGTTTTGAGATTCATTTGGGACTTGTGTGTTATGTTTCCACTAGTTTCCAGAATTTATATAAGTCTTCCACTGATGTTTCTTCTACTCCGTATAAGCCAGAATATTGTTTAATGAATTACATTCTCCAACCTTTAAAAACATCTCAAAGTAACCAATAAAATTGATAACTAGTAAGACGAGCCTTGTGGGATTTGAATAGGACATTACGAGGGCTTATTCAAGTTTCACGGCAGTAAGAGTCCTTATAAGTTGGGTTTAGGTCCTTACATTATGTAGGTTTAAGGAATCATTTGGGTGAAGCTACAATCACCTAATGTCCTGGCATTGTCAGTGGAATTGGGTTTTAGAGGTTTAATAGATAATGATTGAAAATAAGATGAAATAAGAAAAAAAATAAAAGGAATCATCTAGGTTACCACTGAAAAATCCTAGTCTTATCTAGGGCTCAGAAAGACTATGAGTGAATGCTAGTTCAGTCATGACTTGAATGTTTGACTAAAATGGATTTCAATGTTATAATATTTACTTAAGCATGAGTTTGTTTTGATTACCTATTTTATTGTGCTGAGAAAATTGCTAGATATCATGGAAATAATATGTTCCTATTCATCATATTATGCATGTGTTCTTCCTGACCACTCACTTGGTAGTTTTCTATCAGATCGCAGATTTGGTCATACAGGAATGGGTTAAGGAGAACTTGGTCAGAAGATTTTTTCCCAACTCCTTTCTACTCAGTTATACATATATGTATACATTTTGATGATTGCTAGTGTGTTGTGCTCATGCTTGCTTGGTTTCATGTACTTCTACCACTATGCTTGTAGTTGGCATGAGTGTGAAGAAAGATTGTAATAATGTAACAACAATGTAAAATATAAATGTTATATATTCTTATGGAAAATGCCACCCGAACAGAACTATTGTACATTATGTTTCCATTGTGTCTTTTTTTGTCATTCCGCTATCGATTATTCCTCTAGCCTTGTAGACACACTATATGCATTGTTTGTTACTAATCGGTGTATATAATGAGACTACGACAAGGTTGTTGCATAAAAAAGAACAATTGGGGTTTGGGACATGACAACCCTCTTTTGGTGGTAGCGGAGCACGATTTGCTAAGTTCGAGTCCTTAATTATTTTGCTATGTCACTATTTTGATTTGCAGCTGTATGGATGGTACTCTTTGTAGTCGTAGGGTATATTCTTTCATTAACATAGGTTGGTCCTTAAGAAAAAATTTCACCAGGATGGGTATTATCTTGGTCTAATCGATGATAGGAACTATCTAGAATTTTCTGATTTTTGTAAACATATCGCTACATAGTTGTTTTTGTTAAATTTTATTTCTAAATTTTTACATCTTTTGTAATATCCCAACTTTTCTTTCTTGACTCCTTGAAGATTGAAGTTAGGTTAGCTTGGTGAAGATGAAGTAGGAAACCCCTGAATTATAGTAAAATAATTGAGTAAATAAGCCACATTAAATATTCTAACCATTAATAGGCTAGGATAATTTTTTTTAAAAAATAATTGGTAAAGTAAAATGATAAGGGTATACATTAGTCGTTGACATTCAAGGCATAAAAAGCACATCTGCATATCATACTATTGTGATTTCTGATGGGAATATCTATCCAAGCCATAGGTGATTATTAGTGTTGTTTGATGGTATGCATATTTTGGATCGACTAATTGCACTTACGGAGGCGGAAATCCACCTTATTGGCCACCTCAGGTGTGAGACCCTGAATTTTGAGTCCTAGAAGTCCAGAAGCCAGTGCAGGTGGAAAAGACCATTTTTCCCCTGAAGAAAAGGATGTGTGATGGCCGAAATTGGTAAGGGATGTCTAGTAACTATCTCTTGTATTAATTTCCTTTAAATTGATTCTTTATTGTTGATAATTACCTTAGGAAATAAAAATCCTAAGTTTAAGGGGGGATACTTACAGAATTTAATTCTGATAATCATCTTACTTTAATTAAACCTTTAAGGTAGGGATTTTAATCCCATAACCACCTTACATAAATAGAAAAGTCAGCCACATAAAAATTTTATACATAAAACACACAAATTCGTAAAACCTAAAAACCCTACACCTCTTAATTTCTGTTGAAATCCGCTGGAACTTCAAACAAGCATAACTCTCGCATCGTTTATCGGATTCCTGCGAATAATAGCTTGTTGGAAAGATCTCTTCATCTTATTTCTAAAAATATATGGATTTTTGTTTGGAGGTTAGTTTTCTTTGTTAAAATTTAAATCGAATTTTGGCAGAATTGCCAAAATTTTCTTAAACTTCAAAATAGCATAACTCTCTCATCATTTGTCAGATTCTTACAAATAATAGCTTGTAAGAAAGCTCTCTTCATTCTCTTTCTATAAATATTTTTTTTTTCAGAAGGTTAGTTTTTCTTTATCGTAAGATAAGTCAAATTTTGATGGGATTAGGGTTCAAGATTGTGTGATTCTGTTTTCAATTGATTTCTATTGTTGTTCTCCTTGTTTGTATGATTGTTTGGAATCTATTCATGTTATAAAATCATGAGTTCTTCCTTTGAATCTTTTCTATAAATGAAATCAGTATGCCCTACCCTTGCCCTATTGTTGCCTATCTTGATCAATTGATGAACCTATTGGATTCCAATCTAGTTTCTTTTAATTGTATAATTTATAAACACTTAATCCCTCTTTGTTAGCCTGAAATTGCAACCCTTATACCTTGCTAACATGAAATCGCAAACTATCTTGTGTCCTATGCTTAGTGCCGAAATATACATAGTTAAATTGGGTGATAATTTAGGTTGAATCTTTTTAAGTTCTTGGCTATCACATCACACATCAAAAAGGGAGGCACTTACGCCATCTGACCACTGGTTTCTGATCGGTTTGGTTAGTGGAATTGGTAAGGAAATAGGGTATTCAATTGGTTATTGAGTATGCATGCTTAGTTTGGTTATGTCTTTGCCTTGTGATACTATAGGTGGTTTGGAATTATTAAATAAAGGCAAAGGAATAGCTTCTTATTCAGAGACAAGAGAGGTAGGATCTATGCCTCATCGGTTTCTCTAGAGATCCCTGTTGTTTGTTTGTTATTTTCGATGCATGCCCTCATTATTATTGTATGCGAATTGATTGTAGGATATGTGCAAGAATTGCGGATTGAGATGTGAATCCTATAGGCTATACCGAACCCTTGACTTAGGTTTTGTGTGCCCGAATTGCATATGATATGTGAATTTAATAAGCTAATTATCTTTTGACATGATTGAGTATACACTGTTATGGTATTGTGCTTGTGCTTGCCTGTGTGTGCTTGTAGATGTTTGTGTGTATGGATCTTGTTCTGATGGTCATTCGGGCTAAACGCTAATGCTTCTTGGGAGAGGGGAGGCTCTTCCTGGTATGGGAGTTGTATGGGTGACAAACCCCAGCATGCGCTCGCTGGATGTCTAGTCCTTATGTGACTAGAAGTCATGTCATTATGTGGCAGGATGCCCTTATATTGTGTGGTTTGGGATACCCTTGTCCTTGTGTGGCTTGGGATGTCTTGTCCTTATGTGGCAGGATGAATAGGCTTACTGATTAGTTTGTGTGCTAACATTTTACTTCTTGTATAGTAAGCCTTGGACAACATAGGTAGAAGGGGACGGCCTTTCTTTTTCCTATTGCCGAGAGCAATCTAATGAGTTTTACCTGCCTGTGTACTTCTAATTTTTAGAAGTGTTTGCAGTCCACCCTCAACCTTAGTTTCAGCCCTATCCCTTTAATTGATTTTTTTTTAATTACGTGATACCCATAGATGTGTAGGAATGATCTAATGTTGTTCGGGAGATTTTCGTTTAAGATTTATGTAGATCTTATGATGTTGTCACCCAACTGAAATTCTTGTAATTTCTTCCTATTGTATTCATCATTTTTTCAGGCTTAGGTACATCCACTGTCCGTGGTATCAGTGTGTGATATCAAAGCTGCACAGCCGAGCGATATTGCATCACATTAGCAGACCTGTTCCTTGATTGCTTGCGCATATAACATCAATTATGATTGGACTATTTTGTGGTTTCCAAGGTTCCTCTTTTACTTGTTTCCGTTTTATTTTGGGAACTAACTTATTGGATGTTTGGATCCTTAAGGGACTTGTAAGTTGTGGATTCATTGATTTTATTTAAAGACTTCCACTGATATTTTATTCACTTCGTATGATACCAGAATACTTGTCCAATATCATGCTCTAATAACTAATGAACATAACGAATGTACATACTAAAAATCGAGAATTTGATAAGTAAGCCTTGTGGAATTCAGATATGTCCTAATTCTTGAGCTTGTCTGAGTTTCACGACGGTAATGGCCCTAATCGGAACAATTAATATTAGGTTAGGATTTGGGATCGTTAAAGGTTTGGTAGCGGAGCATGGTTTAAGGAATATAATTGGTTATATGCTAACTTGTTTGTTGATTTTATGTTTGTAGGTAAGAACATACGCACACACTCAATTATTTAGGGGCTAATACCGAAAGTAAACTAATGCTAAAAAGGGATTGATTTGTAAATATTTAAATAATGAGAATGATAATCTGATTTGTTGTGTGTTTATTAATGTTCTTATATCGGGTATGCCATGATGTGTTTTGATAAATCTTAATGTATTTATGGTCTTTGCCGAATGTGTGCTTTTAACACATAATGTCGAGTGTCCCTATGTAACTTCTTATCATTGTCTTTAGAGTTTGTTGCAATGATTTCGGAGAATGGTTTGTATGATAGTATTGTTGCCGAATGCTTATGGGAGTCTTGGTGTAATTGTCGAGTGTGCATCGCATGTGTACATATGATTTCCGAAACTTGTGAGTAGTTGTGTGCAACTGTATTTTGTTTTCCAGCATATGCGTATCGTCCAGTGCATGCCTCTCCACCAGGTACCACTTCTTTTCCTAGTATCGTATTTAGTTATGTGTTAAGTAACAATCATATGTTGGTATATTATGGCAAGGTTGAATGCTACAAGGGATCGATAGGGTAGGTATGAGGTTCAGGCCGAAGAGCAACCTGTTGAGCAAGAGGAGCTGAATACACAAACTGAGTAGGGAGGGCCACACTGAGCCCGAAAACCAACCTGAGGCACCAGCTGCACCAGCCATCAATCATGTGATGGCACAAATCCTAAACGTATTGCAAGGAATTGCTGCAAATCAGCAGCGTATGGAGGCATAACTTCAGAATGCTCCTGCAACCACGCCCATGGAAGAACCTATTCCTCCACTTGAACCTATACAGCCGGTGCATCCTAAGGAAGCAAAGAGACTTCCCGTCGTGATTACAAAACTATTGAAGGAAGCTCGACAATTAAGATGTAAAGATTTCAATGGTTCAACCGAAGCTTCCGTTTCTTGTGAATGGATCGACACCTTATGCCGAGTGTCCTTGTTCTTACGTATCTCGGATGATGACAAGGTTGCCATCGCCACTTTCCTACTTAACGGAGAAGCCCTCGTATGGTGGACAACTCTGAGCTTGCGATTTGGCGATTGTTTGCCTACATGGGAGGGATTTCGGCAGGAATTTGATGAAAGATTCTATACGAGATTCCATAAAAACGAGCAGCGACAAAATTTCTACAAGCTTGAACAGGGCACCCATTCGGTGCTGGAATATGAAAAGGCATTAAGGGAACTGTCTCGATTTGCACCTGAAGAGGATCGCTCACCGTACCAGTTTGCGAGATGATTTCAGGATGGGCTGAGTACCGAACTCAAAACCATTGTTGGTACGACACCAGTATATAATTTGCAAGAACTAATTGTTCTCATGACTGAAACCAAAAAGATCGTGCAAACCTAGAAGCTATCCGCAGTCACTAGTGGTGGATCCTTCAGGAGAGATTCGAAATTTAATCGCCGTACGGGACCCTATCCTTTAAGGTCCTATCCTAAGAAAATTAATGGCAATGGAAGTAACAACAAGAAGAATTTTTCTGGTTCAAATCCCAATGGATCTACGTGGAATTCTCAACAATGTCGATGTTACAATTGTGGTGAAATGGGACACATTTAGCGGGAATACAAGAAGATGAGATGTATCACTGGCGCACCTAGTGCGGGCCGAGGTGGGTGTACTAACCCTACCAAACCGCCAACACACTCACCAGGAGGACCACCCAACAGATCCACAAGAGAGGCGCAACCAAGACCAACAAGGCTATTCACCCTAACTGATGCCGAGGCTAGTCCTGATGTGGTGACAGGTACTAATTCATTTTTTTCTCAAAATGCTAAAGTATTATTAGATCTCGGAGCAAATAGGTCATTTGTAAGTCCAAGGATAGCATTTAACACGGATCGGCCTCTATCTCCCTTGACTCCTCTTATTACAATTTTGACTCCTTTGGCGGAGCAACTAATTTGTGATCTAGTCTACATCGGTTGTGTTGTACGTATAGGTCTGAATGTACTTGAAGTGGATGTAATTCCATTGGACATCTGAGAGTTGGATGCAATCTTAGGCATGGACTTTCTGGAGAAATATCAAACCCATATGAAGTATTTCACAAAACATGTGTGGTTCACTTTTCCTGATGGTGCCGAATACTGCTTTGAAGGTGATAGGCGAGTTATTCCAACTTGCATGATTTCTTGGCTGGATGCGAAGCAATTGATCAACAAAGGATGTACAGCGTACCTCGCGCACGTACATGATATTTCTAAAGAGTCCTCGAATCTGGATTCTATTCCAGTGGTTCGCGAATTTCTAAAAGTATTTCCAGAAGACAGAGCCGGTTTATCAATAGCAAGGGAAGTGGAATTCGGCATTGAGTTAGTGCCTGGTATGAATTCGATTTCCATTCCTCCGTATTGTATGGCTACCGCAGAAATGAAGGAACTAAAAACAGAATTGGAAGATTTTCTGGATCGCGGTTTCATCCGACCTAGTGTATCACCTTGGGGAGCACCTATGTTGTTCGTAAAGAAGAAAGATGGCTCGTTGCGATTATGCATCGACTATCGGCAGTTGAATCGTGTGACGGTAAAGAACAAGTACCCTTTTCCACGCATCGATGATTTGTTCGACCAACTCCATGGTGCAGCCGTGTTCTCCATGATCGACCTCAGATCTGGATACCATCAATTGTGAGTTCGTGATGCTGATATTCCGAAGACCGCGTTCAGCTCACGATATGGCCACTACAAATTTGTGGTTATGCCATTTGGTTTGACCAATGCACCAGCTGTTCATGGACCTGATGAATCATGTGTTCCGTGAGTTCCTGGATAAATTTGTGATAGTCCTCATTGACGACATTCCGATTCATTCAAAATCGGAAGAGGAATATGCTAAGCATTTGCAGATTATGCTGAATGTTTTGCAGGATCGGCAGTTGTTTGCAAAGTACTCCAAATACAAATTCTGGTAACGCGAAGTTGGTTTCCTTGGCGATATTGTTTCCACCCAAGGCGTGTTAGTTGATCCAAAGAAGATTGAAGCCTTAGTTGCTTGGGAACCCCTGCAAACTGTGTTCGAAGTTCGTAGTTTCCTTGGTTTAGCAGGCTATTACCGTCACTTTGGAGAGAATTTTTCATCGCTTGCCGCACCATTGACAAAACCGACACGCAAGGTTGATCCGTTCGTGTGGAATGAGAGATGCTAGAAAAGTTTTGAAGAACTGAAAAACCGGTTAGTTTCCTCACCTATCCTTACCTTACCTATTTACAGAAATGAGTATGTGTTTACAGCAATGTGTCGAAATCTGGACTTGGATGCGTATTGATGCAAGATGGGAAAGTCGTTGCTTATGCTTCCCTACAGTTACGACCACACGAAAGCAACTACCCTATGCATGATTTGGAGCTTGCAACCGTGGTGTTTGCGTTGAAAATATGACGATATTACTTCTACGGCGAGACATGCCATATCTTCATCGACCATAAAAGCCTGAAGTACCTCCTCACGCAAAACGAATTGAATATGAGACAACGAAAATGGTTGGAGCTGATTAAAGACTATGATTTGATCATGGAATATCATCCTGGAAAAGCAAATGTTGTTGCTGATGCCTTGAGCCAAATGTTTCATCCTCCTTCCCCATCGGTTTTGGCTTACAAGCGCAACCCATTACATGCCTATGTTGCTGGATTTGAAAGCTAATCGTGTGCATCTTGGCACTGATTTTTCTGGATCATTATTGGCACGAATCAAAGTCAAGCCTACCTGGATTGTGGAAATCCGGAATTAGCAATTAGAGGATCCAGAACTGATTGAAATTTGGAAGCAACTTTCTGATAGTGTTGATGCCATAGTTCGTGATTTCAGAATACGAGATGACGAAGTGCTTGTCTTCAGAAACTGGGTATATGTTCCATAAGATGTTGATATTCATAACCTTATTCTATCAGAGGCGCATAGTTCGAAGTTCGCTATCCATCCCTGAAGCATTAAGATGTACCGAGATTTAAAGGAGCAGTATTGGTGGGCAAACATGAAACGCCACATTGCTGAGTTTGTTGCCTGATGCCTCATATGTCAACAAGTAAAGATCGAACATCAACGACCCGG
>JAEPBF010000115.1:401083-434380 GCA_019739055.1 Passiflora organensis | reverse complement strand
AACAACTTATACATAGGCATTGTTCAACTATGAAGTTGATGAACTGGCCGATCTAGTATGGCAACTGACTGTACAAGATAGGATAGGTCTTCAGCAACTTAAATGGGTGAGTTTTTGAGTAGAGGAGCAGGATCTCGCACATATTTTCTTAACATTGAAACGTGAACACATTGTGAATTCTTTTTATATTCAGAAGCAATGCAAATCGGTATGCAACAGGGCCGATTCTCTCAACAATATCATACCTACCAATATAACAAGGTGCTAACTTACCTCGTTGATGGAAATGGAGAACACCTTTCCATAGGATGACTTTTAGAAACACCTTATCACCCGTCGCAAATTCCAACTCCCTTCGTCGATTATCAGCATAGTTTTTCTGCCGATCTTCCATTGTCTTTAGCCTTTGTTGAATCAAAGTCAGTTGCTCCGTTGCTTGATCAATCAATTCTGAATTATCTAGACGTCTCTTGCCTACTTCATTCCAACAAACGGGAGTTATGTAACATCTCCTATATAATGCTTCATAAGGAGCCATTCCAATGCTTACATGAAAACTATTGTTCTAGCGAATTCCGCCAAAGGTAGACATTGATCCTAACTGGTATTTGGTTCCATCACGTATGCACGCAACATGTCTTCAAATGTCTGAATCATTCTTTGAGATTGACCTTCTATATGGACCCAAATCCCATATTCCAAAATCGCTTCTAATGGGACCCTTACCACCATGAAACCCAAACTAGGACCTATCTAAATCCATAAGGTTTATCCATCTAGTTCTGATTTTAGTATGTTAATTCCTATAAGATTTTAAAAATTGGAGCATGATACTGGACAAGTATTCTAGTATCATATAGACTGAATGAAACATTAGCGGAAATTTTTGAACTTAATCAATAAATCCATAGCATACAAGCCTCCTAGGGATCTAAAATTCCAGCATCTAAACCTCCTACATAATCCAGAAACAATCAAGTATAGGAGGAACTTGAAAAACTAGAAAATAGTCCAATCAATGATCATGCAATTATGATGCGATATCGCCTCACCGTGCAACCTTGAATCTCACACACTAGTACCATGAACAGTGAATGTACCTAAGCCTTAAAAAGGGTGAAAACAACAGGATGAGATTACAAGAATCTCAGTAGGGTCACAGCACTATAAAATCTACAAAAATCTTGAAAAAACATCTGCCAATCAACTAAAAGGTTAGGGCTGAAACTAAGGCTTAGGGTGGACGACAAACACCTTTGAAAATCAGAGGTACACAGGCAGTAAAAAACTCATCAATCATCTCAAAAATAGGAAAAGGCCATCCCTTTTCACCTATGTTGTCCAAAGCATCACTGCACAAAGGATAAATGTTAGCATACAAGCTAATCATTAAACCTATTCATCTTGCAACACAAGGAAAAGGCATCCAAGCCATACAAGGAGAACCTGATCCTCCATAGGATAGATGTCCTAAAAATCCACAGGTCAGAAATAGAACTCAGGTACTGATGCAGCTGAAATGACTATTTTGCATTTGAAGAAATGGATGCATAATGGCCTAAAATAGTTGTTGCCAAATATTTCATGTTTTAATTCTGGTTAATTATCCTTATATTTATCCTTAATTATCTAAAATATTACATAATTTTTCTTTTTAAATAGAGTTACTATTTAAATAGAATTATCCTTTAATTATCCTTTTAAGCTTAAAAGTGGGGAATTATCTCTTAGCTAAACCTCCTTAGACACCTATAAAAAGAGTGGCCGACCTACCATGATAAATCATACCCAAAACCTACCTAGAAATTTCGGAATTCATCCCCTTTCCTTCCTCTCAATTTTCGATTTTTACCTTGTTATTGTTTAGGATATTCTTATCTTATTGGAAAGGCAGAGGATTGCGATGCTAATTCAGACATATGAGAGGTAAGATCTATGCATCATCGATTCCTTCGGTTACTCTATTGTTTGATTGCTTGAATATGATTGAATTCGATTTCCTATCATGGTTATATGCTTACGGAATGTATGATTATGATGGTAGGGAATCTTTGATGTTAATAGGGAAATAGGTTGCCTAATTTGGTTATGACTTTGAGGATTGATTTTTGAGTTGCATTGTGATTTGTGTATGCATGTACTATGTGTGTATGTGTTTATGTGCCTTGTTTGTGCTTTGTTTGAAGAATCTTTTGTCGCTAGCTACTTAAGGTAAGTATTGTTGTTTCTAGGGAGAGGGGAGATCCTTACCAAAGTGGGAGGTATATGGGTGGTTATTCCCAGCAAGAGCTTGCTGGCTGCCTTATAGTCCGATTCAAGTCTGGACGTTAGGATGCCCTATTTTTGTGTGGCAGGGTGACCTGAATGTGCAACTGCAAGAGTGATCCTAAGCCAGTTCAAGTGTGGATGTCGGAGACAACTAAAAGGCTTGTTATAACATTGATTGTCTAACCATTTTACACTTTTTGCAACATAACCTTGGACAACATGGGTAGATGAGGACAACCTTGGTTTTGAAAATCAGATTATGTTAGAGGTTGCCCATGTGCTTCTAAATAAGATGTGTTTTCAGTCTTTCCTCTTGTTTTCTACCAAGTTCGGCCTACCTTTATATTGTATGTGATTATGATGATTTCAGCCCCTATTAAGTGTGTTTGATTCTTACAGTCTTAATTGGATATCTTAACTGGTTTTAGGTGTTGATCTTTTGGTTATTAGGAGATGTTTGATTAGGAATTCCTAGGATTTATGATGTTATGAACCTACTGAGATTCTTGTAATCTCATCTATTTTTTTTTTCCCCTTTGTAGGCTTAGGTGTGTATTATGTTGATGGTACCAAAAGTGTGAGATCAAGGTTGTATGGCTAGACAAATTTGCACTTCATTGGCACCATTTTCCTATTGAATGCGCATGCCATGTCTTTAACATGTGTGGATTTGCATTCTAGCTTTCCAATCCCTCTTTCTCTTTTTGTTGCTTCTGAAATATACATAATAATATTGGTTGATGTTTTGAGATTCCTATGGGACTTGTGTGTTAAGTTTCCTCTTGTTTTCAGTATTAATATGAGTCTTCCGCTGATGTTTTCTTTCATTCCAAATAAGCCAGAAATTCATTAATGTAAAATTATGGTCCAAGCTTTAAATAGCATATAAATAAACCAATAAAATTAATAATTAGCTGACTTGAGCCTTGTGAGATTCCAATAGGACCTTGAGAGGGCTTATTTGGGTTTCACGGTAGTAAGGTTCCTAATAGGTTGGATTTGGGTCTTTACAGGTTTGGTAACGGAGCAAGGTTTAATAGGTTATGTGATTTACATGATATTGTGTTCTCAATTTTAGAACCATGCACATATGTCCATATGTACTATAATTGGTTATGACTTACAAGTATGAAAGTATGATAATAATATTTGCATGTTTTTGTATGTTGATTGCATGTTGTCATGTATGATTTGCTGAGTGTTATTTGTGTTGGGTGTATGCCGAAATATGTGTCTATGCTTGCAGTGTTTTGTGTGCATGTTTGTGTTTTATTCCAGCATAAGCTTGTCATCCTGTGTACACCTCCCCACCTAGGTACGATCTCTTTTCTGGTTTTGATTTTCATATTGGAAAGTTACATCATGTGTGTTTGTTTAGTATGACAAGGTTAACTAGGAAGTAGAGTGGTGCAGCAAAAGCATGGTAAGTCTGTAACCCATAGTTCTTGTGCAAAAATTTCAAAGACAAAATTTTTATTAAGAGGGAAGGATGTGAGACCCTGATCTTCCATAGGGTAGATGTCATAGAAGTCCACAGGTAAGAAATGGAATTTAGTTACCGGTGCAGCTGAAATGACTATTTTGCCTCTGAAGAAATGGATGCGTGATGGCCTAAAATGGTTGTTGCCAAATATTTTTTATTTTAATTCTGGTTAATTATCTATAATTTTATCTCTAATTTTCTGAAATATTAGATAATTCTTCCTTTAAATAGAGTTACTATTTAAATAGAATTATGCTTATAATAGAATTATCCTTTAACTATACTTTTAAGCTTTAAAGTAGGGGATTATTCCTTATCTAAACCTCCTTAAACACCTACAAAAAATGTGACCGACCTACACTGATAAATCATACCCACAACCCACCTGGAAATTTTGGAATTTATCCCCTCTCCTTACTCTCAATTTTCGATTTTTGCCTACCCTAAACGCTAGCCGAAATTCCTTGATCTTCATCCTAGTATAACTCTCTCATCCTTTGTCGGATTTCTACAAATAATAGCTTGTTGGAAAGCTCTTTCTATCATCTATCTAGAAATATTGGGTTAGTCATCAGGAGGTTAGTTCTTCCCTGTCAAAATTCAAGTAGTCATTTGTCGGTTTTGGTGCCAAGATTGTGTGATTCTTCCTTCAATTGATTTTTATTGTTATTCCTTTTGTTCTTATGATTGTTTGACATCCATTCATGTTTTAAAATCATGAAGTCATCCTTTGAATCTTCCTTATTCATAAAATCAGCATGCCCTATTCCTAACCCTATATTTGCCAAAATTTAATCAATTGACTTGTCTATTAGTTTCATATATTGTTTCTTTTAATCATTTGAGTAATTGGCACCTATTCCTTTCTTAATTTCATAAAATTGCAACCTCTAATCTCTCTAATGTTGAAATCAAAATTTGACCTATAAACCCTAAGGTGTTGTTGAAATTTATATATTGAATTAGGGTGAATAATCAGGTTGATTATTATTGAGTTTTTGGCCATCACATCACACATTCAGAGGAAAGATATTGCTGCATTCGGATCGTTGTATTTTTGTAGGTTAATTGATATGGATTCCTAATGTCTTTGGTTTTTAATTAAATAATCTTATGACTAAATATTGTGTGGTGTTTGCCTTGTGATAGTTTAGGAAATTCTGATCCTATTGGAAAGGCAAAGGAATTGCATATGATTCAGACACATGATAGGTAGAATATATGTCTTATCGGTTCCTTTGGTTACTCTTGTGAGACCCCGAATTTTGAGTCCTAAAAGTTCAGAAGCTAGTACAGGTGAAAACACTGTTTTTTCCCTGAAGAAAAGGATGTGTGATGGCCGAAATTGGTAAGGAATGTCTAGTGATTGTTTCTAGTTTTAATTCCCTTTGATTTGGTTCTTTATTGGTTGATAATTATCTTACTGTAATCTAACCCTTAAAGTAGAGAAATTAATCCCATAACCACCCTATATAAAGAGAAAGTCAGCCACACTTAAACTTTACACAGAAAATATAAAAATTTGTAACGACCTGGCCTCCGGACCCTCAGCCCGGCGGGCACGGACGTGTATGTGTGCGTGATGGATCACAACTACAATGCTGGGTTGGGCTTATAACTACATGGCCCAAAAGATGCCTCTTGTTGTAAATGATCCACTCACACAACACATATAAGACCAAGACCTCCCCCGTTCCTTTTCGATGTGGGATTGGGTAACCTGACCCCCTCTGCGGGCTGGGTCTCACAATCTCCCCTCCTTACAGACCTCGTGTCCTCATGAGGGGAGCCCAAACGTAACTGACTTGGGTCACAACATACGGCCCAAACATGAACACACAACACGGCCCAAGCCCACTCGGAAGAGGGAACGAGAACGGCTCCGCTACCATTTGTCACGACCCGGTCCCCGGCCCCTTGGCCCAGCGGGCCTGGATGTGTATGTGCGCGTGATGGATCACAACTGCAATGCTCAGATGGGCTTTTAACCACAGAACCCAAAAGATGCATCTTGTTACAAATGATCCACTCACACAACACATATAAGCCCAAGACCTCCCTCGCTCCTTTCCGATGTGGGATTGGGTAACCTGATCCCCCCTACAAGCTGGGTCTCACAATCTCACTTCCTTATAGACCTCGTGTCCTCAAGAGAGGAGCCCAAATGTAACTGCCTTGTGCCCAAACTCATGGGCCCAAACGTGAACACACAACACGGCCCAAGCCCACCCGGAAGAGGGAACGAGATCGGCTCCGCTACCATTCATCTATCACGACCTGGCCCCCGGACCGTCGACCCAGCAGGACGGGACATGTATGTGTGCGTGATGGATCACAACTGCAATGCTTGGTTGAACTTTTAATCACATGGCCCAAAAGATGCATCTTGTTACAATTGATACCATCACAGAACACATATAAGCCCAAGACCTCCCTCGCTTCTTTCCGATGTGGGATTGGATGGTAACCTGACCCCGCTATGGGCTGGGTCTCACAATCTCCCCCTCCTTAAGCCAAACATAACTGACGTAGGCCCATACTCACGAGCCCAAATGTGAACACACAACACGGCCCAAGCCCACCCCTACCTTGAAGAGGGAACAAGATCGGCTCCGCTACCATTTGTCACGACCCGGCCTCCAGACCCTCAGCCCAGCGGCCGGACGTTTATGTGTATGATGGATCACAACTGTAATGCTGAGTTGGGCTTATAACCATATGGCCCAAAAGATGCATCGTGTTACAAATGATCCACTCACACAACATATATAAGCGCAAGACCTCCCACCATTCCTTTCCGATGTGGGATTGGGTAACCTGACTCCCCCTGCGGGCTGGGTCTCATAATCTTCCCTCCTTATAGACCTCGTATCCTCACAAGAGAAGCCAAACGTAACTGATGTGGGCCCAAATTTACGAACCCAAATGTGAACACACAACACGGCCCAAGCCCAACCCCACCCGGAAGAGGGAACGAGATCGGCTCCGCTACCATTTGTCATGACCCAGCCTCCGGACCCTTGGCCCAGCGGGCCTTGACGTGTATGTGCTTGTGATGGATCACAACTGCAATACTCGGTTGAGCTTTTAACCACATAGCCCAAAAGATGCATCTTGTTACAAATTATACCATCACAAAACACATATAAGCCCAAGACCTGCCTCGTCCAAACAAAAACCCTACATCTCCCTATTGCTGCCTAAATCTGCTCGAAGTTTAAAATAGTATAACGCTGTCATCGTTTGTCAGATTCTTGCAAATAATAGCTTGTTGGAAAGCTCTTTCTGTCTTCTATTCAAAAATATTGGGTATTTTTGTCATAATTTAGGTCATAACTTGGCAGGATTAGGTTTCAAAATTTTTTGATTTTGTTTTCAATTGATTTCTGTTGTTATTCCTCTTATTCATATGTTTGTTTAGCATCCTTTCATGATATAAAATCATGAATTCATCCTTTGAATCTTCCCTATATATGAAATCAGCATACCTTACCTTTGCTATATTTGTTACCTATCTTGATCAATTGATTAACCTATTGGACTTTGATCTTATTTGTTTTGGTTATATATGTTACAAACACCTAATCCTTCTTTATTAACATGAAATCACAACCTTAATACCTTCTATGCATGAAATCGCAATTTGTCTTCTGCCTTATTCTTAGTGTCAAAATTTGCATAGTTAATTTGAATGGTAATTCAGGTTGAATCTTGTTAAGTTCTTGGCTATCACATCCCACATCCCAAGGGAAGACACCTGTGACATCTGATGACTGATTTCTGATAGGTTTGATGAGTGGAACTGGTAAGAAAATAACATAATCAATTGGTTATTGAATATGCATGTTTAGTTTTGTTTTTTTTTTCCTTATGATGTTATAGGTGGTTCGGATCCCTTAAATAAAGGCAAAGGGATAGCTTCTTGTTCATAGACAAGAGAGGTACGATCTATACCTCATCGATTTCTCAAGAGATCCTTGTTGTTTGCTTGTTAATTTCGATACCTACATATATAATAGGTGTATACACATATATTGTAGTGAGTATGCTTAAATTGCGGATCAAGATGTGATCCTTTAGGCTATACCAAACCCTTGAGTTAGATTATAAGTGCCTTGTCCTGTGTGCTTGTATAGGATGCCTAGTTCTGTGTGCTTGTTAGGACTCAAAATTCGGGGTCTCTCAAGGGTAACGAAAGGAACCGATGGGGCATAGATCCTACCTCTCACGTGTTTAAATCAGATGCAGTCCTTTGTCTTTCCAATAAAATCAGAATCTCCTAAACAATTACAAGGCAAAGACCACACAATACTATGCCACAAGACTACTTAATTAAAAACCAAAGGCATTGGGAATCCTTACCAATGAACCTACCCAAATCCAGCGATTCGGATGCAACAATATTTTCCCCTGAATGCGTGATATGATGGTCAATGACTCAGTAAGAATCTACTTGATATTTCACCCTAATGTACTAGTATTGTGTGGTCTTTACCTTGTAAAGTAACTGTTTAGGAGATTCTGATCTTATTGGAAAGGCAAAGGATTGCATCTGATTCAGACACATGAGAGGTAGGATCTATGCCTCATCAGTTCCTTAGGTTACCCTATTGTTTGATTGTTTGAATATAAGTGAATTCGATTGCTTATCTTGGTTATATGCTTGCAGAATATGTGATTATGATGGTAGGGAATCTCGAAAGTTAATAGGAAAATAGGTTTCCATTTTCGGTTATGACTTTGAGGATTGATTTTTGATTTGTATTGTGATTTGATTGAAGATCCTTTGTTGTGATTTGTGTATGCTTGTATGTGCCCTGTTTCTGCTTTGTTTGAAGGATCCTTTTGTCGCTGGCCTTGCGAGGTAAGTATTGTTGCTCCTACGGAGAAGAGAGATGCTTACCAAACTAGGAGGTTTATGGGTTGTTATTCCCAGCAAGAGCTCGCTGGATGCCTTTTAGGCTGGTTCAAGTCCGAACGTCAGGAAGCCTTGTAGGCCAGATCGAGTCTGGAAGTTAGGTTGCCCTATTTGAGAGAGACAGGATAACTTGTATACGCTGCTGCAAGAGTGCTCCTAGGTGAGTTCAGGTCTGGATGTCAGAGACAACTAAAAGGCTTGCTGAATATTGATTGTCTAACCATTTACTCTTTGTGCAGCAAAGCCTTGGAAAACACAGGTGGAAGGGGATGGTTTTTTCTTTTCCTACTACCGAGAGTAACCTGATGATTTTTCCTGCCTGTGTACTTCTGATTTTCAGAAGTGTTTGTAGTCTACCCTCAGTCTTAGTTTCGGCCCTAACATTTTTAATTGATTATTGAATTGCGTGATACCTTTAGATGAGTAGGGATGATCTGATGTTGTTTGGGAGATGTTTGATTAGGAATCTATAGGACTTATGATGCTGTGACCCTACTGTGATTCTTGTAATCTCATTCCTTCTTTTCTCCCCCTTTACAAGCTTAGTTGTGTATGTTGTTGCTGGTACTAAAGGTGTGAGATCAAGGCTGCACGGCTGGACGAATTTGCACCCTTTTTTATTGAATGTGCATGCTATGTCTTTGAACTTGTATGGATTTGCATTTGGCTTTCCAATCCCTCTTTCTCTTTTTGTTGCTTCCAAAATATGCATAATACTATTGGTTGATGTTTTGAGATTCCTATGAGACTTGTGTGTTATGTTTCCACTTGTTTTGAGTATTAATATAAGTCTTTTGTTGATGTTTTCTTTCACTCTGTATAAGCCAGAAATTCATTGATGTAAGAATATGTTCCAACCTTTAAATAACATATAAATCAACCAACAAAACTGACAATTAGGTGACTTGAGCCTTGTGGGATTCAAATAGAACCTTGCGAGGGCTTATTTGGGTTTCACGACGATAAGAGTCCTAATAGGTTGGGTTTGGGACCTTACAATTTCTCCTTAATTTTGGAGATTTTATCTCCTAAGGTAATTATAAACAAATAAGGAACAAAATCAAAGGGAATTAAAACCAGAAATAGTTACTAGACATTCCATACCAATTTCGACCATCACATATCCATTTCTTCAGGAACAAAACGGTCATTTCACCTATACTGGCTTCTGGACCTGTAGGACTCAAAATTCGGAGTATCACACCTTTAGTATAAGGATGAAATGCTGTACATAAATTCAGCCTTAAACCCAAGGCATTTTGGATTTTCTTCTAAATTCATAAAGTAAAACGAGGGTCATGAATAGCAATATTGTTCTTTAAAATATTGGAACATCTTAGTGCTACTAGGATGAATAGCAAACTTCAAACTACGCATTTTGGACAAAATCAGTTTGCGAATATCAACATATTGTGGCACACATACCCATTTATTTTAAGACAAGAACTCCATCATTTCGCATTGTGAAATCACGAACTATGGCACTAACGTCATCAGCTAATTGTTGCCTAATTTCAGTCAATCTTGGATCATTAGATTGCTGATTTCAAATCTTTTCCAGCAAAGTAGGCTTGATTTCGATTTGACCTGTAAGGACCCACATTCATATTCACAAAATTGCTCCTAAGTGAGACCTTTATAGTCGTGAAACCCAAATAAACCCAACCTAAGACCTATCTGAATCTGACAAAAACTGTCCCCTTAGAACTAATTTTAACATGTTTTTTCTTTATACTTATAATGAGTGGAGCATGATATTGGAGAAGTATTCTGGTACCATATGGAGTAAATGAAAACATCAGCGGAAGTCTTTAAATTTAATCAATGAATCCACAATACACAAGTCCCATAGGGATCCAAATAACCAACAAGTAAACCTCCAACATATTTTGGAAACAACAAGAAAAAGGAAGAACTTAAAAAACCAGAAAAATAGTCCAATCATAGTTCATATCATACGTGCAAGCAATCAAAGATCAGGTATGCAAATGTAATACGATATCACCTCGCCATGCAGCCTTGATCTCACACACTGGTACCCCAAACAACAAATGTACCTAAGCCTGAAAGATGGTGAAAACAACAGGCTAAGATTACAAGAATCTCAGTAGGGTAACAACATTATAAGATCTACAAAAATATTGAACAAAGATTTCCCAAACAACATCAGATCATCCTCATACATCTAAGGGAATTCATGCAATCCATTCAAACAATTCAAAGGTGTAGGGCCGAAACTAAGGCTAAGGATGGACTACAAACATTTTCGAAAATTATAAGTACATAGGGAGAAAAAACTCATCAATCATCTCAGCAATAGGAAAAGACCATCCCCTTCCACCTATGTTGTCAAAGGCTTCGCAGCACAAGAATTGCTGCAAACCAGCAGCGAATGGAGGCGCAATTTCAGAGTGCTCCTGCGCCTACACCAGGACCTATTCCGCCACTTGAACCTGTACAGCCGGCACAACATAAGGAGACAGAGAGACTTCCCGTTATGATTTCAAAATTGCTGAGGGAAGCTCAACAACTTGGATGTAAAGACTTCGGTGGTTCAGCTGGAGCCGCAGCCGCTCGGGAGTGGATGGATACCTTATGCCGAGTATCCTTGTTCCTGCGTATCTCTGATGACGACAAGGTTTCCATTGCTACATTCTTACTTGAGGGAGAAGCTCTCGCTTGGTGGACATCTGTTAGCTTGCGATTCGGCGATCGCTTGCCGACGTGGGAAGAATTCCGGTATGAATTCGACGAAAGATTTTATACGAGGTTCCATAAAAATGAGCAGCGGCAGGCATTTTACAAACTTGAACAAGGCACCCGCTCAGTGCTAGAATATGAGAAGGTGTTGAGGGAGTTGTCCCGCTTTGCACCTGAAGAAGATCGTACATCGTACCAGCTGGCAAGACGATTTCAGGATGGGTTGAGTGTCGAACTCAAAACCATCGTCGGTACGACACCAGTGCAGAATTTACAAGAACTAATAGCTGCCGCAACCGAAGCTGAAAAGATCGTGCAAACCAGGAAGCCACCCGCAGCTACTAGTGACGGATCCTATAGGCGTGATTCAAAGTTCAACTAAAGAAGAGGACCCTATCCCTTACGGTCTCATCCTACGCAGATCAATGGGAACACCAACAGGAGGAACTTTTCTGGTTCCAATTACAATGGATCTTCGTGGCAGTTTCCGCAACAGCAATGTTTCAACTGTGGCGAGATGGGACATATTCAGGCCGATTGTCCAAAACGGCGAATCCCAGGGGTACCTAACACCAGCCAAGGTGGGAATGTCAATCCCTCTAGACTACTAGCACGCGCACCAGGAAGGCCACCCAATGGATCCACAAGTGAAGCGCAACCAAGACCAACAAGGCTCTTTACTTTGACTGATGCCGAGGCTAGTCCTGATGTGGTGACAGGTACTATTTCAGTCTTTTCTCAAAACGCTAAAGTCTTATTTGATCCAGGAGCAAATAGATCGTTCGTGAGTCAAAGGATCGTTCGTGTGACCATGAAGAACAAATATCCTTTGCCACTCATCGATGATTTATTTGACCAACTCCAAGGTGCAGCGGTATTCTCCAAGATTGATCTCAGATCTGGATACCATCAATTGCGAGTTCGTGATGCTGATATTCCGAAGATCGCGTTCAGATCGCGATATGGCCACTATGAATTTCTGGTTATGCCATTCGGTTTGACCAATGCACCAGCTGTGTTTATGGACTTGATGAATCGTGTGTTCCGCGAATTCCTGGATAAATTTGTGATCGTCTTCATCGACGACATTCTGATTTACTCAAAGTCGGAAGAGGATCATGTTATGCACTTGCGGCTTGTGCTTCAAATTCTGAAGGACCGGCGATTGTTTGCCAAATACTCAAAATGCGAATTCTGGTTACGTGAGGTTAATTTCCTTGGCCATATTGTTTCCCCCCAAGGTGTGTTTGTTGATCCAAAGAAGATTGAAGCCGTGACTGCATGGGAACCTCCGCGAAGTGTGTTCGAAGTTCGTAGTTTCCTTGGATTAGCAGGTTACTATCGTCGCTTTGTGGATAATTTTTCATCACTTGCCAGGCCATTGACAAAACTGACACGCAAGGGTGAGCCGTTCGTATGGAGTGAAAAGTGCCAGCAATGTTTCAACGAGCTAAAGAATCGGTTAGTTTCTGCACCTATCCTTACCTTACCTATTTGCGGAAAAGAGTACGTGGTTTACAGCGACACGTCGAAATCCAGACTTGGATGTGTATTGATGCAAGATGGGAAAGTCATTGCCTACGCTTCAAGGCAATTGCGACCGCACGAGATGAACTACCCAACACATGATCTAGAACTTGCAGCCGTGGTCTTTGCCTTAAAAATATGGCGACATTATCTATACGGCGAGACGTGTCGAATCTTTACTGATCACAAAAGCCTGAAGTACCTCCTTACATAGAAAGAGTTTAATATGAGACAACGAAGATGGATGGAACTAATTATGGACTACGATTTGATCATCGAATATCATCCTGGATAGGCGAATGTTGTGGCTGATGCCCTGAGCCGAAAGTGTCATTCTTCTTCCCCAACAATTCAGGCTTATATGCGCACTCATTACTTGCCAATGATGTTGGAATTGAAAACTAATCATGTGCGTCTTGGCACCGATTTCTCTGGTTCGTTGGTAGCACGAATTGAAGTCGTACCTACCTTGATTGAAGAAATCCGGAATCAACAGCTAGAGGATCCGAAGTTTGCTGAAATTCGGAAGCAACATGCTGATGGTGTTGATGCTATAGTTCGTGATTTCAGAATATGAGATGACGAAGTTCTAGTCTTCAGAAACCGGGTATGTGTTCCACAAAATGCTGATCTTCGTAACCTTATTCTATCAGAGACGCATAGTTCGAAGTTTGCTATTCATCCTGGAAGCACAAAGATGTATCGAGATTTGAAGGGCCAGTATTGGTGGCCTAACATGAAGCGACATATTGCTGAATTTGTTGCTCGATGTCTTGTATGTCAACAAGTGAAAATTGAACATCAAAGACCTGCTGGTTTACTTCAATCACTTCCGATTCCAGAATGGAAGTGGGAGCACATTACAATGGATTTTGTTACCGGTTTGCCTAGATCACAGCGAGGATACAATGCCATTTGGGTGATCGTGGATCGACTGACGAAATCTGCACACTTTCTTCCTATACGTGTGACAGATACACCAGAAAAATTGACAATTCGTTACTTGGACGAGATTGTTCGTTTGCATGGAGTACCAGTTTCTATTGTTTCAGATCGTGACCCTCGTTTCACTTCACGATTTTGGGAGAAATTCCAGAATGCATTGGGTTCGAAATTGAAGTTCAGTACAGCATTTCATCCCCAAACCGATGGTCAATCAGAAAGGACAATTCAAACACTTGAAGATATGCTACGTGCGAGTGTATTAGACCAGCAAACCGGCTGGGATCAAAGCTTACCATTGACGGAATTTGCTTACAACAATAGCTTTCATGTAAGCATCGGTATGGCACCCTATGAAGCACTTTATGGGAGACGTTGCAGAACTCCTATTTGCTGGAATGAAGTAGGTGAGAGATGCCTAGACAATCAAGAATTAATTGACCAAGCAACAGAGCAATTGAGCTTGATTCGTCAAAGGTTAAAAACAGCACAAGATCGGCAGAAAAGCTACGCCAACAATCGACGAAGGGAGCTGGAATTTGCGGTAGGAGACAAGGTGTTTTTGAAGGTAGCCCCATGGAAGGAAGTCCTTCATTTTCAGCAGTGAGGTAAGCTAACACCTCGCTACATTGGTCCTTATGACATTGTGGAGAGAATCGGCCCTGTTGCATACCGACTTGCACTACCTCCAAATATGGAAAAAATTCACAATGTATTTCACGTGTCAATGCTAAGAAAGTATATGCGAGATCCTGCTCATGTGCTTAAAGAACCGCCAGTAGAAGTTGAAGAAGACCTATCCTATCCCGTACAGCCAGTTTCCATACTAGACCGGTCAGTTCGACAGCTTCGCAGTCGAAGCGTACCTATGGTACAAGTTGTTTGGCGTAATGGCCAAATTGAGGAGCAGTCTTGGGAAACTGAGGAGTCTATGCATGCAAAATATCCTTACTTGTTTGATTAGGTACTAATGTTTAAATTTTGAGGACGAAATTCTGATAAGGAGAGGAGGATGTAAGACCCCGAATTTTGAGTCCTAGAAGTCCAGAAGCCAGTGCAGGTGAAAAGACAATTTTACCCCTGAAGAGAAAGATGTGTGATAGCCGAAATTGGTAAGATTGTTCAGTAAATTAATTTGCTTCTGATTCCTTTTGATTTAGGTCCTTGTAGATGGGTAATAGCTTTAGGAACCATCCTTTAAGGTAGATAGTTGCCTTAAAGATTAAGTCCCTAAAAATAGGGAAGGTAATTTAAAAGTTTTGGTTATTTAGTGAATTATATTGGATTGATAGATTGATTAAAAGTAGTATAAATAATGCTACACTCATTGAATATAAATAGGAAGCCAACCCCACAAATTTGTCCCCTAAAACCTTACAAAATTCGTATAGGCTTAAAACCCTATACCTCCCATTAGCCGTCAGAATTTGCTGAAACTTTAAACCAGCATAACTCCCTTATCGTTCGTTGGATCTCTGCGAATAATAGCTTGTTGGAAAGTTCTCTTCATCCTCTTTCCAACCACATCTTGTTTTCCGTCAGGAGATTAGTATTTCTTTGTCTAATGTTACTTCCAAAAGCGGCGGCCGAATTAGGTTTTCGCCAAATCTTCTTGAACTTAAAAATAGCAGAACTCTCTACTCGTTTGTCAGAATCTTGCAAATAATATGTCGTTGGAAAGAGTTTTTCATCCTCTTTCCAACCCTATATTAATCGCAGCTTGGATGTAAATATTTCGTTGTTTTGGGTCGAGACAAAATCGTCTTATGCCCTAATTTTAACAATAGGTTTTGCATAGTTAATTGGAATGGTAAATTCAGGTTGAATCTTGATAAGTTCCTGGCTATCAGATCACACATCCAAGGGGAAGGCACCTGCAACATCTGATCACTGGTTTTTTGATAGGTTTGGTGAGTGGTATTGGTAAGGAATAGGGTATTCAATTGATTTTTGGATATGCATGCTTAGTTTGTTTTGTCTTTGTCTAGTGATGATTTAGGTGGTTCAGATTTACTTAATAAAGGCAAAGGAGTAGCTTCTTGTTCAGAGACAAGAGAGGTAGAATCTATGCCTCATCGGTTTCTCCAGAAACCCCCGCTCTTATCTAATGTTTTTGTTACCTGCCTTTGTTGTATTGTTTGTGATTGGATTATATCGAGAGAATATAAAATCCGGAATGAAATATGAATCTCCTAGGCTATATCGAACACCTGAGTTAGGAATTGAGTGCCTAGGGATGCTATTGTTATATGAGTTGGATGTGTTGATTGTTTCCTGACATGATTGAGGATACCCTGTTGTGGTATTATGCTTTGTACTTGCCTGTGTGTGCTTGTACGTGTTTGTGTGTCAGGATCCTGTTCCGGTGGCCACGCAGGGTAAGAACTGATGCTCCTAGGGAGAGGAGAGGTTCTTATCGATTTATGGGAGGTGTATGGGTGTTGAACCAGCAAGCTAGCGCTGGATGTCTGTCCTTGCGGGGCCGGATCCCTGTCTTACGGGACAGGAAGCCCTTATCCTGAGGGATTTGGGGATGCCCTAGTTGCGGCTAAAGGAAGACTTGTCCATGTGGGGCTAGTCGACTTGTCCTTGCGAGGGTAAGGTAAAAGGCTTACTGATTAGTTTGTGTGTTAACCATCTACCCTTTGTGCAGTAAGTCTTGGACAACACAGGTGGAAGGGGATGGCCTTTTCTTCATCATTGAGTGTGATTTTGTTGTATTTCACCTGCCTGTGTACTTCTGAACTTTCGGAAGTGTGGTCCTCCCTCAACCATAATCTTGGCCTTAACCTCTTTTGGTTTATTGTTGAATTGCGTGATCCCTTTAGTTGTTTAGGGAATGATCTTATGTGAATTTGGGAGATTTGTGTTTAGGGATTCTGTATATCTTATGATGCTGCGACCCTACTGAGATTCTTGTAATCTCAAACCGTTGTTTTTACCATTTTTCAGGCTTAAGTACATCATCTATTCGTGGTACCAGTGTGTGAGATCAAGGCTGCACGGCGGGGCGATATCGCATTACAAATACTACTTGTTACTTGCGCAAATAACTTGAAAGATTGGACATTGTTCTGGTTTATTTTTAAGCATTCGTTTGGCTTGCTATTTCCGAACTTGATTGATGAATTTCTTGCTGATTATTTGGATCCCTATGGGACTTGTGTGTTATGAACCCAATGGATTGATTTAAGACTTCCGCTGATGATTTTATTTACTCCGTATGTTACCAGAATATTTGTCCAGTATCATGCTCCAATTGATTGATAAGCAACAAAATAAACAAGATTAAAATCGGTATCATATGAGTAGCCTTGTGAAATTCTAATAGGTCTTAGGTGTCGTTGAGGCTTATTTGGGTTTCACGGCGGTAATGACCTTAATCGGAGCAATGAATAATGGTTTAGGAATTGGGGTCGTTACACATCCAAGGGGGAAGCACCTGCAATGTCTGATCACTGGTTTTCTGATAGGATTGGTGAGTGGTATTGGTAAGAAAATAGGGTATTCAATTGATTATTGAATATGCATGCTTAGTTTGTTCTTGTCTTTGCCTTGTGATAATATAGGTGGTTCGGTTTTACTTAATAAAGGAAAAAGAGTAGCTTCTTGTTCAGGGACAAGAGAGGTAGGATCTATGCCAGAACATGTGTTCAATATCATGCTCCAATTGTTGATAAGCAATAAAACTAACAAGCTAAAAAATCAGTAGTTCATGATAAGCCTGGTGGGATTCAAGTAGGTCTTAGGTGTCATTTAGGCTTATTTGGGTTTCACGGCGGTAATGACCTTAATCAGAGCAAATAATAATAGTTAGGAATTGGGGTCATTACAAGTTTGGTAGCGGAGCCAGGTTTAAGGATTATAATTTGTTATATGCTAACTTATTTGTTGATTTTTGGTGATTGCAGGTAAGAACATGGGCACACACTCACTCACTTAGGGGCTAAAACCGAAAGGGAACTAAAACTAACATGGGATTTAATTGATGGGAATAATAATCTGATGTGATGAATATTCATCTTTAGTATGTCTTAATATATTTCTGTGGATGATTAGCTATGTTTCTTGTCATTACTGAATGTATATGCATATAATTGATGATGTGTATTGCCGAATATGGGTGATGTGTGAGTCTATGCTTGTTTGATGTTTGATAATGATTCCTATGAGTGTTGATGGAATTGCCAAGAATACCTTTGCATGTGTGCATGTGATTTCCGAAAATTTGTATATTGCTTTCTAGCATATGTGTATCTTCCGGTGCAACCCTCTCCACAAGGTACCACTCCTATTCCTAGTGTCGTATTTAGTGTGTGTTGAAGTAACAATCGTACACTTGTCTAGTATGGCATGCTCGAGGCAACAAAGGGACCAACGGGGTAGGTTTAAGATTCAGACTGAACAGCAACCTGTTGAGCAAGATGAGCCAAATGCACAAAATGAGCAGGAAGGGCAAGCTGAGTCCGAAAACCAACCTGAGACACCAGCCGCACCAGGCGTTGACCCTATTATGGCACAAATCTTAAATGTGTTACAAAAAATTTCTGCAAACCAGCAGCGAATGGAGGCGCAATTTCAGAATGCTCATGCGCCTACACCAGAACCTATTCCTCCACTTGAACCTGTGCAGCCGGTGTATCATAAGGACACAGAGAGACTTCCCGTCATGATTACAAAATTACGGAAGGAAGCTCGACAACTTGGATGTAAAGAATCCGGTGGTTCAGCTGGAGCCGCAGCGGTTCGTGAGTGGATAGACACCTTATGCCAAGTATCCTTGTTCCTGCGTATCTCGGATGATGACAAGGTTTCCATTGCTACATTCTTACTTGAGGGAGAAGCCCACGCTTGGTGGACATCTGTTAACTTACGATTCGGTGATCGTTTGCAAACTTGGGAAGAATTCCAGTACGAATTCGATAAAAGATTTTATACCAGATTCTATAAAAGCGAGCAGCGACAAGCCTTTTACAAGCTTTAACAAGGCACCCGTTCGGTGTTGGAATATGAAAAAATGTTAAGAGAGTTGTCCCGATTTGCACCTGAAGATCGTACACCGTATCAGCTTGCGAGACGATTTCAGGGTGGGTTGAGTATCGAATTCAAAACCATCGTTGGTACGACACCAGTGCAGAATTTGCAAGAACTAATTGTTGCCGCAATGGAAGCTGAAAAGATCGTGCAAACCAAGAAGGCATCTGCAGCCACTAGTGGCGGATCTTATGGGCAAGATTCGAGGTTCAATCGGCGAAGGGGACCTTATCTTTTAAGGTCCTATCCTCTGAAAGTTAATGGCAATGGAAATACCAACCGGAAGAACTTTTCTAGTTCAAATTCCAATGGATCTTTGTGGAGTTCGCAGCAACAGCGATGTTACAATTGTGGCGAAATGAGACATGTTCAGAGGGAATTCCCAAAACTAAGGTGAATTACAGGCGTACCAAACACTGGCCGAGGTGGGAATGTCGACCCCGCCAGACCACCAACACGCGCACCAAAAGGACCACCCAACAGATCCACAAGTGAGGCGCAACCAAGACCAACAAGGCTCTTTACTTTGACTGATGCTGAGGCTAGTCCTAATGTGGTGACATGTACTATTTCAGTCTTTTCTCGAAACGCTAAAGTATTATTTGATCCAGGATCAAATAGATCATTTGTAAGTCCAAGGATAGCACTTAGCGCGGATCATCCTCTATCTCCCTTGACTCCTCCTATTGCGGTTCTAACTCCTTTGGGAGAACAACTGATTTGTGATCTGGTCTACATCGGCTGTGCTATACGTTTGGGATCGAATGTAGTTGAAGTGAATCTAATTCCATTAGACATTAGGGAGCTGGATGTGATTTTAGGCATGGATTTCCTGACAAAATATCAAGCTCGTGTGGAGTGTTTCACCAAGCGGGTGTGGTTCATTTTTTCTGATGGTACCGAATACTGTTTTGAAGGCGATAGGCGAGTTGTGCCAACTTGCATGATTTCCTGGCTTAAGGCGAAGCGATTAATCAACAAGGATGTACAGCATACCTTGCGCATGTTCAGGATATTTCTAAAGAATCCTCAGATCTGAATTTTGTTCCTGTGGTTTGCGAATTTCCAGAAGACATAGCCGGGCTTCCACCATCAAGAGATGTGGAATTCGGCATTGAGCTAGTGCCAGGTACGAATCCGATTTCCATTCCCTCGTATCGTATGGCTCCTACGGAAATGAAGGAACTAAAGACGCAATTGGAAAATTTGCTGGATCATGGTTTTATTCGACCTAGTGTGTCACCCTGGGGAGCACCTGTTCTGTTCTTGAAAAAGAAAGACGGTTCGCTGCGATTGTGCATTGATTATGGGCAGCTGAACCGTGTGACCGTGAAAAATAAATACCCTTTTCCACGCATCGACAATTTGTTTGACCAACTCCAAGGTGCAGCCGTGTTCTCTAAGATTGATCTCAGATCTGGATACCATCAATTGCGAGTTCGTGATGCTGATATTCCGAAGACCGCGTTCAGATCGCGATATGGCCACTACGAATTTCTGTTTATGCGATTCGGCTTAACCAATGCACCAGTTGTGTTTATGGACTTGATGAATCGTGTGTTCCGTGAATTCCTGGATAAATTTGTGATAATCTTCATCGACGACATTCTGATTTACTCAATATCAGAAGAGGATCATGCTATGCAATTGTGGATTGTGCTTAAAATCCTGAAGGATCGACGGTTGTTCGCAAAGTACTCAAAATGCGAATTCTGGTTACGTGAGGTTAGTTTTCTTGGCCATATTGTTCCCGCCCAAGGTGTGATTGTTGATCCAAAGAAGATTGAAGCCATGATTGCTTGGGAACCACCTCGAAGTGTGTTCGAAGTTCATAGTTTCCTAGGCTTAGCAGGATACTATCGTCGCTTTGTGGAAAATTTTTCATCACTTTCCGGACCATTGACAAAACTGACACGCAAGGGTGAGCCATTCGTATGGAACAAGAAATGCCAGCAAAATTTCGAAGAACTAAAGAATCGGTTTGTTTCTGCACCTATCCTTACCTTATCTATTTGTGGAAAGAAGTATGTGGTTTACAACGGAAGACTTATATTAATACTCAAAACAAGTGGAAATATAGCCCACAAGTCCCATAGGAATCTCAAAACATCAACCAATAGTATCATGCATATTTCGGAAGCAACAAAAAGAGAAAGAGGGATTGGAAAGCCAGAATGCAAATCCACACAAGTTCAAAGACATGGCATGCACATTCAATAGAAAAAGGGTGCAAATTACAGCAATAGGTAGAGCACTCTTGCAGCACAGAATACAAGTCATCCTGTCACTCTCAAACAGGGCAACCTAATGTCCAGACTCGAACTAGCCTATAGGGCATCTTGATGTCCAGACTTGAAATGGTTTACAAGGCTTCCTGACGTTCGGACTTGAACCGGCCTACGAGGCATCCAGCAAGCTCTTGTTAGGAATAACCACCCATAAACCTCCCGATTCGGTAAGCATCTCTCCTCTCCCTAAGAGCAACAGTACTTACCTCGCATGGCCAACGACAAAAGGATCCTTCAAACAAAGCACAAACAAGGCACATACACGCATACACAGATAGTACACACATACACAAATCACAACAAAGGATCCTCAATTAAATCACAATACAAATCAAAGATCAATCCTCAAAGTCATAACCAAATCAGGCAATCTATTTTCCTATTAATTTTCAAGATTCCCTATCATTATAATCATACATTCCGCAAGCAAATAGGCAATAAAATTCACTCATATTCAAATAATCAAACAATAAGGTAACCAAAGGAACCGATGAGGCATAGATCCTACCTCTCATGTGTCTGGATCAGATGCAATCCTTTTCCTTTCCAAGAAGATTAGAATCTCCTGAACAACTACAAGGCAAAGACCACATAATACTAAACCACAAGACTACTTAATTAAAAACCAAAGGCATTGGGAATCCTTACCAATTAACCTATCCAAATCTAGCAATCTGGATGCAGCAATATCTTTCCCTTGAATATATGATGTGATGGCCAATAACTCAGTAAGAATCTACTTGATATTTCACCCTAATTCAATATAAAAATTTTGGCAATACCATTAGGTTTATAAGGAAACTTGAAATTTCAAAATTAGAGAGGTTAGGGGTTGTAATTTCATGAATTTAAGAAAGGAGTAGGTGTTTATAACATGTACAATCAAAAGAAACAAGGTCAGAATCCAATAGGTTAATCAGTTGATCAATATAGGCATCCATAGGGCAAAGGTAGGGCATGTTGATTTCATGAATAGGAAAGATTCAAAGAATGAATTAATGATTTTAAAATTATGATTGGATGCTAAACAATCATATGAACAAGAGGAATAATGATAGAAATCAATTGAAAGCGGAATCACATAATTTTGAAACCTGAACCCGCCGAATTTTGACCTAAATCACGGCAAAGAAAAACTAACCTCCAGAAGAAAAACCCAAAATGGATGGATAGAGAACGGAAAGAGCTTTCCAACAAGTTATTATTCATAAGAATCCGAAAAAGGATGAGAGACTTATGCTAGTTTGAAGTTCAAGTAGCTTTTGGCAATTGTTCTGAGATACGATTTAATTTTTAATAAAAAAAAACTAATCTTCAGATGAAAATCTCAATATTTTTGGAAAGAGGATGAAGAAATCTTTCCAAGAAGCTATTATTCGCATGAATCTGACAAAGGATGAGAGAGTTATGCTATTTTAAAGTTCAAGTAGATTTTAGCAATTCCATCGAAATACGATTTTACTTTTAACAAAGAAAACCTAACCCCCAGATGAAAAACCTAAGATGGTTAGAAAGAGGATGAAGAGAGCTTTCCAAAAAGTTTTTATTCACAAGAATCCGATAAAAGAGGAGAGAGTTATGCCAAGATGAAGATCAAGAAATTTCGGCGAGGATTTAGGCAAAAATCGGAAATTGAGAAGAATGTATAAATTACAAAATCTTTATATAGGTTTTGGTATGTTTAGGTGGGATAGGCTGGCCACTCTTTTATAGCTGTCTAAGGACGTTTAGTTAAGAGATAAATCTCTATTTTTAGGCTTAAAAAGGTAATTAAAGGATAATTCTATTAGATGGATAATTCTATTTAAAATGATAAATCAATTAAAAGAGATATTCTATTTAAAAGGAAGAATTATCTAATATCTTATATAATAAGGGATAAAACTAAGGATAATTAATATAAAAATATCAGAATTAAAATAGAACATATCTGGCAGCAAACATTTTAGGCCATCAGGTATTCATTTCTTCAGAGGCAAAATAGTCATTTCAGCTGCATCGGCTCCTGTACTTCCTAGACTTCCTGGACATCTAAACTAGGAAGGATCGGGGTCTCACATCCTCCCCTCCTTATAAAAATTCTGTCCTCTTAATTTCTGCACTAGAACTATAGGTTACAAACTTACCATGCTTTCGATGCGCTACTCCGCTTCCTAGTTGACTTTGTCATACTAATCAAACACACATTATGTAACTTTCTAACATAAAACAGAAAACGAGAAAAAGAGATGGTACCTTGGTGGGGAGGCATACACCGAACGATATGCATATGCTGGAAATAAAACACAAACATGCACACAAAACACAGAAAACATACAAGCTAATTTTGGCATACACACAAAGCACACAACACACAGAAAATCATACATATCAACATGCAATCAAAATACAAAAATTTACAAATCTTATAATCATGCTTTCATACTTGTAAGTCATAATCAATCAATGTATATATAAATATATGCACATGCTTCTAAAATTGAGAACACAATATCATGCAAATCACATAATCTACTAAACCATGCTCCGCTACCAAACCTGTAAGGACCCAAACCCAACCTATTAGGACCCTAACCGTCATGAAACCCAAGTATGCCCTCTCAAGATCCTATTTGAATCCCACAAGGCTTAACTCACCTAATTGTCAATTTTATTGGTTGATTTATATGCTATTTAAAGGATGGAGCATATTCATACATTAATGAATTTCTCGCTTATACAGAGTGAAAGAAAGCATCAGCAGAATACTTATATTAATACTCAAAACAGTTGGAAACATAATACACAAGTCCCATAGAAATCTCAAAACATCAACAAATAGTATCATGCATATTTCGGAAGCAACAAAAAGAGAAAGAGGGATTGAAAAGTCATAATGCAAATCCACACAAGTTCAAAGACATGGCACACGCATTCAATAGAAAAAGGGTGCAAATTCGTCCAGCCGTGCAGTCTTTATCTCACACCTTTGGTACCAGCAACAAAGTACATACCTAAGCCTGCAAAGGGGGAGAAAAGAAGGGATGAGATTACAAGAATCTCAGTAGGGTCACAGCATCATAAGTCCTAGTGATTCCCAACCAAACATCTCCCAAACAACATCTAATCATTCCTACTTATTTAAAGGTTTCATGCAATTCAAGAATCAATCAAAAAGGTTAGGGACGAAATCAAGGCTAAGGGTGGACTACAAACACTTCTGAAAATCAGAAGTACACAAGCAGGAAAACTCATCAGGTTACTCTCGGCAGTAGGAAAAGAAAAGGCCAACCCCTCCCACTTGTGTTGTCCAAGGTTTCGCTACACAAAGGGTAAATGGTTAGACAATCAATACTGCAGCAAGCCTTTCAGTATCTCCGACATCCAAACTTGAACTGGCCTAGGAGCGCTCTTGCAGCACAGAATACAAGTCATCTTGTCTCTCTCAAACAGGTCAACCTAATGTCCAGACTCGAACTGGCCTATATAGCATCTTGACGTCCAGCCTTGAATTGGCCTAAAAGGTTTCCTGACGTCCGGACTTGAACCGGCCTACAAGGCATCCAGCGAGCTCTTGCTGGGAATAACGACCCATAAACCTCCCGGTTTGGTCAGTATCTCTCCTCTACCTAGGAACAACAATACTTACCTCAAATTGTCAGCGATAAAAGGATCTTTTAAACAAAGCACAAACAAGGCTGATACACACATACACACATACACAAATCACAACAAAAGATCTTCATTCAAATCACAATACAAATCAAAGATCAATCCTCAAAGTCATACTCCAATCAGGCAACCTATTTTCCTATTAACTTCCGAGATTCCCTATCATTATAATCACACATTCCACAAGTATATAACCAAGGTAGGCAATCGAATTCACTCATATTCAAACAATCAAACAATAAGGTAACCAAAAGAAGCAATGAGGCATAGATCCTACCTCTCGCATGTGTGAATCAGATGCAATCCTTTGCCTTTCCAATAAGATCAGAATCTCCTAAACAGTTACAAGGCAAAGACCACACAATACTAAGCCACAAGACTACTTAATTAAAAACCAAAGGCATTGGGAATATTTACCAATTAACCTACCCAAATCCAGCGATCCAGATGTAGCAATATCTTTCCCCTGAATGTGTGATGTGATGGCCAATAACTTAGTAAGAATCTACTTGATATTTCACCCTAATTCAATATACAAATTTTGGCAACACCTTAAGGTTTATAGAGCAACTTACGATTTCAATATTAAAGAGGTTATGGGTTGTGATTTCATGAAGTTAAGAAAGGAATAGGTGTTTATAACTTGTACAATCAAAAGAAACAAGGTCAGAATCCAATAGGTTAATCAATTGATCAAGATAGGCATCAATAGGTGAAGGTAGGGCATACTGATTTCATGAATAGGGAAGATTCAAATGATTAATTCATGATTTTAAAATCATAAATGGATGCTAAAAAATTATACAAATAAGAGGAACAATAACAGAAATCAATTGAAGACAGAATCACAAAATTTTAAAACCTAATCCCGCTGAATTTTGACCTAAATTACGGCAAAGAAAAATTAATCACCCAAAAAAAACTCAGAATGGATGGATGGATAGAGAACAGAATTATCTTTCCAACATGCTATTATTCACAAGAATCCGACAAAGGATGAGAGAGTTATGCTATTTTGAAGTTCAAGTAGATTTTGACAATTCCGCCAAAATACGATTAAACTTTTAATAGAAAAAATCTAACCTTCAGAAAAAACCCCAAAATGGTTGGAAATAGGATGAAGAGAGCTTTCCAACAAGCTATTATTTGGAAGAATCTAACAAAGGATGAGAGAGTTATGCTATTTTTAAATTCAAGTACATTTTGGCAATTCCATCGAAATACGATTTAATTTTTAACAAGGAAAACCTAACTTCTAAATGAAAAAATTAAGATGTTTTGAAAGAGGATGAAGAGGATTTTCCAACAAGCTATTATTCGCAAGATTCCGATAAAGTTTGAGAGAGTTATGCCAAGATGAAGATCAAGAAATTTCGGTTAGGGTTTGGCCAAAAATCGGAAATTGAGAAGGAGGGGATAAATTATGAAATTTCTATGTGGGTTTTGGTATGTTTAGATAGGATAGGCTGACCACTCTTTTATAAGTGTCTAAGGACGTTTAGCTAAGAGATAAATCTCTATTTTTAAGCTTAAAAAGATAATTAAAGGATAATTCTATTAGATGGATAATTCTATTTAAAAGAGATATTCTATTGAAAAGGAAGAGTTATCTAATACCTTAGATAATAACGGATAAAATTAAGGATAATTAATAGCAGAATTAAAATAGTAAATATCTGGCAGCAACTATTTTAGGCCATCATGCACTCATTTCTTCATGGGAAAAATAGTCCATTTAGTTGAATTGGCTCCTGGACTTCCTAGACTTTTTTGAACATCTAAACTAAAAAGGATCGAGGTCTCACAGCTCGGCTTGAACCCCATACCTACCCTGTCGATCCCTTTGTACACTCGCCTTGCCATACTCTTCGAACACACAATGTTACTCAACACATAACCAATAGTATGAATACAAAGAAAGAAGTGGTACCTAGTGGAGAGGCATGCACCGGACGATATGCATATGATGGGAAACAAACCACTCATGCACATAAACATACAAGTTTCAGAAATCACATGCACATATGCAAATGCACACTCGAAAATCACATTAACACACACAAAAACTCGGTAATAATCTTTCAAACATTCAGCAAGCATACTTTTCATACAACCCATACTCGACAATCATGAAAATCACACCCCATGAATTTGACAATATACATATTTCTTGCAAATCACACTCGGCAGCACACATCAACAAACAACAAACACAGGTATATACATTCGGCAACATAGAAATTACATAGGGACACTCAATAGCATACTCGGCAATCACAAAGAAACATAGCAAAGCACTCATCAAAACTAAGCAAAACACATCAAATCATACAATGCATAAAAGCACACATAAATACATAGAAAATCGAATAATCAAACATCGCATTTAAAAATTTCAAACCAGGTTTTTAACATCAGATTATTTTCGGTATTACCCACTAAGTGAGTGGGTGTGTGCGCATGTTCCTTCCTATAAACACAAAACCAACAAAACAGGTTAGCATATAACAAATCATATACTTAGACAATGCTTCGCGAACCTATAAGGACCCACATTCCACATTCCCGAATTTGCTCCTATGTGAGACTCTTACTGCCGTGAAACCCAAATAAGCCCAAAATCAGAACCTATCTGAATCCCACAAGGCTTATCTATCTAGTTCTGATTTTAGTATGTTCATTCTTAAGTTTTTAAAGTTTGGAGCATGATGATATTGGACAATCACAATCTGGTAATAAATGGAGTGAATGAAAGTTTCAGCGAAAGTCTTTATAATTCAGAAAGGTACCACAACACACAAGTTCTATAGGGATCTCAAAATCCAAAAGGTATACTCCCAATAAATTTCAGTAACAAGCAAAGAAAGGAGGCATTAAAAAATCAAGAAAGTGGTCCATAAACACCCTAAATAAAGACTAGTCGGCCACACTTCACACACAGCAAAAACACACAAAATTCGTCAAACCTCAAACCCTACACGATACCCTATTGCTGCCCAAATTTCCTTGATCTTCATCTTAACATCTTGTTCAGGATCTTATAGCTTGCGGTTTAAAGACAAGAGAGGTAGGATATGTGCCTCATCGGTTTCTTCAAAGATCCTTGTTGTTTGCTTATTCATTTTGGTGCATATACTTGTTGATAATTGTATGCGCATACGTTGATTAGTGTATGCTTGAATTGCAGATCGAAATGTGATCCTCTAGGCTATACTGAACCATTGAGATAGGTTGTGAGTGCCTAATTTGCATGTGTTTTGTGTATTAAATATGGTGATTGTGTTCTGACAAGATTGAGGAATACCCTATTGTGGTATTGTGCTTTGTGCTTGTACATGTGTGTGTATCAGAATGCTTTTCCATTAACCATTCTAGGTAAGCACTGATGCTCTTTGGGAGAGGAGAGGTTCTTAATGGTATGGGAGTCGTATGGGTGGCAATCCCTAACTTGTGAACGTTCGATGCCTAGTATTGTGTGTTGGCTAGATGTTATGTCCTGTGTGCTGGCAAGATGACCTTATCCTTGTGTGGCTTGGATGTCTTAATCCTATATGCTGGTTAGGATGCCTAGTCCTGTGTGTTGGCTAGATGCCTTGTCCTCTATGCTGGTTAGATGAATAGGCTTGCTGATTAACTTGTGTGCTAACCTTACTCTTTGTGTAGCGAAGCCTTGGACAACATAAGTGGAAGGAGATGGCCTTTCCTGTTGATGAGATTGATTGATGACTTACCTGCCTGTGTACTTCTGATTTTCAAAAGTGTTTGTAGTCCACCCTCAGCCTTAATTTTTGGTCCTATCCCTTTTGGGTTGAATGATGAAATGCGTGATTCCCTTTAGTTGTATAGACTGATCTGATATTTTTTGGGAGATGTTTGTTTAAGATTTCTGTAGATCTTATGATGTTGTGATCCTACTGAGATTCTTGTAATCTCACCCTGCTTTTTTCACCATTTTTGTAAGGACTCCAATTCTTAACCAATTATTATTATTGCTCCTAATAGGACCTTTACCGCTGTGAAACCTAAACAAGCACAAAACCAGGACCTATTTGAATCCCACAAGGCTTACCCATCTAATTTCCGATTTTAGCAAATTCATTCTTTGTACTTATAACAATTGAAGCATAATATTGGACAAGCCTTCTGGTATCATACGGAGTGAATAAACATCAACAGAAGTCTTTAAACTGAATCATTGGAACCACAGCATACAAGTCCCATAGGGTTCTAAAAATCCAACAAGTAAACCTCCAATATAATCCAGAAACAAACAAGTAAAGGAGGGACTTGAAGAAACAGAAAATAGTTCATTCAAAGTTCATGTTATATGTGCAAGCAACCAAGGAAATGGGAATGCAAAAGTGATGTAGTATCACCCCGCCGTACAGCCTTGATCTCACAAACTGGTACCACGAACAGCGAATGTATCTAAGCCTGAAAAATGGTAAAAACAATAGGATGAGATTATAAGAATCTCCGTAGGGTCACAATATCATAAGATCTACAAAAATCTCAAAACAAATCCCCCAAATAATATCAGATCAGCCTATACAACTAGAGGGGTAGCACGCAATTCAAGAATCAAACAATAAGGTTGGGGCCGAAAGATAAGGCTGAGGGTGGACTACAAACACTTCTGAAAATCAGAAGTACATAGGTAGGTAAAACTCATTAAACATCTTGGAAAAAGGAAAAGGTCATCCCCTTCCACCTATGTTGTCCAAGGCTTTGCTGCACAAAAGTTAATCAGTAAGCCTATTTATCTTGCCACACAAGGACAAGCCATCCAAGCCACACAAGGATAAGGGAATCCAAACCACAAAATGATAAGGGCATCCAAACCACACAAGCATAATAATATCTTGCCACATATGGATAATAGTATCTTGCCACACAAGGACTAGGCATCCAGCGTGCACATGCTGGGGATTCCCACCCATGCAACTCCTATACCAGTAAGAACCTCTCCTCTCCCTAGGAGCATTAGCACGTACCCCAAATGGCCACCAGAAAAAGATTCTAACACACAAACACGTACAAGCACACACAGCAAAGCAAAAAGCACAATACCAACAGGGTATCCTCAGTCATGTCAGAACACAATCAACATGTTCAATACACACAACACATGCAAATTAGGCATTCATAACCTATCTTAAGGGATTCGGTATAGCCTCGATAAGCCTTAAATCAATCTACAATGCATACACCATCTCACATATATGCATACAAAACCACAGATATAGATACCGAATTCAACAAGCAAACAAAAGGATCTCTAGAGAACCCGATGAGGCATAGACCCTACCTCTCTTGTCTCTGAACAACAAGTTATTCCTTTGCCTTTATTCAAGGGATCTGAACCACCTATATCATCATAAGGCAAATACAAATCCAAACTAAGCATGCATACTCATTAACCAAGTAAATACCTTATTTCCTTACCAATTCCACTCACCAAACCTATCCAAAACCAGTGATCAGATGCCAAAGATGCCTCTCCCTTGGATTTTTGATGTGATAGCCAATAAATTAGTAAGAAACAACCTAAATTACCATCCCAAACAACATACAACGTTCAGCACTCAAGATTAGGCCAATAGGGCAAGTTGCGATTTTATGTTAACAAGCTATGAGAGTTGTGATTTCATTTTAGTGAGGAAGGATGAGGTGTTAATAACACATACAACCAAAAGAAATAAGATTAGAAACCAATTGAAGATAGAACAATTACGGCACCAAACCTGATGAAATATGATTTCAATTTTGATAGTGAAAAATTAACCTTCTGATGACTGGACTAAAGTAGCTAAATAGAGGATGGAAAGAACTTTCCAACAAGCTATTATTTTCAGAATTCTGACAAAGGATGTGAGAGTTATGCTAGTTTGAAGTTGAAGAAATTTTGATGTTTTCTATGTATAGGGTTTGATGTTTGATAAATTTTGTATATTTTCTATGTAAGATTTAAGTGTGGCCGGTTTCCTCTTTATATATGGTGGTTATGGGATTAATTTCCCTACTTTAAGGTTATATTAAAGTAAGATAATTATCAGAATTAAATTTTATAATTTTCTTTCTTAATTTTAGGGATTTTATCTCCTAATGTAATTATCAACCAATAAGGAACCAAATCAAAGGGAATTAAAACCAGAAATAATTACTGGACATTCAATACCATTTTTGGCCATCAGACATCAATTTCTTCAAGGAAAAAATGGTCATTTCACCTGCATTGGCTTTTGGACTTCTAGGACTCAAAATCGGGGTCTCACAATTTTTCAGGCTTAGGTACGTTCTCTTTTTGTGGTACCAATGTGTGAGGTCAAGGCTGCTTAGCGGGGTGGTATTGCATCACATTTGTATTCCCGTTTCCTTGGTTGCTTGCGCATATAACATGATTTATGATTGGACTATTTTTTATTTTTTTTTCAAGTTCCTCCTTTGCTTGTTTGTTTCCGAATTATGTTGGAGGTTTACTTGCTGTATATTTGGATCTCTATGTGACTTATGTGTTGGGATTTTATTGATTAAATTTAAGACTTCCACTGATGTTTTTATTCACTCTATATGTTACTAGGATACTTGTCCAATATCCTGCTCCAACTTTTAAAAGCATAAGAATAAAACTTGTTAAAAATCGGTTATAAGGGGATAAGCCTTGTGAGATTTAGATAGGTCCTAGGATGAGTTTATTTGGGTTTCATGGCGGTAAGAGTCCTAATATGTGAGACCCAGCTCGTAGGGTCTGTGTTACTCAATCCCACATCGGAAAGGAGTGGGTGAGGTCTTAGGGTTATATGTGTTGTGTGATGATTTGTTATATGTTAATTTGTTTTGTTGGTTTTATGTTTGAAGCTAGGTACATGCACACACACCCACTCATTGACGGACTAATACCGAAAATAATATGATGCTAAAAACTTGGTTTGAATTATTTGAATGATGTGTTAGACTGTTTTCTTTGCTATGCGTTTACGTGTTTTTTTTTCTGAGTTTTGGTGGATGCTTTGCTATGTTTCTTTGTCATTGCCGAGTTTGTTTGGATGTGTTTGCTGCTATTATTGTGTGCTGTTGAGTGTTGCTATATGGTTGTCGAGTATATGCGATTGATTCATATGCATTTCAAGTATATTTCTGTATGTTGGTTGCCGAGTATGACTTGTGTGAATCCATGATTGCCGAATGTTTTGGTGATTGTTGCCGAGTGCTTGTGTGTGTTAATATGATTTCCAAGTGTGCATTGCATGTAAGGACCGAAACCCAACCTAATAGGACTTTTACCACCGTGAAAACCCAAATGCGCTCGCAAGATCCTATTGGAATCCCACAAGACTCAAGTCACCTAGTTGTTAATTTTATTGGTTGATTCATATGCTATTTAAAGGTTAGAGCATGTTTATATATTATTGAATTTCTAGCTTATACGAAATGAAAGAAAATATCAGCGGAAGACTTATATTAACATTGAAAACAAGTGGAAGCATAATACACACGTCCTATAGAAAACTCAAAACATCAACCAATAGTATCATGAAAGAGGGACTGAAATGCCAGAATGAAAATACACACAAGTTCAAAGACATGGCATGCGTATTCAATAGGAGAGGGTATATAATGTGCAAATTCATCCAGCCATGCAGCCTTAATCTCACACCTTTGGTACCAGCAACAAAGCACATACCTAAGCCTGCAAAGGGGGAGAAAAGAAGGGATGAGTTTATAAGAATCTCAGTAGGGTCATAGTATCATAAGTCCTAGGGATTCCTAATCAAACATCTCCCAATATCCAAAAACTCAACACCTAAAACCAGCTAAGATATTCAATTAAAACTACAAGCATCAATCACATGTAGTAGGGGCCGAAATCATCACAAGCACATACTATATAAAGGGTAGACCAAAATTTGTAGAAAACAAAGGGAAGGACCGAAAACACTTTTGATTCAGAAGCACACAGACAGTCTATAACATAATCTGATTTTTAAAACAAAGGTTTGTCCCCGTCTGCCCATGTTGTCCAAAGCTATGCTATAAAGAGAGTAAAACGGCTAGACAATCAATATTACAGAAAGCTTTTTCATTGTCTCTGATATCCAGATTTTAACTAGCCTAGGAGCACTCTTGCAGCTACGTATACAAGTTATTCTGCCACACAAAAACAAGGCATCTTAACGTCCAGACTCGAACTGGCCTACAAGGCATCCTGACGTCCGAACGTGAACTGGCCTACAAGGTATCCAACAAGCTCTTACTGGGAATAAACACCCACAAACCTCCCAGTTTGGTAAGCACCTCTCCTCTCCCTAGGAGCAACAATACTTACCTCCATGGCCAATGACAAAAGGATCCTTTAAACAAAGCACAAATAAGAGACATGCATACACACATAGTACACACATACACAAATCACAACAACGAATCCTCAATCAAATCACAATACAATCACAAATCAGTAAGCGCATCATAGCCATATGTATGCCCTT